>OU015497.1:22334741-22464741 GCA_907164885.2 Dolomedes plantarius
ATGGCGTCAATGCTGTTTCTCCAGCAAATTCGTGATGTTGTTTTGTGTATTTTAGAGTGTAGTTTGTGGCAAAAATGAGTGACATGATTGAATTGAGGTTGTTGTTTAAGATGGATTTTATGGGAAACAGGTGTGTAATAGGCTTTTGTATGGAGAATTGCCGTTTACGCCTACGACTTCGTACAGCCAGCGTAAGCTTGTGTTACTGACCGCTACAGCCAGCGGAAGCTTTTAAAAAACTGTACTACAGCCAGCGGACGGATGCGTAGCGGGGTGAGCAAGGTATCTAAGCGAAGCAAAGATCCCGTGTGCTCCTACGAGTTTCACAAAGCCAGCGGTAAGTTTGTTTTCCAACTTATTTGTCTTTCTTGGTAGCCATGATGTTTTCTGTTTACATTTCGCACTTTAAGCTAACAGGTCTGCGAAAAAGGCGTTGGCGAGTTTTTTTTTTTTTGTTTTTTACCAGCAAGAACTAAAAAGCGCCAAGCGTTGACGAAACAGAAATCGCGCCAAATTTGACCATCTTATGCACTTTACCCGACATTTTGTGTGAAGGACTCGCATCCCTAGGTAAACCAGAAAAAATAAACTTACAATGAAGAACTAAATTCATACATTTCAAACGCGTCCAACGTTAAACATGTAAGTATATCAAATTATAGCGGCCTTTGAAAGCGGGAATTTAACATCCTCAAGAGAACTTCTAAGAGAAACACAAAATCTTGAATTGCTGTCTAAGGGCACTGAAAACAGCGAAACCGACTTCAAGAGATTCGGAAAGAGCCTTTTTCCGCTCATGGAAATTTCTGTACACAAATTGATCTAGGGTTTTCTTCTGCGTCACTGAATGCGTAGTATTTTTGAAATAATATTATTATTATTTTAAAAACGAATAAAATGTTGTAATTTAAAAGCAATAAAAGTAATTTTTTTTTTCGCGGTTATCCGGTATCCACAGAATAAACTTTTAAATTGCTATCCGACAACCGAGTTTACAGAAAATCCGGATATTTGGGACCCTACCAGTAACATTCCTCATAAGAATGTCTTCTCCTTCTTCGGCATACCAAAAGAGATGTTACATGGACGGCCCATTCGATTGATTGTATGTCCTTGGTCAGTATCTGAGATCCATCGTGAGCGCACTTTTCAAAAACTTCAAACGATATGCATGTACTGTCAGCTAAACCATATCGCAATTGCTATGCGGTCTATTGTTTGTCGCCTGTCACCTCCATTGATTTATCCGATCCTTGCGCACTGTTGCTGCAATCGAAATCTCAACAGTGTGAACAGTTCAGTGTACGTCAACGCGCACTACCCAGTTGTGCACTGCTTTACGTGGCAAAACACTTCTCACCGAAAACGGGAAATACAGTGATTTTCCGCTTATAAGAATCACGTTTGTTATTACTGTTTTGATTCTTATAAGCGGTTGATTCTTATAGCCGAAATTTAGGTTTTTGGAAAGGCACACACACACACACACCCTATATATATATATATACATATATAGATAATTTACCATAAAATACTCTTTAATTTACGTTAATTATCTTTTATTAAAATTATTTTTAATAAATTTAAAAATACAACTTAATTTCTAGACCTATAAGTAGATACACATGATTATAATAAGAGAAGAAAACAATCAAATATTTGTTGCAACATAACTGCTTAACAGTTTTAACATTTCAACTACAGGAAGGGAGCAAGAAAAAGTTTTCTATGGTAGTTTGACGTAATGAAGTTTTCAGGAGGCTGTTTATACCTCTTTCAATACTAATAGTCTCAGCCGGAGATTCACCTTCTAGCTTACGTTTCACGCTTTGATAACGTGCTGAATCTAAATGTCACGTTTGCCTAAGTGATAGTGGACACTTCGCCAAAGATTTATGTGTTTCAGGGTCCAGGAAGCCGCAACCAGGATGTGGGAGGTGGGAAAAACGGGTCCCTATTTTTGTTTGTCAGTGGAGAAAAGTGAAATTGGACCCGGACAGGTAAAGCTAATAGGACAGTGGGGTCAAAGCTAATAGGGACGGTGTTGTGCTGAAGAGCGTTTAAGGGAAAGCTCATTATGTTATGTCCTAACAAAGAAAGGGATGAATTTTACGACTTATATCTATCCTATCTTATCAAATCTTTCTTTAAAAAAAAAATGACAAACAAAGAACTTCGTGCCTTTTGGATGGTTTTAGAAGTGGCTTTTTTGGAAAATGAAAGGCAAAGCGAATGTTATAAACTGATTCTTAAAACCCGGTGGATTGATTCTTTAAAGCGAAAATTTTAAACATGGAAATAATACATTTGTTTTTTGTTTTTCCGCGATATTGATTCTATAAACGGCTTGATTCTTATACCACATGATCACTATAAGCCGGTGGTTACTGTATTTCGTTATGAATGCCTTTTGCAAGAAATCTTTTTGCCTCCCCCCCCCCCTTAAAAGGTAGCCCCCCTTCTCGCTGAACAATTTTCGAACACAATCGTCGTTTAAAGGCTTGTTCACATAACAGTCCGTTAGCGTAAGCGTAAAAGTATTGAAATATATTAAACCAATGACAAACCTCCAAACGATTAGCGACGAAACTGTTAGGGCCTATGATTGGTTTATTTCCGTCTCAGCACCAATTTTCCTTTTACGCTCACGCTAACGGACTGCTATGTGAACAGGCCAAAGGGCCTGTTAAAAAATTTAAAAAAATTTTAAAAATTAAAAAATTAAAAATTTTAAAAAAATTATAAAAGTTAGCAGTTTATAAAGTCTGTGGATAGTGGAAACGACTAAAAAGTGATTAAAATTAAATAAAAGAAAGTGAAAAAGAATAATCAAGTAAAAGTTTGTGCAATTAAGAGAGAAAAGGAGAGAAAAATAAAAATAAATGCAAGTGAAAAATAATTAAATAGGAAAATATTACAATTGTGATTTGGCGAAATAAAAGGTCTTTCCAGTAAGTTTGGAGCAGTCAAACTCTTCGATGCGCAGTCCTTCCAAGGTTCTAAGGGCCTATTCACATAGGAGTCCCTTGCGGAGCGTTAAAGTATTGAAATATATTTAACCAATGACAAACCTCCAAACGATTAGCAATGAAATTTTTAACACCTATGACTGGTTTATTTTCGTCTCAACGTAATCTTTCCCTTAACGCTACGCAACGGAGTCCTATGTGAACAGGCCCTTAGACTGGGGTGCGACTGCTATCTATTAACTGCGAAATGAATATCATGAAGATTGATTGTGCTTGCAGTGTACTGACATATGAGGCGGTGAAAGGCAAAGTGGTGTAAGTCAGTAAGTCAAGTGGTCAAGTCAAAAGAGTTTTACTGCAAAAACTACAAAAAATTCCACCATAAATGGAACAAATTATAATTCATACCAATTATTATATACTCCTAGTAATAATTGCATATATTATATACTCCTAGTAATAATTGCAAGTCATCACCTTATGGCTTCGAGCATGTGAAGAGAAGTTGGTGGAAGGAGGGAAAACCCCAATCAACTAGGTTACGAAATGTTTCGAAACAATCGGGAAATAGAGAATGAAGTGAGAGAAACTGGGTTGAACACAACATCTATTACGATACACGGACAAAAATACCGATGATGATCAACAACCGTGTGTCATGTATCTTCAACCTACTCACGCTCTAGCTGAGATAGATAGCAGAGCAAAGCCTACATTTAACTTAGTTAAGCAATTAAGGCTGTTGTGTTCTAATCCTATTGGATTCGCTCACCTCAGTGTTACCCTATGGAGAAAATGTGTCCAAGGATTGCCGACTTGGATTGAAAGTTTTTTTTTTTTTTTAATTGTACTCCGTAATAGAGAACGAAATTGTACACCTTGGGGTATTTTTCGTTTAAAAGAAAAAATGCAAATAATATTTTTTAATTTAAATTATTCGGGGTAAAACTCTGGTCTAGTGTGTTTTAAATGCTCATAAATTCCTTTGGTGGACGAAATTTATAAAATGAATCCTGTTGCAAGGTGCAGAAAAGTTCAGGCTATCTGAAAATACTTTTTTTTTTCATTATCAACATTTATGTAGCTGTGAATAGAGTAGACATATTATTTTCTCCATGGGTTAACAATGAGGTGAGCGAATCCAATAGGGTAAGTACACAGCAGCCCTAAGGTTTTTAAAACAGAAAATGGCAGTCAAAATAAGAATATAAATGATTTAAATTACATTTTGAGATTTCTTTTCAAAACTACACTGAAGAGAAAAAAACTGGTACAGGCTTGCGTATGAAAATAACGGAGATATGCAACCAATCAGCGTAACGCGATGCGATCGGCAGCGCGTATATAAGACAACAGGTATCTGGCGAAACTGTTAGATCGGTTCCTGCTGCTACAATGGCAGATTTTCACGATTTATATGATTTCGAACGTGGTGTTACAGTCGGCGCACGAGAGATGGGACATATCATTTCCGAGGTAGCGATGTAATTTGGATTTTCGGGTACGACCATTTCACGAATGTAACGCGAATATCAGGTATCCGGTAAAACATCAAATCTCCGAGAGTGAAGTGGCCAGAAAAAGACCTTGAAAGAACTGGACCGTCGACGGCTGACGAAAATCCTTAAACGAGATAGACGTGCAACACTTCCTCAAATTGCTGCGGATTTCGGTGCTGGGCCATCAACAAGTGTCAGCGTGCGAACTGCTCAATGGACCATCGTTGATATGGGCTTTCGGAGCTTCGGGCCCATTCGTGCACCATTGTTGACTGCATCGCACAAAGCTTTACGCCTTGCCTGGGCCCGCCAACATCTCCACTGGACTGTTGATGGCTGAAGACACGTTGCCTGGTCTGACGAGTCTCGTTTCCAATTTATCAGGCGGGTACATGTGTACGGGTATGGAGACAACCGCCTGAATCCATGGACCGTATATGTCAACGGGGGACTGTTCGAGCTGGTGGAGCCTCTTTAATGGTATGGGGCGTGTGCAGTTGGCGTGATATGGGATCCCTGATACGTTTAGAGACAACTCTGACTAGTGACGGGTACATAAGCATCCTGTCTAATCGTCTACACCAGGGGTGTCAAACTCAAAGGCTAACTTGGGCCAAACAAACAAGGTTTAACTATAGGTGGCCCGCAAAAAAAAATCAATATTAATAGAAACGTAGGTTTATTTTAAATAATACATTATAATAAACATATATAAAAGAACAGGAAAATTTAATGTTTACGTCCTGACACTTGACATCTCTTCTCCAATATATTGGCCAATATATTGGAGGGATATTATATTCCAATATATTGGCCGGGCCGCAAAAATGTTCGTCGCGGGCCGCAAGTTTGACACCCCTGGTCTACACCCATTCATGTCCATTGTGCATTCCGACGGACAGGCAGGTGTACCAGTTTTCTTTGTAGCTTATGTTACAATCGAAACAGCTGTTACCAGATGTCTGCTTTTCATAAACACATCTTCATACAGTAAATCCTACACTTCATTAATATGACGTACTCCTCAGCGCATTAACTGCCGGACGTTCCTTCAAATATGAAATATTGTGATTTTTTTTTAAATTGACTAACAGTAGAATGGATGTTTGTGTAGTATTCAAAAGTTATACAGTGAGAAAAATAAGCATAATATAAATAAAACGAGGAAAAAAATGTAGCCTCGAATTTTCGTTATGCATCATATCATTGTTAAAAACTATGTGAAGGCTAAAGACAAAATCGGAATCTTCAGTTTCATAGTTTGAAAAAGCGGAAAAAGCCCAACTTTCTTAAAAGTTTTCTACAATTTTCCGATTTTAACTGAGCATCTGTTACCGTTTTAATTTACTTCAAGTTAAGTTTGGAGGGACCCCCCCCCCCCCTCCCCCCGATGCTACGCCTATGGTTGTTTGCGTTTCTTAAAACAAGTATAATGCTTCAAACTACAGCCATAGTAATATATTTAATGAGCATAAACACAAAGTAGTATAATGTACAATATTCCAAAAATGGGATTAAATTTTATAGCGAATTTTTGGGAGATCTCGATTTTTAAATTTGTGAGTCATAACATAACATAACATAACATCTAAAAATTAATTTTTTCTTTAATTATTTTTCTAGCTTTCTCTCATGCATAAACATGGAGTTGAAAATATATATATATTTTTCTTTCCTTTAGTGATCTAAAGACGTTTCTGAAAGGCTGAGCGAATTGAGCAAGGACAGTATTTCGGCATTAGACGCCGTACGACCCAACACGACACGTCGAACTTCTTCCAAAGCAGCTTCCTAGTGGAAAGAAATTATTTAAGATCAGTTTTAAGATAAAATCGAATTTTCACTAACAAGTACATAAAGCCGTGCAACGGTTAAGTCTGCCGTGTACTAATCCTATTGGATTCTCTCACCTCAATGTTAACCTATGGAGAAAATGCGTCCAAGGCTTCCCGACTTGGATTGAAAATTTTTTTTTTTCATTTGTACTCCGTAATAGAGAAAGAAATTGTACACTTTGGGGTATTTTTCATTTTGTTTTGTATTTTAATGCAAATATTTTTTAATTTAAATTATTCGGATAAAAACTCTGGTCTAGTGTGTTTTAAACACTCCTAAATTCCTTTGTTGGACGAAATTTCTAAAATGAATCCTGTTGCAAGGTGCATAAAAGTTCAGGCTGTCTGAAAATACCATTCTTACTGGGTTACCAGCATTGATGTAGCTGTAAATAGTAGACACATTTTCTCCATACGTTAAAATCGAGGTAAGCGAATCCAATAGGGCTAGTACACACCATCCTTAACACTGCAGATCGTCTTTCTCCATTCTAAGATATGAAGAATTTTCCTCTCCGTATTTTTACCATGTTTTTATTAACTCGCTTTCTTGTTTGTTCGTTTGTTTGTTTGTGTGTTTGTCCAGTACAAATCTTGCAATCGATTTTTAACTAACTTCCCGACTAGCTAGACATTTGAAACTTTTAGAATAGCTATTTACTTTTAGAATACACAATGACAATACATTCTTTTAATACTTTTAGTCGAAAAAATCCGCAAGGTGGCGCTTCGATCGAATTCAATGCTTGCATTTTTGCGTAACGGCGTTTGACGATTTTGAAAACAGAATACATGTGAATTTAGTTTGTTTACAAAAATATTGTGCGAAAAATTTTAAAAAAAATTATAAAAATTAAAGTTTATAAAGTCTGTGGATAGTGGAAACGACTAAAAAGTGATTAAAATTAAATAAAAGAAAGTGAAAAAGAATAATTAAATGAAGGTTTGTGCAATTAAGAGAGAATTGTCAAGTTTATTTGATTCAACAGAAAATTCAAAAACATGGTATATAAAAAGTTCTTTTTATCTTGTAATTATTCTCATGACGGGGTAGATAATGCATATTTTTGAATTGTTTTTTGCGTATATGCATGGACGAAAAACAGTTCAAAAATAAGCATTTGTGTCCCCTACTTTTCATGGGAAAGTAGGCATTTAAATAAAAAGCGTATATATATATATTTTTTTAATTTTTCAGTAGTTGGTTTTTTACAAGACATTGAATTTTTGATATCCTATTGTTGATAGCTACAAAATCAAAGTTATTTGAAAAAAATTTTCAGGTAGTCTCTTCTAACGAAACTACCATGGGTTATTAACGTATACGTTAATAACCTATAGGATTAATCCTATAGGTTATTAACGTATACGTTAATCCTATAGGATTACTTATCGTTGCTTACCTCTTTTGCGTGTATATATGTATGTATGTGTTATGTATATATGTATCTATGTATATGTACGTATGTAAATATATGTATGTCAAATTTTTGACGCATTTTGGTACTTTTTTTTAACTGTTTACTGCTTGCCCAAGCAATACAGACTGGGTTTGGCGCGCTGCCAAAATTATAACTCGCGACGACGGACGGTTTTAGCGTCTGAAATTTTACTTTCCGGAGGACCATTATGAAGGAACGTAATCCTACATTAAAAAATGGAGTTAGAGTAAAAATAATTTATAAAAACGTGCGCATTCTATTAAAAAAATTGTATTTAAGTGAAAACAAAAATCTAAAATATGCATATGAGGCGGTTAAAGGCAAAGTGGTCAGTAAGTCAGTAAGTCATGTGGTGTAAGTCAAAAGCGTTTAACTGCAAAAACTACAAAAAATTCCACTATAAATTGATCAAATTATAATTCACTAGCGGCCCGTCCCGACTTTGTCCGGGTTGAACAAAATATTATATCAATAAATTTCCAGTTGATAGCCAATAAATTGTAAATCTTTTTTTACCTTAATAATGACCGAAATAATACCTTAAATTAATTTTATGTTAGTTAATAATTAAAATAAATTTTTTAAAAGAAAAAGGCGTGCCGGAGAACGGCTAGGTTCGAACCGCTAACGTCAGAACAGAAGCCCACCGCGATAGCACCACGATAAGGATCGTTGAAATCCTCGGAACAAAAAGCGGTAGAGGACAGTAGCAGTAACAATGGAGATTGCTAGGATTAAGCCCCAAACTTTATTTCTACTGATTAGATATACATAATATATAGCCTATGTCCATCTGGAATAATGTACCTTTCAAACAGGGAAAGAATTTTTCAAATAGGTGCAGTGGTTCTTGAGATTACCCTCCACGTACAAAATCGCTCTCTCTTTATATATAAGTATAGATAATAATTATTATAATATTGAAGATAATAATTATTTGTAATTCCACTATAAATTGAACATGGAGATTACATTTTTGCCCTCAAATGAAAAAAGGTGAAAATGTGACTTACACCACTTTGCCTTTCACCGCCTCATATGTTAATCAGCAATTAGAAAGATACTGGAGTAAAGTTACCCATAGAGTAATGCGGGACTGGATACGAGTTGCATGACCAGACATCGTGAAACCCGACAAGTTGAGGTGTCAGTTCACAATTGTCCTACATACTGCATGTTGGCCAAAAGCTTTCAATATAATATAATTTTTAAGGTAAATGTTTTTCAAACTTTGACAAAAATCTATAAAATTCTAATCATGATTTTTTTTTCTTTCTTTCTTTCTTTAAATCTTACCAGAACATATTTCTCCTCTTCGATACTCTTGGTTTTCTTTCTCTCTCCTTCTAATTTAGAACTAGTAAAAGAAAAGAAACGTAATTTTTTTTTTTAAACTTAGAAAATTATTTCTACCCTCTTCTCGGATATACAATATTAATAAATTCTTAGCCATCGGCCATCTTCTGTGTCACGACAATATTTGCCATAGATTTTTATGGGACTTCGTTCTGGAGGCCCTAAAAACTAAATTAAATGATATATATATATATATATATATTTATAATTTATTAGTAAGTTTATTTTATTTTTTGCCAAAATAATACAGTCTTGCACATTAATCAATTTTTTTTTTTTCAATGGGTCGTTAAAGAACATGTCCAATGTCAATTGCTTTTCTCTCTTCGTGTCACGTAGCGACCAGCACCCCCACCATTTTTAAAGTTTGACTAGATAGAACTTCGCCATGTAAGCATGGCTCTTAGATTAGTGGCAATTTGTAGACCCACTTTAAGGGTTGTACATACATGTAAAATAACTGTTTATAACTAAAACTGTATCGTTTGTAGACCTTTTGATTACAATTATTATATAAACTCACTGAACCAACCCTTGGTTGATCTTGGACTACTAGAAACTTCTTTCGACCTTTTGTCATAGAGGTGTTCGGTAGAATTCGTTTTAGTTCGTTATCCGAACATATGTTCGTTGTCCGAACACAAAAATCTTTCGTGAAGGTGTTCGTTAACCGAATTGTTCGTAGTCCGAACTGTTCGTTGACCGATCACCCACTGTATTGGTAATAAAGTATTCAAGCTAAAGTAAATGTTGCTGGCAGCATTTCATACTGATTTGTCAGCTTTCTCAATAGCAAGATTTTTCTTTTCTTTTTCTTAAACTTAGAATCATATTACAGAGCCTGCATAATTTTTTTTTCTACAAATCAAACAATTTTGCTAAAAACCGTAAACAAAATATACTTCTTTTAGCCAGAAATCGACAGCAATGAAATCTGGAAAGAACTCATCGGTTGTTTTATACGTTAAATAATGATTAACTGTTATTATTACTGTAATTATTACGTTAAATAATGATTAACTGTATGAAATGTATTTAATTACACTAAACCTCTAAGGGCCTGTTCACATAGGAGCCCGTTGCGTTGCGTTGCGTTCCGTTGCGTTGCGTTGAGTAAGGAAAAGATGACGTTGAGACGAAAATAAACCAATCATAGGCCTCCAAACGATTAGAAATGAAATTTTTAACGCCTATGATTGGTTTATTTTCGTCTCAACGTCATCTTTCCCTTAACGCTACGCAACGGACTCCTATGTGAACAGGCCCTTAAACCGACTGCAAAACCTTAGTTTACCAACAAAAATGTTACGCCGTTACCTTAATTTCCCAAAAGGAACATCATATATCTAAATGTGATTTTTTTTTTAAATGTGATTTTAATCTTTCGTTTCTCGTAAATAAACTGTGATTTTCTCTCTCATTTTATTTTTA
This sequence comes from Dolomedes plantarius, assembly GCA_907164885.2. Lineage (NCBI taxonomy): Eukaryota > Metazoa > Arthropoda > Arachnida > Araneae > Dolomedidae > Dolomedes > Dolomedes plantarius. The sequence continues at coordinate 22,345,274 of OU015497.1, forward strand.
TATTTCCAGTGGTATAAGAAGTTTACATAAAGTAAACGAAAGCGAATCTATCCTAGGAGGAGGGAGGTCTAATATCCTTGTGCCGTATTTTCTATGACGCCAAATTTGGCCATTACGTTTTAAAAATGGTTCCTTCCTTTGTTTTCTGCTGCTGTAGATATTTTAAGTTTTTTTTTTTAAATAAAATTCCTGAAATTTGAATTCATTGTTTTTCTACAACATTTTCAACGTTTTTCTTCAATACTTAAATTTTGATCTACTTTTAGAAATATAACAGTATGTTTTGCATACATTTAAGCTTTATTGTTTATTCATTTATTTTTGGTAAATACTTTTTTCATAGTTTTATATATTAAAATATTGGGTACTTTAGGATTATTCCGTCGACCTGTCAATGCTCGCGAAAATACGCAAATCCTTTGGCGCCATCATAATGAAAAGCAATTTCCAAAATAAACATTGTAAACACATTAAATTTATTATTAATACAATAATATTATTAAAACACATTATTAATAAAAAGAATCAAAGTAAAAACCTCTATTTTTTTATAATTACACATTGAATTATTCTTGAATCTAACCATATATATTATTATCAATCATTTCGGTGGCCAAAAGTCCTTGATAACTTTTAAAGCGCAAACAAACAAGTCATTATCCTTGTGCAGTCGCCATTCACGCACATTTTCTTAGAAGAAATGATTCCATACTCTTGAAAATATGCCACTGCACTCTCTTCGGTGCTAGGCAAATTCTAAATTCGAATCATTTTGCAGCGGAGTAAAGAAAACAGTATATTTCAATACGCTACAGAACACTAACTCGCGTAGTCAAGGATTACACAGTAAATGTGATAAAATTTGCGGTTATTAGCGCAAAAGCTACCTTTTGGTGATAATATCGGGTTCGGCGAAAATTAATCTGGTTTGGCGAAAATGGTCGACGGGATAATCCCAAAGTACCAAATAGGGTAATGTTGTCTAGTTGCTACTTATGTTATTGTTACTAATTTTACTTTTAAAGTACTGTCATGGGAAAAGTTTTAAAACTGCGTCAGAGTTTTCCTAAATTTCTCATTAGATAAACGCCAAATGGCGCTAAGCGGCACAGCATACCGGACTCCTCCCCCTTGGTTGATCTAAATATGCCAAATAAATGTTGAAAGACGTGATAATTATGTTAAAAAACGGTAAACCAAGAAATCCTTAGTAACCCATCTCTAATTCCATCGCTTTACCTCCGTAGCGATTCGAAAACATTGATCATCTCTGACCTAAACTTAATCCTACTACATTTAGAGATACGCTTACCGATTGATTTATTAAATGTTACCTTTAACTTGGTTATTTGGCACAGATAGACCCATTGATATATATTTCGCGTTGAACTGAGAGCATTGTTTTCTCTAATGCAGTTGTCTTGCTCGATTTGTTAGAAAAGATATTGTTGTTGTTTGTGCTGTCCCTTTCTAACTTTGATTGCACTTAAGTTCGATAAGTATTGTTCGAAACTGCTGTTTGCTTTTTGTCTTCATATCCGCCATTCCGTTGCACCGCTTAGCATTTTTCTAGAAAATATTAAGATTATTCATTACTGAAAAGAACATATTTTTAGATTTTGATATAATCTCACTTTTCCTCGGCCCGACTCCAGCAAAACTTATTGTTTCCAATTTCTAATGCACCAGACAGAGCCCGACATAGTAATTAGGGCCTTCCTGGATTGAATCCCTGTAGTCGAATACTGTAGTGGGAGCATCTCCCACGGATGACATCTGGTGGGCTCGTACCTTCTCCCATCCTCTCTAACCTCACACCCTTCTTACAAGCATGAAAGAAAAGGGCCATAAATCTGTTAAATTCAAACCTGTTATATGTTCTGCAGTCAATCTTATAAAACAGATAAGATAGCAATAACTTCGCCGCATTTATTGCCCACGTCAGAAGGGGTACCCACTTCTTTACAAGTACTTTTCTGTAATGATTTCAACATCTTCCTGCAGTTGAACTTCTCTGTAATAGCCATAGTCTTTCAGTGTGATTTTGGCGAATTTTGAAAACTTCGCCAAACCGCGCCAAGAGGTACCCACTTCTTTATGATAACCAGTATAGTTTAAGACTGCTGTGTACTAACCCAGTTGAATTCGCTCACCTCAGTGTTAACCTATTGATATTTAGAGATTTTAGACATTTTCTTATTCTGTTATGCCTTTTTATAGAATTGTTGATACTGGAATATGCACCAAAATCCTGTACGAACTAGAAACTGACAGCTACATCGCTTGGCTCTGTGCCTTCTTCGTAGCCGTATTACAAAAGTAACCATATCGACTACAACATACATCCAGTAACAAGCAATAGGATTTAAACCGTGTTTGTTTACATTTATTTAACTGTTCTAAACGTTGAACATTCGTGTCTAGGCCGGATATGCGCATGTTAAATCCGTAGACCGGAAAGTCCTTCTTTGAGGTCAGTGGGTGAGGAAGGTATGATACCTCCCCAGATGTCACCCCCAGGGGCGCTCGATCAAAATTGAGGTGGCACCTAGCTAAGTCAGACTCCGACCCTTATGGTGTCATTATAAACCGGAGCCGCACCCCTCGGCCCGCAAGTCTATATGGACTTGGTCTGGAATATATGCCAGGGGGCATAAGCAACAACAACAAACATTGAACCTCTAGGACAAGTATCTGGTGAAAATTTCCATGTCAACTGGAACAGAGTCGGGTCTTATATCGTACTCCTTCCATGAAATTGTTTCAAATATACGCCTTATAATGCTTACTACAATAAATGCAATAATAATTTATCACCTTTCGTTTGTAGCTATTCTCCTAAGTTTTGTCAACTTCCTTTTTTTCTTTGAAACAACCCTCTGAAGTCTGAATAACTTCGCATCCAAGAGCGTCATTTCATCTTTGATTTTCGTTGCTCCAACCACAGTTTCAATAAACTCTTCATCCGCTTTAACGTCTTGTACATCCTCTACCAACTGCATGATGTCATCAAACTGTTGACGAAGTGTCATAGCTTATCTCACAAATGCCTTGTAAGTCTTGTCCTGGGACTTAAAACGAATCTTAAAACACTAGCGAAAGTTTAGAATGGCGTTTTTTAAGAGACTAACTCTGCGGCATAAACTGGAAGTCAAAGTTACGTTTGGTTCAACAAAAACATTGCATTTCAAAATGCATGCTCTCTTTTAAGCCACCTGCTAATATTTGCTCACCTAGTACAAACACGTTCAATGAATACGTAAATATATGACTCTTATTTATCAAATTAAGGAGCTCTATGAACATATTATGTGAAGGAACCAAACTATGACGTCATAAAATGGTTTTGCCCAGCCTCCCCCCCCCCTACAATGAGGTCGGCATTCACCTATACATACACCACGAATAGCTTCCATTAAATTAAGCCTCAAATTTTGCAAAGCCACTTTGATAAATAAAATGCAACAGAGACAAAAGGTCGGGTGCCAATTCAAAAGTAAATATACATAGAAACGTCAGGGAAACCGGATACTTTGTTAAATGATGCCAGAGAACTTCCTTCTTTTCGTAGTAAATACATGAGGAAAAACAAAGTTCATCATTAACAAGTTGTAATAGTTTAATTAGACCCTACCAGCCGCCAACATTGTATAGTGGAGTGTCGTAAGCTTTCTCAACGAAGACTCAGGTTTGAATCCCGTCTAAGGCATGAACTTTCAAGTACTGTTCCACCAATTGGAACAGTACGGTTCACCTGTACGATGCTCCCATAATAAAGTAGCTAACAAAACTTACGGTATGCATGAATGAATATCCTCAGAACAAGTACCTGCCGCTTTGCAAAATTTTCAAACCAATCTACGACCTTTACAATTTCATTGGTCATCGTTTGGATGTTTGTGACTGGTTAAAAAAATTCCCATACGAGTAACGCTGACGGAACAATGTAAACAAGACTTAGGGCCTGTTCACATAGGAGTCCGTTGAGTTGCGTTAAGGAAAAAGATGACGTTGAGACGAAAATAAACCAATCATAGGCGTTAAAAATTTCATTGCTAATCGTTTGGAGGCATATGATTGGTTTATTTTCGTCTCAACGTCATCTTTTCCTTAACGGTACGCAACGGACTCCTATGTGAACAGGCCCTTATTCTACAGTGACCGATTAAGACGGTTACTGACTTGTAACGAAACGTTGTAATGTAATGTAACACTAGCATTCGGTGGTCAGTGCCTAAAAGCGAGCGACAAGCCGCGCGGCTCAAATTGAGCAATCGTTCTCCACTAGACTGTTGGTTTTTTACACGAATGCCTTTCATTGTTACAAACCTAGTCAGTGCAGGTCACACTGAATTGACTGAAGCGGAGCACCTTTTGAGCCGAGTATTCAAAATAAGCATTGGCGATGAAACGTGTACATTTGTACTGTAATGCTTACCACGAGCATAACATTACAGGATTTAATCGTAGTTAAGGTTGCTATAATTTTGTACCTTCAATGGTGCACGATTTTTCGAGGAGGAATCGACCAGAATATATTGGTGATTTAGGGGCGAATGAACACGGATTACCTATGTATTCCTAGGTGGGTAGCTATGTGAGTGACAAAAACAGCGTCAGTAATTAACCGCGCGAAATAGAGAAATAATTACAAGATAAAAAGAACTTTATATATACCACGTTTTAAATTTTCTGTTGAATCATATAAACTTGACAATTCTCTCTTAATTGCACAAACCTTCATTTAATTATTCTTTTTCACTTTCTTTTATTTAATTTTAATCACTTTTTAGTCGTTTCCACTATCTACAGACTTTATAAACTTTAATTTTTATAATTTTTTTTTTCATTTTTCGCACATTTTTGTAAAAAAACTAAATTCATATGTGTTCTGTTTTCAAAATCGTCAAACGCCGTTACGCAAAAATGCAAGCATTGAATTCGATCGAAGAGCCACCTTGCGGATTTTTTCGGCTAAAAGTATTAAAAGAATGCATTGTCATCGTGTTCTGAGCTATTCTAAAAGTTTCAAATTTCTAGCTAGTCGGGAAGTTGGTTAAAAATCTATTGCAAGATTTGTACTGGACAAACAAACACACACATACACAAACAAACAAACAAGAAAGCGAGTTAATAAAAACATGGTAAAAAGTACTTATTACCAACATGATTGCTCAAATTTCCAGCTGATATACAATACAAGTGTTGAATATCATTTAATAAACAACTATAGAATAAAAGCTAGCGGGATAAATGAAAATTAAAACTTCATATTGAAGACGGTCGGTATTTTCTATAACGGCATGAACAGATACAAAATTTTTCAGCTCTGTGACCTATATTCAGTAATAAAATGCATATTGTCAGACTAAATATTTCTCCAATGTTAACTCAGTTTAATAATTTGATGATTCTTTACAGAAATACCGAAAATTATAAGCGAGTAACGGTAATTCGTTTGCAATTTCTTTGCGCATACACACATCAATAGTCAAAATTAAACGGGGAAATTCAGACTGTATTGATCTCTGCTGTTTTGTCTTGAACCGTAATATCGCGACACACTAAGCGAGGTTGAGGGAAGATCTATCTGCTGGAGGGGGGGAGGGGGGCGATAAATGTACCGACGAGGAGCTTCTCGCGGAGAAACTCACAAGCAAATTTTTAAAAATAGGGGCAGAACTTAAGATAGATTGAGGATAATGGGAATACGAAATTTTAAATAATGCAGACGTCTTAGGGAGACCAATTAAGCTGAATAAACGTTCTTCAGGCAAACGATGAATAGGATTTGGCCAATTAGGAACTCATTCAATCTTAGGTAACTATTGGTGATATTTCTTTACATGACGTCATTTCGCGCGATCTGTAGATCCTTGCATTCCTATCAGATAAAAAAATTTCTAGAAAAGAAAATTAAGGACTTCTAGGGACTTTTGATAAAAATTCAGCGAAATAACTTTTCAAGAACTTACATTTTTTCCTGAAAATTACGGTCTCTTAAGGGGGACAGTGGACTTTCAAAATTGTGAAATTTATCCAAAAATTCGATTTTTTTATTTTATTGAATTGTGAGACTACGGATTAGTAGGAATGTGTTGCAAAATGAATTTTTAATTTCTGTGATTACTTTCCTAGTTATAGGCATTTGTATTTAATTCAGATATTATGTGGTTACTAATAGCAATAACTTTAAGTATGTTTTTCTCAAAATAAAAAATTTCATGTCATACGAATATTCAAACTGCTCCAGGCGCATTTCTAATTATTGTATTGCTTTGAAATTTAAAGTTTTATATACTTAACTGTATATCAAATAAATCTTATGGAAAATAATTATGCTTCGTAGCTCAGAATTTCTAAATTTTGTACTTGAAAAGACTATTTATAGGTATTTTGCGTCATAAAAAGGGTGTTTTCACTATTCTTTTTTTCTCTTTATATTTTTAATGAATGCTTAAAATAAGCAATAAGTTTCATCGTTAGTTCTATAAGGTATCCTGTAAATAAAAATTACCATATCATATGCAAAAGAAATGCGCATGGAACATTTTTAATTAGGCCAATTTTTGATATAATTAATAATTCTTAATTCATAAATTATTAATATTTCATCTTTAAATTTTAACCACTTTTACATATCTATGGTACTAATCACATATTCAAATTTCAAGCAAATCCATTCAAAACAAAAAAAGTTAGGTTGGAAGGTCCACTGTCCCCTTAAGGGTCCTATAAGTCGTTTTTAACTGGCTTATAATTTCCATCAGTTTGGACAGATATATCTTTCCCTCCTTCCCTCATCCAGAACTGTAGCGCGGATTATTTTCTGGGCAATTACAATTAGCAACAACTAATAGATTCGCAAATTTGTTGAGCTGTTCCAATAAATTTTTCCACAGACAATAATCCCGAGAGACGAAACATTAACGAAGAAAAGCGCAACTAAAACATAAAAACGGGTTTAAAATATAATAAAAGCAATTAACAGGAAACGAAGAACAAAATTCAAAACGGGAAGGATTTTATTTTCGTATATTCTTAAAATAAACAAATAGACAAAACAACACTGAAAGAGTTACATACAATATATGTACAGCACATTGATGATACATGTTACAAATTCGATAAAAAAAATGACAGTTTTACACATATCGTGTGAAATCTATGACAACAATGATACTCTCTATTGGAATAAGTTTTCGTTCATATGATTAGGAGGAGGGTACGTAACTGGTCATGTTAGAAAAATCTATTTAAAATAATAATAATGAAATAAAAAATTATACATCAAAATTTTTACATCTTTTAAAATATTTCAACAACGTGGAGTTTTTTGTTTTTTTCAATAAAAATTTCTTTCACATAGCAATATCATTCAAATAAAACTCCTCAACTTGCAGATAACATTAGCGTGACACTGTTCCTTGACTGGTCTATCACATTAAACATGTTACTCGAGAAAGGAGACTTTGCATCAGAAATAGCTTTCTTCTAGGATCAAATGAAAAATTGCACTAAGGAAACTAAAGATACTGAATGCTATCTGAGTATGTTATCACACAGAACACTATACAATTTAAATACAATTCGGAAAGAAATATCTCGTTTAATGTTTTAACTCCTTTTGAAATAGCAAGCAGAATGTCTATGGTATTAAAATAAGATTTATCATATGTGCCGCGAAGTACACTTGGAATTTAAGAACAGTAAAATATGTGAAGACTAAAAAATATGCCAGGAAGAATTTAATTAAATACTCTAATACAATTATCTACATAAATGGTAAAAAATTATATAAATAATTCAGTTCTGGACAACAACTAGACGATTACCTATAGATTAATTATAATCTTACACAATGAACTATGAATTAATAGTCATCTTCTGAAACGAATTACCGAATAATTGAATTTCGATTTATAAAATTGTTTTCATCATTCCAGGGACAAAAAGATTTGGGCGCTAAGACAGACAGTAAATATGTTAACTTGTAAGCATTTAAAACCTGGTGTGAAGGAGTAAAACACAAATAAAAGAAAACCGTTAGAAAACAACGGGATTCACAACAAAATCTGCACATTCACACTTCGAAACATTCATATTTTCTCAATTTACGACACACATACAACTGTTTATATATATATAAAAGAAAAACCACCAATATGTCAATTAATAAACCCCTTTTTTTTAATTACGAAAAGGGATTCAATTTTAAGCGAAATATTTTAATAATATGCTCTATTCTTTCCATTTTGATGCTTTTCTTTTTCTTTTTATAATTTTTATAATTTTTTTGTCTTTTTTTTTATTTTTTTTTCAGACACTTCCAGCAATCTCTAATAAAATATTATATGAACAGAGTGGTATGCATGCATGCATAGTACACAAGCACAAAACAGGGGGGAATTTTTAAAGGTATCATTTCTGCCTAAATAAAATAACTACATGCAAAAAAACATTAAAGGAATATATACAACCTAAACCCTTATTAAGGAGAAATTAAATTGCTAGCAAAGTTTATTTAATAAATACTTAAAATCCAAAAGCAACCACAGACGGTAAAGAAAAATATAATTCATGAAGAAGTGTAAAAATCTTTTTTTTTTAAATAACCACTGAAAATTTGTTGAGACTAACTTGATTAAAAGCGTTCAAGGGAAAAATTTTTTTAATCATATTGAAAAATTACTGTTTTGGTATAAGCAGAAATTTTTATCGCTCGAAAACTATGAATTTTGCTATTGATACCCAAAATGATTTTTTTTTGCTATTAAAAATATGTGCCATCTGCAGTCTTCTTTTAATTAAAAAAAAATATTTTAAACGACTATGGGCAAAATATTTTTGACATTTTTTTCCAGTTTACAAGAGAAAGAAACTTAAAATACATAACCACAATGTAACATATAAAAGACTAAACGAAATATTTAGCACAGAGATGCTGAAAGGAATAAATATGCTGATAAGAAACATTTGAAAGTATATTGCACTAGCATATATATCTAAACAGCCGTGATTCATATATACATATAGAAATAGAGATATACAGTAACAACTTAATACATTTACAAAACAAATTACAACACCGGGTAAAAAATAAACAAAACTATACAATTCACAAAAAATATTCACAGAAACACAGTACATTCACACAAACAGATCTCAAAGTCAAAACACATTTAACATAACAAAGATGCATACAGTACTTCACTTAAACTGAAAGCTAGTTTCGCAAGTCTCCTTTCTTGAAAAGTTGTTTAAGAAGTAAATTGATTGTAGTTTTAAAATAATAATGCTGACAAAGATGCTTTCTCTTAAACAAATAGCACTTCGAAAAGCAGAATATTTCAATAGGAAAATAAAAAGTGCAAAATGATATTTTTAGTTAACATGACCACTATTGGCACTTTTCTTGGCAGCAAATGAAGAGAAAGCAATTATAATTATTTTTTGGGTTAAATTTCAGACTGCAAGACTTTACACAAGTTTGTACCTAAATTCAAAAATTTGAATAAAATTTTCAAACCAAGATCAGATAGTTTCAGTATATCATCACAATGGAACCCAGATTAAAGCTGCAATTAACAGAGGGTACAACTTCTAAAGACTGATATAAATCACAAAATGGTATATAAAAAATACTTTCAAACATGAAAAAGCCTTAATCATCAAACAACTATTTTTCTTATTTTTATTTATATATGAAGCAATTTTAGAATTATGCAAATTTTAAAAAATATAAGTGATACATAATTTATGATCTGCAAAAAATTTGTAATATTCAACTCAGGTAAAATTTCAACTTTGGCAATTTTGAAGTAAAAAGGAAGTAGCATGAAATGGTGATATCTGGCACATTTTAATTGAACTCTTGAATACTTCACGAGCAAAAGGCAATTATTCACCAAATTGTAAGAAAAAAAAATTTTGATACAGATAAAATTAAAACAAGATCTAAAATTATCCTTTTAAGGGAAAAAATTATCTAAGCATGCACTTATTAAAAACTAAGACATTAACACCTCACACCCCTTAAAAATAACAAAATAACAACACAGTTATATAAATAAAAGCAACACATAATACTCTTTAAGAGTAAAACACATTTACATACATACCCTTTGGAAAATGGCAGTAATCAGAGGTATTACAAGGTCAAATAAATTATGTAAAAATATTAAATTATGTCACTAAAACAAAAAATGCAATCGTACAAATCCTCTTACTAAAATATATTCATAAATATGTAGAACTTATATTTATAATCCTAGTATGTACAAATAATTTTGGACACACAATCACTAACCAAAAAAACTTTATAGCAGCTGCCAAATAAATTAGTTACAAAACCAATATAGAAGTAAAAGAAAATCAAACTGCAAAAATTGCTGACATCTCAATACCTATAAGTTGAGCAATTATTTTATAGCTTTATTAAGAGGGAAGTCAATATAGGAATAGAGATACTGTTTGAGATTACGCCCAATCAGGCATGCAAATGTCAGATAATTTGAATACACTAGTTTATACAAATACAGGTATAAACATGCTCCATATAATTTAATATGCACACCAAAAGAAAAGTTAAAAATGCTCAGTAATACATTTATAATAATTTATCATATAAAAATCAAAATATACATACAGAATTTTTACAATGCACTGTACAGAATCCTTATATACACAATGTGCATATTTTTTTAATTAAATGCAATCATATATATGTATATATATATATATATATGTATGTTAATACTAAAGAAATAAGCAGAGTAACAATATTTCAGATTTTTTTTTTCAGATTTAGAAAAAAATTAAAATGACATTTAATAAAAATGAACAACAGAAAACAAACTTAACACACACAACTTAAATTTTTACCAGTTCAAATTGTGTTCAAAATAATATTTCAATAATTAAAAAGTAACTTTTTAAAGTTTTAAGCTTTGGTTTTAAACCATTCACATTCATACAGTTTATTTGACATTCAAAATGAAGAAAATGTTCATATTTCTTTGAAAGGGAGTTTTTAGAGGGAACATGAGAAAATATTCAAAAAGTCTAAACTTAAAAAATTTTCATCAAAATAACAATCTACACATAACACATTGGATTCTTTAATTCTTTTAAACAAAATTTGCTCAGATTGTAAGACTAAATTATATGATGGAGCAAGGCTCGAGGCTTGATCAAATTAAATTTTAAAATGAAACACATTTTATAGATTACTTTTAAGTAACCACCTCTATCATGGTTACACAGCCTGAAAAACAATTCAAAAGTATTGAAAACAATTTTTTTTTTTTAACAATTAGAAAACAAATATTCACATAAAATATACAGTTTCCCCATACCTATACATTCAATCCCCTTTTAATACAATTCATAAACAATCACCAAAATATGCAGCACCAAAGGCATTTTATAATACAATAATGATAAATATTACAGCAAGATTGTCATCTAAAATTGAAGAATGGTTAGAACAACTAATCATTAGCCAAGGCTTGTATAGCAAAGGCACATATTAAAAATGTAAATCTTCCCTTAAAATGTTAGCAAATATTGATTGAGCAATGCATTTAGTAGTCTTTTAACTGGAGAATAATCATAATACTATTTTTTTTAAAATCTACCTTGATTGACTTGATTACAATAATTTTTTTAGTAGTAAAGTACTTCAAGTAGTTTGAAAAAGACTGAGGTGTATATTGGGTCAAAATACCCCTCAGCTTAAATGTCAAAAGAGTTTTAAAGGAAATTGCTAAGAAAACAGAAACATAAAATGTGGGAAATCTGACATAATTTTGTACTTCCAATTAATAACAAAATGAAGGTCAAAAAGTCCTAGAAAAATTGCATCATTATATTAAATAACAAATGGATTCACCAAAAAATTTTAAAATAAAAACAGCAAATCTTCATAATAAATCTTTAAACAAAAGATAAATCTTCCTATATGTTACGAATTGATTTTAAACCTAATAAAATAGCAAATAAAATAAGCATACTTAATGTAATAAAGGACTGAGTCATACCGATTACGAATTAATTTCTGCTACATGAAAAACATATATCCAGGTATTTAACAATGTGAAAATGAGAGAACATAAATTAAGGAATTATGAAATTAACTAAGTAAACCAAACTTACTCAAGGGATATGTAAATATATAAGGTAAATAAAACTAGATAAAACAAAATAAAAAGATCCAGAAATTTTTAAAAAACTTTTTCATTTGCTTAAAATATTTGCTACGTTGCTTGGTTTTTGATGGTTTTAAACACATATTTGAAACCAAAGATAAAATATTGCACTTAAAAGTCATTTCAGAACATTTTTGTTTGACCTGCTAATCATTTCAACTTCCATTATACTGATAAGAAGATAGTAAGAGCTTCTAAAATTTTGTTCAGATATCAGAAATTAAATATGGAATCTCAAAAGTTAGTTGTGCTCCAAGAAATTAAATCTATTTATTCGATAATTATCAACATGGGATACAGAGTATTAGAGGTTAAAAAAAAAAAAATTCAAGCTGTTAAGAATTCAAACATTAAGAGAGAAAGAATTGAAGAATTAACTTCAAGAAAAATCAATTTGGCCATAATTTGATGAACAAATATGCTGGTCATCAAATCTATGAGCTAAAACTTAAGATATTCTGCAATTTTTGAAAACAACTAAATTTAAATAAGTATGCCAAAATATCATAGCATTACCTCTATTATATGGATAAATAGTGATGATTAATCATTATCTGTAAATAATGATCATCACAAAGCAAAAAGAAATTTTATTTATACTTTTTACAACAGACTATACGGAAAATTTCTTAAAAGAAGGAAAATACCAGATGCAGAAAAAACAATAATAAAATAAGGACTTATAAAGAATGTATCCTTACATATACTTTTAATGTGACTTTTTTTATATGAGTTTATTATTACAAGTATTTTTTTTATTTAACCATAATATACATATATAAAAATATAGATGAAGACATAAAATTGTTTGACTTATGAAAACGTACGTAAATTGAAAGATTTCTCACTTTTAATTCATTGATTTGAGAAATAAAGTATCTTGTTATGTAATTTAATAAAAACAGAAGTGATATTTTTAGTTTTTCAACAGAAGTCTATTTTTTTTCCAAATTCTAAAGGCTAGCAAAGTTGGTTCATTCAATGGTGGTTTTGATTAATTGATAGCACTAGGGACATCTTTCGCACCTACAATTTAAAGCCAATACCAAAAGCAACAAACATTTAAGCTTAAAGTAAGATTCTAACTCACAAACCCTCATATCAAAGGAATTGCCTTAGATTTTCATTCCTTGTTCTGTATCGTTTAACTGTTTGCAGTCTTTTTAAGCTTTATAAAAGTAAGATATGTATATGTTTGACTTCAGTTAATCACTATCTATTTTCACAAAGTGATCTGCAAAACATGTTATTGGTGGAGTTTTACATGCATATGTCAAATAACCTGGTCACAATACACATAGTGGCAGATTTTAAAGTTTAGTGTCCCTAGTTTTGTAGGCCAAATTATTTTGGGCAATATGGAATGGCAATATATTTGGATATTTAACAATTATCTATGCAGTGTGATTAGTTAATACTGGAAGTACAAGTTGATAAATTCAAAGAGTTGCAGCCATAAAAAGGAAATTGGTGCAGCCATTGGTGATAAAAAGGAAATTTTATAAGCAGGAAACACAACTTATATGGTTCCAGAAAATAAATGAAGAGGTTTTAAACAATGCCTGAAACATTAACATTAGTTTCATTAAGAAAAAAATTAAGTTTAATGATTGTTTTAAGTTTTTTATTTTTATTTTTCATTAAGTTTATATGAAGAAAAAAAAATCAAATGAACAAGAAAATGTATTAGGTAGGAATTAAATGGGTTCAATTATACTTTTAAGGATTTTTCAAAAAAAATTACATTTAAAATTAATTGAATAAGTTTTATAAACTTTTCAATAAAAGATGGACTGAAACTTCTTGAAAGTGAGAAACAATTTTATAACCTGAAAGTCATAACAAAAAAGAAAAAAATTAAATTATATGGTAATATGAAAGTAATTATAGTTCTTTATTAACTACAATATCAATAATTATAATTTTATGATTATTAATAATAAAATATTAAATAACTATTATTTTATTTTTAATTATATTTTTCATCTTAAAGTGAAAAAGTTATAAACTACAGGCAATCAAAAAATAAATTATGAATAAAGGCAGATTCTTAATACACAAAGAGAATTAACACAAATATGAGTATGACTGGGTATGAAATGCGAAATGAGCAAAATAGACAGAGGTGATAGATGATTGACAGCTTTAGTTATTAGTTAAAAGAAATCAAAATAGGTAGCAAAACAAACTGAATACTCAGAATAATGAAAAATATTTTTGACATCACTTATACAGATTTTTTTTCTTACTGAACTTCTGAGTTTTATTAAATCATGTAAAATAATTTAAAAGAAAATTATACAATTTAATGACATCATTTTAAAAAACTACTTCACAGTAAAATATATTATGAATGATTAAATCTAGTGTCATGACAATAACAGCCTAAAAATAAATATTGATTTTAGTTATTACTCAAATTCCTGAATTACACGTTTTGGATCTAGAAATTAATTTTTAAAAGAACTCTATTATAAATTACTTAAAAATTACTATATTAAATTACTGTATTAAATTCAAACAAAAATAAAAGCAAATATGCCATATTATTAGGTAAGAAATTACTATCAAAGTGCCATTCCTATGGGCTGCTACTTAGCTGTTACAGCACAGTATAACAGGTTTTACCTGTTTAATATAAGTCCAATGAGACATTCTTGAGTCTCTTTTTCTCTATTTCACCCCTAAATAGCAATGTGATATCTACAGCAACAAAGACAATTATTTTACATACCTGTTCACTTTTAAACATTTTGAATTTAATTATTCTTTTTCTCTCACGCTCTGAACGTCTATAATTTAAATGACGTAAACACCCCATGAAAAATTATAATTTCAATTGAAGAGAGAATCTAAGCATGTGCTAATAAAGTAAGCGACTAGAAATGTAATAGGTGGTTATTAATAATTCAAAACTGTGAAAAAGTGGATTATCAGAGTACAATAGAGAAAATGGGGAATATACAGCAATGAAAGACTAGATCTAGAAGTCACTGGCAAAAAGAATAATAAATGCTAAAATCAGGTACAAAATTCATCAAATATGAAAAGAAATTGTCTGCAAAAGAATCTGAACAAATCTAATGATTTTAAAAAATGAAACTGTTAATATGTAATGAATGCTACCACACTCTATTTATTAAAAATGTTTCACAAATCAGTACAGAGGCATTTCCTTACAATGATTCCATATGAAATTATCTCTAAAAACCAACACATATATTCTCCTTCCTCCTCAAACAGGATCATGATTAGTTCAACTACAAACAGGAATCTCAAAAACTGTTTACTACTATAACTTTGCAAACAAATACAGGAAAAAATATATATAAATTTGAAAATATTCTATGAAATTATCAAAACCACTTGAGCTTAGTTTAAATCATGTTTTAAAGTTATGTTAATCAGAATACAGAAAGCTAAAAGCTGTTTTCTGTACAGTCAGATTAACTAAGATTATAGATTGGACACTATTTTCGACAGTAAGGATAAGATATGAAGAAAAATATAAAGCAAATCCAACATAAATTGGATATCATCCAACGAAGCCGCTCAATGATAACTGAATCACAGTACACGAAACAAGAAAATATTAGTGTTAAACTGCAAATAAAAGAGAAAATGGCTTAAAAATTAGAGTTTAGAAGTGTCAAAACCTCTCATTTGCTCTTGCTCTGCTTGTATTTTCATTAAGTCTGAATACCACTTATAACAGTCAATCAATCTTAGAACAATTTGTTTACGATTTCTAAAAAAACTGATGAGGAGGAAAGGGGATAAGAATTAATTATTGCTCATGCAACTTTGTGATTAGACTTGCAACAGTTTTGTAGAATGCTTGAGACAAATTAAAAGCTACCAGCATGAAAGATTACAAAATGACTGAAAAAACTTTTACAATCAAATATCCAGATTATAGCAATTAATGATAATATAAATATATACAATGTGTACATATATAAGTAAATAAATAAAGTGTAAATCCTTTAATCAAACAAAAAATGTGGGAGTTAAATTTAGTGTAGCAATGGCATACAAATATTAAACACAGTAACAAAATCTTAAACTAGATCCCTAGGTGAACAGATACTAAATATTAATGCCAATACCCTGAATTCTAACAATTTCACAGCCACAAACTAGACAGCAGTACAGTACAAAAAAGAAGTATTTATACCGAGAAAAACAGATTAACTTCTTTAATCTAGAGAAGACAAACCAAAATAAAATATTAACTAATATCAAACTAAAATATTATTGACCTTTCCCTTATGGAGTAAGACAGCATCCACTCCAAAAAATTACTGTCAAAAAATACAGGCTTGTGATACCTGTTGTCCCAATAAATTCAGACTTAATTCTGTCCCCAATAAAGGATGTTTGAACTACTGAGACCTTTTTTACCCCCACCCCCCTGCTGAAAGGCAATCGATTGGCTGGCAGAACAAGCAATGTTAACAAGAGACAAATGGAAGAAGAAAAAAATTAAGATTTTTATCACTACTTACTTAACGAATTTTGTACCAAGTGGGATATTTCAATCTTTAATATTTAAATATTTAATTCTTGTATACTTTTTTTTTAATTACCTGTTCAGGAATAAACTAAATGTTTTTAGTTTTTATTCAACAACTAAATTGGTAAAAAATGTGTTTAGGTGAAAACTAACTTATAATAAGCTTTGGCAGAAGATGAAATTAGAGTTTTAAAGCAAAATTTAAATAAAAATTTTCCAGATTCTGAACCTGGATCTGATGCTGGTATAAATGAAAATAACTTTTCTCTACCCAATGCTTGATTTTCAGATGAAAACAAAAATCCTACCATGAATAAATGACAACTATTAATATGATGAAGATATGACAGTGAATATATCAGGTGTGACCAAACTGTGGTTCTTTACCACTTTCTTTGTGGCTCTCCACAACAATTTGAAATTTCGGATGTGTCAGTATCAAAATACACAAAATTAAAATTGGCAGCATGTTGAATAACCTCTAATTTCGGTACGACTTATAGCTGTGAGCCCTTGTATCCTACATTTACGTTGATAGAAAAAAATGCTCACTGTTAACAAATCAACATTTATCTAACTGGCTACCGACCGTAAAAACACAAACTATCAGACTTGAGTAATTTGTCAAAAACAATTAAGAGAAAAATTATTAAAGCTATTAGAACTTTTAAGAATTTATATAATAATTGCAGAATGATATATTTGATAAAAAATATAAGAAAAAATGCTTAAATTTCTCTCATATCACATTTATCTGTTTTTGGCTAAATGTGCAGACATTCCCAGATGTCTTTTAACACTGTTTACCACACAATGACTAAATGGCTTGGGTACTGACTTTGGGTACCAGAGTCTGTGGGTTCAAGTCCCACTCTTAGTATGAACATTTGTAGCTGTTCAGAATTAACTTTAAAGCAGTAAATCTGGTCTAATTAGCACTCATGTAACAAAAAATTTACCATAGCGCTCCAAGCCATACCTTAACACTGCTTTTGTGGCCACCCCTGGTATGCATGATTGAAAAAAATTAAAAGATATAACTGAAAACTTCTGGATCCCTATGATTTTACAAGGTGCACCCATAAAGTAACCGGACATTTTTTTTATAAATAAGAAAAATATTACTCACCTTCAAATAAATTTATCTCCTTCAAAATAATCGCCAAAGGAGTCTATACAATTTTTCCAATGTTTCTTCAAGACATTAAATCAAATGTTACGCATATTTTGCGAACGGTTAGTTCAAACGCCTATAAACAGTGTTTCGATGACTTGAAGAATCGTTGGAAAAATTGTATAGACTCCTTTGGCAATTATTTTGAAGGAGATAAATTTATTTGAAGGTGAGTAATATTTTTCTTATTTATAAAAAATTGTCCGGTTACTTTATGGGCTCACCTTGTACAATGGCAAAAACTACCAAGGGAAATAAAGGTAAAACCCTCATAACTACTAGGAATCTTAATAATCAGTAGAAAAAAGGTTACTTCAGAGTTAGTTTTCACCCCCCACACATGGAAACGAAATCTTTATCTAGAATAAAAAACCTTCCCCAAGAGATATTGGCAGTTCACTTCACTTCTAAATTACAATTTAAAATTTAATCATAAAAACCTAACGTATAAGAAAATATTAAAAAATCAAATAGAAGGGTCTGGTTAGGGAATAAAAAACGAGACAGAATATATTTTTTAATATTTTCATTGCTTTTAAAAAGCTTGTTAATGAGTCAGGAAAAAACAAGTTGGTTGGTTTGGAGCATTATGGGTATCTTCTAAAATGAAGACTAAGCTGACCAGGGCCTGGAGCTTAATATCAAATCTGAATGACCCATAACACCAAAGCCTAACATGGGATTTGAAACAGCAGACTTTTGCTCTTATGATCACACCAGCCATTCAGCCATAATATGGCAGGAAAAGAATGGATAATCTGCGATAAAATGTTTAAAAACTACTATTTTAAATTAATAGAATTCTACTGTCACAGTAGTCATCAACAATATAAAATCTGTTATAAAATCAGGGGACAGAGTTTTTGGTGATAGATGGAATAATAAACATGATGCCAAATAACTAAGAAATATTACATCCATAAATATCATAAAAAAGATGTGTCATACTTCTCTCAGATAGTTTTTGTATTTTGTTATTTCACCAGGGTTCTTTCAAAACATCTTTTAATAGATATATATTGTCAGACATCTGATTAGTTAAGAGCTCTACATCAGTTCTACCAAATTAGGATTCCACAAAAAAAAGAGATGTCGTAGCTCAATTAAATGCTATGGCTAAATTTAAATAAAAATATTTTACAAGGATGGAGTTAAAATTTACAGATATATCTATTATTCCACAGTTCTATGAGATAAAAACTTTAATCATTGATATGGAGGTGATACCTAGAGATGATTGATTCAAAGAAGAAAAAATATTATTAAAATAATAATAAAACATGGGAGAGCATCCAAAAGTTTAACCACTAAAATTGCATTAAAATAATGCTAAAACAACTGACAACAAAGACTACACAAAAAGATATTTTTGAAAAAATTGATCCTATGTCTAATCATTTCAAAATTCTATAACAAAAAAACAGGAGAAAACCTTTGGCTCACTGCAGGTATTTCTCACTTCAGAATGAAGTTAAATGCTATATTTTGAAAGATAATTGCCATTTTCTCATTTGGTATTAATTAAAGGAAAAATGAAAATTTAGCTTAAAATGGTGATGCATGTGCAATTTATAAATGATTGAAAAAAAATTATGAAAAATGCTTTTTACTGTACATCTTATCAATCAAGGTTATTTTATATAATAATGTACTGTTATCTGTACAATAAATTGTATTTAAGAATATATTTGCGTTCAAATCTGTATGCAAATTTTACAAGACTTATACACAGCACTTTATATAATACACAAAGCACAATTTCAACTAAAGTAATAATTGTTTTGTCATATTATACTAAAGAATATGTTTGACACTGAAGTATAATACATATTTCAGTATAACATATTATTCTTCCAAGCATGCCAATGTTATACATTTGAAACATAGTAACAAAATGCATGTTAACAGTTATTTGAAAATTTGAATTTGCTATCTTAACACAGTATATTTGTAATGATAAAAAATAAAATAATAATAACAAAATTTTTTAAAAACTACAAATTTCCAGTCATTCATGGTTTTTTGTTATCAGAACTTGAAAGTCTCTATCACACTCCGAGTTCTAATTTAAAACATTTCTTAAAAAAATAAATAAAATAAAGCAGAATCCTGAAAAGTTTATTAAAAGCTTCCTTCAAAGGAAATTTATAATGAACAGCCTCAAAAAACACATGCATTATAAAAATATTTAATTTCATTTTTATTCCAAAGAGCTTAAGAAATATTACTACACTAAAAATATTTTAACTATTATCCATAAGTGAAAAAGCCAACACAATCTCAAAACTAGCATTAGTACACCTAATTACTATTTTTTTTTTTTTTCAATTTACACATATCCACGTGAAATATTTAAAAAGTACTTATAAAATAACATTGGCATTTTGACTAATCAGAGAAAAATCATCCTCTGTTTTCAGAATGGAGTGTATCTTTTTTATTAGGATGAATACAGGTGAATTTTAATTTAACTCCACTACCTGGCAAGACTGACACAGACCATAATGGCGGTAACTTTCTCAGCTTCGAAGATTTCTTTTTATGAGGTATTTTTACAGTTAGTTCAGTGACAGAAGATTGTACTGGCAATGCATTTGATGAAATGTTAGCCTGTAAAATAAAAAATAAGTAATTATATGAAACTGCACATTAACATAAGCAAAAAAAAAAAAAAATTATAATAGCACAAATACAATGAGAGAATAGAGCTAAAATAAAAAAGGATTAATTTTATCATAATTTCAATGCAATAAAAAAAAACCATATGTGTTGCAAGTTCACAGCTACCAAAACAGATTTAAAATAAAATGATGATCAGGTATGATTAAACACCTACTTAACTTTTGAAAACATAAATTTAACAAAGAACCTTGATTTAACTCATTTCAATATAAGTTCAATTAAAACTCATTTATAAATGTACTCTATAGCAACACTCATTAACAATATTTTCATATCATGAACTAATTCCGAACAATCAATAACATAGATAAATCATTAACTATTAACATGATAAGGCAGCATCATACTTTGTTTTACAGAATGAATAAAACATATATATAAATAGGCTTACCATATTTTTGGGGGTTCAACCCAGGACATATTTTTGAAATTACTTAAGTCTTAACAGTTTACTGAAACATTAATTTTTATTTATTCAGTTGTATTTTTCACTAGACATGACTTTTTTCATCCTCTGTTTTATCAGAAATGGTTTGTTTGGTTTAATCACATCATAAAATTCACAAAGTTCTGAAATAATTTTTACATTTAGCAGATGTGTAACAGTAGATACTGAAAGTCTACCCCTTTCTGCAGACCAAATGTTCCCCATAATTGAAAAAACTCTCAACTGGAGCAGATGTCCCAGGCAAAGATATTGCAAACTCAACCATTTTAGAAATGTTGCAACATGAAATATCAGTCTTGAAACACCTTAAAAATTGCTTTCCACTTCTCTTCAATAGTATCTAGTACTTTTTCAGAACGATTTTGAATTACCTGGTTCAACAATGTACGTTCATCAAATAGGTCATCAATATTTATGGAATCTTTTATAATTTCATTAACAATTTATGCCCTCTCTTCTAAATGAGACCAGGCAATTTCAGTTCGTAAATTTATCCATTGAAACTTACTAACTTTATCAAAACTGGTTCTCCACAACTCTGGATACTAGACAACATTGGATACTAGAACTATAAAAATAGTCTACGCTTGAGAAGAATTTTTGTTCCTGAACATCATTTTCTTTTAAAGTGAAAAGCAATTCTTTGGCAGAAGATGGTATAAAATAGTGTGTTTTTCTTTCCTGGAGTTAAAAAATTAAATTGGAATATATCTGAAATGCGTCTGTTGCTGTAATAGAATTAGCTTCCAATTTAAGAATACCTCTGCTTGCTCCAAGGTCAGCTGTAAGAGAATGTTAAAAAATGCTATGTCGAACATATAGGTCTAAAATTTAAAAAAATCCTTTCCAGTCATAAAATTCTCAAACCCCGGACAGCAACAAAAACCAGGACTGTCCGGGCTAATCCCGGATGTATCGTAAGCATGCATATATATATATATAAAAACAGTTCCGCAACTGACTGACTGACAGATAAAGCACAGACCAAACCATTGGACCTAAAGGGATAAAACTTTGCATGGCGATTCTTCTTATAGAGTAGGGGTGCACTAAGATTTTTGAAAAATTCTTAGATTTTTTTAAATTAAATTTTAATTTTTTTGTAATATTTTTTAAAGTTTTCATTTAAAATAGTCATTTGAGGGTTATAAAATTTATATCACAAGATAAATCATAAAAATTACTTTAAAATGAAATCTTTTTCGAATCTTTACCTCCATTTTCTGATTTTTGGTGAATATTTAAAGATTAATTTTTAGAATTTAATTTATTAAAAGCTGATCACATGGTTTCTTTTCTTTTTGTGATACTTTAAGTTAATTTTGCGTCATGTGCATAAGAATGAAATAAATTGACAGAAAAATATTAAAATATGGTAAAAGATAAAATTTAACCACTAGACTAACTGTGATGGAAGTTTTTAAAGAATTTAATTCAAATTAGTATGTTTTATGGATATTATACATTCAAATTAATTGCATACATTGACTGTAGTATTTAACTTCAATATTTTTTTTACATTATTTTGTCTATAAAAATATCCGTTATGATTTTTATATACATATATATATATATATATATATATATATATATATTTATCTATTTATTTAACCATTAATTGCCTACATTGACCATTGTTTTTTTATTATACTTTTTTTTTTTGGGGGGGGGGGCATTAATAGCATACATTGACCATTGTATTTAATTTGAATGTACTCCTTAGTGAAGCATTGATATTCAGCTAGTATATATATATATATATAAGAGAGAGAGCGAATGAATTATATATATTACACAGAAAATCAGTATATTTATTTCATTCAAGAATTTTTCTCAAAATAAAAGGATAACATTTCCCTAGCTGTTAAAATAAGGCAATCCTTCAAAATAATTGGATTGCACAGATTGCAAGCCCACTGTAGAATTTTTTTTTAAATTAAATTGGCTTTGAGACTTTTGAACAAGCAGAACATTATACCACCTGAATACGAACATGTAATATATACATAATATCTAGCATGGTAAACTAAAGTATTCTTTCCCAGAAGGAAAGAAGAAAAATTCATAAAAAAAGTACTAATGTAAGTTTTCAGGCTTTTCAGTCTAACTTCATCTAATCTTCAATGGCAGAAATATAACCACCCAATCTTCAATATAAAATATAACAATTATACTAATAATTTAAATACTTCCAGATACTTAAACATTACATATAAATAATCCATTTATAAATAGTTTAATAATTTAAAAAAACAATCATATACATTAATCTCATCATTCAAATACAAGGGATAATATAATAACCACAAGGCATTACTAAGACTCATCTTGTTAATTTCACATTTGGTTTATAGTATGACCTAAGGTCATAAGCAAAACATTTTTGGTATAGGTGAGAGGCATATTAAAAACCATTATTTTAAATTACCTCTGTATCATTGTTACACAAACTGAACGCACTTGCCAATGAATAGTGCATTACAGACCAGAGCTTGGGTAGCTAGGAGGCTGTAAATTTAGGGGAGAAGGGGGGGGGGGGACATAACAACAAAAGCATTTGAAACTGTAATCACATGTGTACATTTATCCTATTAAATAGTAGTACATAAGGAATTAAATAGAATTATGAATGAATACAGTTATATAATAACATAATTAAAATTTCATCATTTTTTTCTATTGTTGTTATGCAAGAATAGTTCAAGTCAATTAACTTACATCTACATTAAACCTAATGCTTTATCATTATCTCCTTATATATCATCTTAATTGTTTTGAAAATGTTAGTATCTATATATATAAAAGGCAATGTTCATATGTGTGTCCTCTATAGAATGAAAATTTTCCTGATGGACAACGTTGCATGCTCCCATGCAGGAAAACCAAGGGATTTGTTTGTATATATGCCAAATGGAATAACCAAAAACATTGTATATCCAAGAGCATTGCAATGAACTTAAAATTGAATAAAACAGTAATTACAATTTATGTAATCCGAAACATAAAAATTGTGTATGTAAATATCTATTTTTAACTAAATATAATAATTGATATCAAACTTAGAATTAGGTTCATTTAATCTACATATATATATATACTCAAATCTAGCAATAGCGAAGCATTGCCGGGTCGGCTAGAATCTTATTAATAAGACATAAAACTTCTAAATTTTGAACAACTAACAGATATTACTAAATCTTCCAAACTAGTTTGGTTTAATATTTTTACACCAACATATACTCAACCCTACAATAACTAGCCTCTTCCCACCCAAAAGGTTAAATGAAAACTAAAATGTTTCCAATTCAAATATTATATCATTACCAAAATGTACGTATATAATATTTTAATGCTAGTTACTCATAGCAGTAGAAAATTAGAAAAAAACAATATTGTACTTCTCTTGAGCAGCATTTAAATTACAAATAAATAACCCCATATTAATTGAAAATAGAGCTTTCAAATAAAAAGTAAACAAAAGTTAACTTTTTCAGTAGTCATTTGGGTAAAAATATCTTACCGAGTCTACAGGAAAATACTGAGCCAGTTTTAATACAAGTATGTGATATTTCTGAGGAAGAAACAATGAGCTCATAAACCCCTTTATGACAATCATATTTAAAAAAATTATTATCTGAACTTTGAAACTTCGAGGGTTTAGTGTTCTGACTTCTTAAATAACACCATTTTGTCTCACTTACCTTTATCACATCTATTTGGATATAAGATAGACCCATTTCCCATAACAGATGCTTAAAAGAAAAACGCTCTTCCCCCCTTACCCACAGTAATAATAGTAATTGTAAAGGACAGTAACTCAACAGGAAAAGAAAAACTTTTCTTTTGTTTAGTCACATTTTTAAATTAACAGTCATCATCCAAAAATTTAACACAGATTAACATTCAGAGAGGGCTTTAGCCCCCTAAGGAGCTCTAGTACTTTTTTATAACAATGTAGTAACAAACTCAGTATATAAAAGCTTATCAAAAGCCACAACAAAAATTTAAAAAAGGTTACTAATTTAGTAATTACAATTTATGTAATCCGAAACATAAAAATTATAATGTGTATGTAAATATCTACTTTTAACTAAATACAATAATTGATATCAAACTTAGAATTAGGTTCATTTAATCTATATATATACAGTTCTCCCGAGTGTACAGCATTATGCATTTCTTTCAGGAAGGACAAGATAAATTAGATTTGTTCATTGAATGTGCTCTTAGACTATGATTTGATCATATATAAAACCCCACCTAACGCTCTGCAGCCTGATATATTATACCTATTAAATTGGAACAAGCTGCCATTTTCATTTTTATTGTGAATCATTTTGAGAGGCTGTTTTTACAGATTTATCACCTACCACAAGTTTTATGTAATGTCAAACTCCTTGTATTGTTAGATATTATTCATTTGGCAGAATATAATTTTTTTTCAAAGAAAAAAACAACCATTTTTATGAACTAAAATGTGAAAAACATTGATATTTAAATAAAACATACTGAGCCAAAAAAAAATTAAAAATAAAGCACTCTGGAATAATTAAAATTTTAAATAAGAAATAGACACTTTAAAGGGCATTTTAACATGTTTAATTCAGTGGCATAGCGAGCAAAACTGGCACCCGGGGCACGATGCCTTTTTGGCACCCTTTTGGGAAAATTTTGTTTGTCTTGTGGACCATCTAGCGCCCCTCTGCGAGTGGCGCCCGGGGTATGATAGACCCCCTTGCCCCTCCCCCCCCCCCTCGCTACACCACTGGTTTAATTATCATTTAATTTTTTTTAAATGAGAATACTAATTACTTAAAGGAATAGGTTACTGGGACAAATCACTTTTAAGTCATTAAAATGAACCCTAGTTTAGTAATTTAAATAAATGAAGACAAAATTATATGCATAATGTAAGGAAAATTTGAGTAAAAATAGAATTAATTGTAAATAAATTGCAGTAATGTAAAACATCCCTCTGTTCTCAAACTTAGAATGGAAAAACCACATTATAACTCAGCATATCAAAATACTTTTTTTAATTATTTGCTGGTTGGTTGGTTGATATAGTGGCACAAGGTCCAGAAAGGGCAAGATCTGCAAAATTATTTGCATCTGACTATTATGGGTGGTATAACAACAGGCAAAGTATTTAGATTTGCAATTAAAGTTTTATAATCCTACTCTATTCTACTGCTTCTTAAAATAACAAGAGTTCATTATTTTTGATAAAAAAATTACTCTATTTTATGAGATCTGGGTTTTTTTTAAGTCCTCTATAGTTGGCTGGTATCAAAGTCCATCAAGAATAAGATTTGTTCCAGAGATTTGTTCCAAGGACAGCTCTAGCAATTTGAAGAATTTGGTTAGAGTATAATATTTCTTCAGATGTTTCGTTAACTTTCTGCAGGGCTGCCAATATTACGGGGCAGATGCAATGCTCTGAAGTCAGATGTTCAGAGTGTGATGAAAAGTATATGAAAAATGTTAATGATGTACTGTTTTCTATCATAAATGTTGGGTTTTACAGTTAATTTTTAACAGTTAAATTCAATTTAAAAGACCTACAACATGTGTGTGTTCTCTATTTTGTCATCTAATTCCATTCATTTTTCCTACTAAAATATTTTAACAGTATTTATTTGCTATTTATCTTATCAAAATTTGAGTTTTGCGACAAAAAGTTGACTGTCAGGTGACATTTTTAAACTGAGTGAAATGGCATTTTCCTAAATTTCTCATTCAAAAAATATCATTTGACAGAAGTTTAAAATTTTTTTGCCAAATCGTGAGCTATGGGCAAAGGATGTAGAACTCTTCCCCGGGCATGAAAATACATAACTTATAGTTACTAATTGCTTGTTTTACTGATGAGCTCCAAGTATAGTAAAAACATTTTGTCCCTTTAATGAAAAAATTATTTGCTTATTTGTAGCTTGATTTGTATATATATGACAAAATAATTTTAGAATATTGTTCAGGATACATCTATCTGATAACTTTTGACTGCCATGCAAACCACACCAATGTCAATTTGGCTATTACTTAAAATTACACAACATTAACCGACGGCAGTAATCTTGGTTAACCAATTCCTTCTATTACTCATGTTTTAAGAATAACAATATCTTTAGTTAGTTTGTTAAAAAATTAATCAAAAATAGAATTATAAAGTAAGAATCAACTTTAGAATTTTAAGAACTTTAATGTTCCTTTCAACTTTTATTCTCTTATTAGTTATTTGTTGATATTTAAACTTGTTTTCAGCCCAATTTTCAAAGCATATTATTGTAATTTAGAGTAGCAGAAAAGGTATTTTTTTTAATTAATATAAATTTTGTTAGTATTAATTTGATGTTTCAAGTGTAGCTTTTTAATGTTTTTAATTTTCTTTCTTTTTATCTTATTAATAACATAACTTTTCTGTTCTTAAGACTAACTTTTTTTATTATGTATTTTTCAATTTATTTCAATTAAAATCTTTTATTTACCCCAGATTAGAGTATTTCAATATTTTCCAAATATATATTACAAATTACGGAGAATTTTTGAAAAAAAAAAATTCTTCTATTAAGGGGACACTTAACATCAAATCAGCATTAGTATAATAAATCCATTGAAAAAAATTTCAAAACCGTAAATACAGAAAATGAGAAAAGAATCTTGGAAGAGTTCCTTACAGCTCAAGATTATAGCACTTATTTGGTATGGAAAGAGTAGAAAGATCAATCAAACCCCAAAGTCAGTTTTATCACACTTTTAGAAATAAGAAAATGAAATTTGATGCAAGTCAAACATATCTATATTTTTAAAAAAAATTTTTTTTTTTTTTAAGGAAGCACTCAACAGATTATTTTAAATACACTTTCATCATATTTGCATTTCATCATATTTGCATTCTGAATGATCAGGACAAAATGAGAGAAAATAAAAATACTTACATTGTATTTTTCTTCTTTACATGAATACTGGCATGGATTGGCAGAATATGCAGGATATTTTTCTTTTAAAATATCCTTTTTAATATTTCTCTTATTTGTATAACACTTTTCAACCAACACAGGATGTTCCTTTATCCTTTCGGGGTTTCTTTCTTCCTTTGATATAAGTTTTTTGACAGAAGTAAAATAACTAGTTTGATCCACTTTATTTTCACAAGGAACTACTTTTGCCGAAGACAAGTTTCTCTCAGAACTGTTCTGATTGGTTTTCATGTCATAGAAAGAAACTTTTTTCTTTGGAATTAAGTACCTATCCTTAGTGTCTAGATTCACAGGTTCATTAGTACATAAGTTTTCTATTGAGGCAGGCATTTCTTCATAACTTTCTTTAAATCTTTTTGCATCATCTATCATTCCATTAACAGAAGAATTTTGCTTATGAACTTCAGTTGAAGAAATATCCCACACTTTTCTCTCATGAGATGTATTTTCTTTACAACTTTCAGGGTCAGTTTTAACTTTACCAGAAAGTACTTCACTGTCTGTTTGAAGATTCAGTTTATATACATTTAATTCTTCAGAGCAAATTCTTTTAGAAGGAACTAAATTATCTACAGCCATTTCAGAATTTATATCACTGTTACTACTTTTCCTACGTGAAACATAACTTTCTTTATTAAATGTATTGGCTATTTTCATCTCATTCGAATGAAGTTCATTTCTTTTTGTACTTTTCTCAAAACCCTGAATATCAACTTTTCTTTCATGAGTAACAACAGTTTGCAACACATCATTTTCATTACAGATATCAATATCCATTTTAATTTCCTCTACAGGTGAACTCTGAGCTAAAAGTGAATTTTCATTATTTGCCTGAACAGAATTTGTCTCATCATTGATTCGACTATTTTTTGCTACAACAGTATCACAATAAATTTTATCTGGCTGCTTTACTTCACTAACCGAGTAATTTTCAACAGGTAGATACTTCTGTTCTGATTGTCCTTGAATAGAATTCTCCTCACTGCTCTCTTTATCTACTTTTGCCTCACTGTCGCTATTTGTTATTATATTCAATGCATTACTTATTAAAACATTTCCATTTTCATCATCTGAACTTTCACTAGAAAAGAGAGGCTCAGACCGTTTACCAGGAGGTATAGCATTAGAACATGATGGAGTAGCTTCAATGCTTATTTTATCAGAACAAAATGATGCTATACTAAAAATCTGTTTTTTACCTTCTAATAAGGATCCATGATATGAAGGAGCATTCTGAGGGGATAAAGATGCTTCAAAATCCTTTTCTACCTTACATGGTATGATGCTCTGTGTATTATGTGTTTCAGTTTTGATGTCATCTTTGACATCCAGTAGGTTATTTGAAAGAATAGATTCATCATCATTGGTTTGGGCCTTCAGATTTGGAGTAGAATTAACAGACACTACATCAGGAGTCTGAACGATATCAGGAGCAACAAAATTTTCTCCATAAGGCTCCAGACATTCATTGTCTAATTTGCTCTTCCCATCATCAATATCAAATATGTCATCAAATACCATATCATCCATTTCACAAGGAATGGTATCAAGCCAATAACTATCAAAGTTTTTCAGACATAACTGAGCTAGAGCAGCAGTATTAGTCCTATCAAGAAGTGAATCACCATTAAGTTCATCACACTGCATTTCACCAAGGGATTCAACGGGTTGTTTCTCATCAACATTAATATTTTCTACCACAGAATCCTTTTGTATTTCTATTTTTGGCTGGATTACATTAGTATCTTTCTTCTTAAATGAATCAACTTGTTCAAAATTAACGAATAAATTAGTTTCTTGTTTATCTTTGGCTTCAATATTTACTTCACAGTCTCTTTTCACATGAAGATCAAGAGGTGCTGGTTCTTCTTTTATTAAACTAGGGGCTACAGATACTACATTTGTCTTCTCAATATGCAAATCTAAAGGCATAGTAAATGCAGGTGCAGTATCTCTTCTCATTTGTAGATTCAGAGGCACTGAATAATCAGTTTCAGGCATACTAGCTGCTGGTATACTAAGAGATGCATCACCATTAGCTAATAGCGACTCTGAACTAGGTGAAGGATTTTGCAATTTTTCAATAAATTCCTGGGGAGTTGGCAACATTTTTAATATATTATGAACACTTTCATAATTTTTTTCATTGGAAACAAAACTTTGATGCCTTGAACTTCTTATGTGCTGCTTTAGGTCAGAAAAATGAATTCTGCAGCACTCACAATAGTTACTTTCTTCTTTAGGCTTTATTTTATTATTATTTTGAGGTTTTTTATCATTTGTTTTGACTGGAAAATTAGCACCCTTACCTTGATGAGTAGATCTATCTGTAGTGTCCATGTGACTGAAATGTAATTGACGAGACCCAACAGGTTTGTCTAAAATTACATTACAAGTTCCTGTTTTAACCAATATGTTAGCATTTTTTAATGGTAGTAAACGGTTGGGATCATTATTGAACATTTTGTAACATGGTCGGTAATTTTTAAGAAGGCTTTCAAACTTGATATAGCATCCAGTGAGATTTGATACGTTTTCCGATGCTTTCTTTTTTTGACGAGTAGCAGTTTTTACTTGTGGTTCAATCCAGGTTAAAAACTGACCAATTCCATAAACCTTGATACCCCACTGACGGGCATAACAAATTACACGATAAGGCGAATTGGACGTATTTGTAGCTATAAAATTATAACCTCTGGATGTTGATGGAATATTACATAAGCTAGTAGAATAAGGGAAGGTTGTTACAACGGCGGCATTAGACGCATAAGCTGATTTTATGGTCAGATCTGGAGACAATAGCTGAGGTCCAACAAGATGATTATCCTCGACGAGCACAGCCGTTACATCTCGACTTAGAAATGGATCAACTTTGCCGCCCAACAGAGAAATTCTGTCCTTTACACTTTCCAGACTTTGAATATTTGTGTAGATAAAAAATACTTGTCCTTTTAAGCATAATTCTGGCGGAGGTTTGCATTTATTTGTCGGGCACATATTCATTGGACCGGACGCTTTTCAGCACCGACATTTGATATTAGAGTTGCTTAACAAGTTTACTGGAGATGATAAGAAGCTTATATACATTACCCATTGTTAAAAATTACGTAAAAAGGCAAATCAAGAGATATATTTAAGAAATAAATAATACATAACTAAGAGTTAAGCAACCCGCGAGAAGACTATAGATATCTAAAGCGTTGCCATCTTTGTTGCTGTCATTCAATAATAAACAATCACAATTGTTAGTGCTCGAATGACAAGCTGTGATAATATGGACTCACAAAAAATAATCAAATGATTTCCTGCATTAGATTTTTTCTAGCAACATTTTCTGACGAATTTGTCAACTTTGATTATCTATTATTCCTTAACTATGTAAGTTGTTCACAAATATCACAATGTTTTACATTTCCTTTTTTCAAGAGTTTAAAGGGGGGGGGGGGAGAAAATTGTTTTGCGGTAATGTATTATTCCATAATATTAAATTGCTACAAAATATTCATATACACATTTGAAGCTTTTGTTAATTTTTAATGATACTTATTTACGCAAGAGGTTGAAAATATTTTTTTTGAGGAATCAAAGAGTTGGAATCGAGACTACTTAGTGACTTGTATCGATAACAAGGGAATAATCACAAAATATCATTTGGCATCGTTTACTGTATCGTAGATGTCCATTTTAACTGAAATAAAACTATGGAGTTTTGTAGCTCTCATGAAGCTTATAGCTTCATCAATAAAACTAAAAAACTCCATACAGGGAAATCATTTGAAGAAAATGGGGGACAAAGGAACGCATATCTAATGTGCGAATCAAAAAGTTGGAATCGAGACTACTTAGTGACTTGTATCGATAACAAGGAAATAATCACAAAATATCATTTGGCATCGTTTACTGTATCGTAGATGTCCATTTTAACTGAAATAAAACTATGAAGTTTTGTAGCTCTCAAGAAGCTTATAGCTTCATCAATAAAACTAAATAACTCCAAACAGGGAAATCATTTGAAGAAAAATAAGGGACAAAGGAAGGCATATCTAATGTGCAATGCTCTTTTGAGAGGATATGTTATCGTTTAGTTGAATTTCATTATCGCATAGCTTTTATTTTCAATTTGCATAGAAATGCCTTAAATAGTCATGTTATATACGTGATACGTTTCATGGTTGATGATTTATATCCACTGTTAATATGGGATTGATGAACAATTCGTGCAGTATTCCTCGATACATTTGTCGAGATAAAATTTTCGGTTTTCTAAATTCCCTTTAATTTTGAACCTATATTGTCAAAATTTGTTTTGCTTATCCACAATTTGGTATTAGAATGTATAAGAAATAAAAATTCATAATAATATTATAGCAATTTCGTAACATGATTAATTTGGGGATTAAACAGGTGGAAAAATGAATATTTCATGAAATTGATTACTTAATGTCACAGAAACCAATAATTTTTAATACATGTTTGTTTGTTTTGTGTGTGTGTTTGTTTTTCTGATGAAAGTGCACGAGAGCAAAGTCCCTTTACTTTTAATCACGCTTAGAATACATACATAAACAGAATCACAAATATTGCAATTCTTAGTTATTTTGCCTCATGTGTTATTTTATGAGGTGCTTTGTACCAAATAATAACTTCTACCGTTGGCTTACAAAAACAAACTAATCAAGACTGCTTTATTAAAAATTGCACTCTTTCCTCAAAAAAAAAACAAATAATATTTAAAATCAACACTGAAACCTTTATTATCTGCAAAGATTAATCATTAAACAAAACAAAAGACAGTGAACTGAGTGGCACATAATTACATCACTGTGAAAACGAAAACTTCCTCTGATTCGACACGTTCAAATTTCCATGCGAACTGAATGGATTTTCCCAGCACTTGTCAAAACCATATGGTCGAAACTGTAGAGCAGGTGGCATATGACGAGAGACATTCGTTAAATTTTTAGAAAATTTTTAGAGTTTTTTTTGTGTTACAGAATAGTCGTTAATACAGATGGTATTGTCCATCTCCAGAGAGAAGAGCCCTGAGATGGTCTTTGGGATTTATCTCCTCGGGAAAGTCGATTTCCGAAATTTGGGGTCAAGGGTGATAGATATCTCCGAATGAGATAGTAACGAAAAGTATTTATACTCTTTAGGCTTTAAGAAAACTATGAATTTCGCATGTTTTGCTATTTCATTTTCCTGTAATCAACGTATTTTATAACTTTTAACTCTACCACATGCTACTTACTATTTCCAGAAGTAACGTGAGGGAGTTTCAGAAGTCCTCGATAAAATTTAGACCCATGTTTGCTTTTACTAATAGTGTACTCACAAAGTTTTAACGTAGGATTACGTTCCTCAATAACGGTCCTCCGGAAAGCAAAATTTCAGCGTTGTCGCGAGTTATAATTTTGGCAGCGCGCCAAACCCAGTAGCAGTAAACAGTTAAACAGAAAAGCACCAAAATGCGTAAAAAAAATAAATAAATAAGATAATAAAAAATAATAATAAAATAAAAAGAGAGAGGGGGTAAGCAACGATGAGCAATCCTACTTTAATAACCCGCAGCAGTTTTGTTAGAAGAGACTACCTGAAATTAATTTTTTTTCGTTATAGATGTAGAAGATATCAGGAAATTTGTGTTTTTGAGGTTCTTAGCATTCTTTTTGGCTAAAGGAACGATGATTTTTCCGTAATTTTGTTTTTATTTAAAGTAAGTGCAGCTAGTCATATTAATAAATAATGAAAACATAAAACAAATGGACTTTCAGAAACCAACCACAGTATGAATAAATAATTATAGTTACACTTGTAAAGTAGTGTTTTCAATTAAAGATTTCTTTTCATTGCGTATATTGTAGAGAGTCGGCAGTTACTATTACTAGTCTTTGGATTTATGCAAGGCCTTTCTTATAGATGTAATGCAAAAAGTTTAACTGATGCTTAAGTTTTGCTCCTGAGAAAATTTTGAGGATAATTTCTAAAATTAATATAAATTTTCCGAATATCAAATAATTTTTTTAATATTGCTAGGTAAATAAGACAATGAAAAGAAACTGGAATTTCTCTTTCGTTCGTCATAATTAAATTATAGTTTACTCTGAATACTATCAATTTTGGAATCATTCTCAAAAATAAAATTGTTTAAAAATGACTTTTCAATATTTTTGTCGTGTAAGTATTGTGAAAATTAATATTTGCATTTACACTCATGGACAAAAAAATTAGCGCACCAAGAAATAATTGCGGGATCGTAACGAAACTTGCAATGAAGGTACATGTCGGGGAGATATGCAAATGATTAGAAATGCAGCGTGATTGCGCATTACGTATAGCCGGTAGAGGGCGTTGAACATCGTACTCTGTGGAGTATAAAACAGGTAACCAAAGCTTGTTTGAGTGTGCTGAATCATTTACAAAGGAAGAGCTGAGATAGACATGCCATTACGCCGTGTTCGAAGACAATATAAGCAGTTGTCGCAGTTTGAGAGGGGGGGAATCGTCGGGATGATGGAAGCTGGGTGGTCAGCTAGGCGAGTAGCTCGTCAATTAGGCCGCTCTGATTGTGTTGTGAGGAGGTGTTGGGACCAGTGGACTCGAGAGATGTCATGTACACGAAGACCAGGCTCAGGACGCCCTCGACAGACCAGTCGTCGAGAAGACCGCCACATCGTAAGAAATGCACGCGTACAGCCAACTGCTTCATCGGCCGCCATCCAGGCACAGGTAGCACCTTCACTAGGGGCCTCTGTGTCTTCTCGAACCATACGAAGGCGCCTGGCTGAAGGACAGTTGGTATCGCGGCGCCCATTACGTGTGCTGCCCTTGACGCCCACCCATCGACGCCTCCGTTTGGAGTTTTGCCGCGCACGAGGAAACTGGACTGCAGCGGAATGGAACCAGGTCGTCTTTAGCGACGAATCCAGATTCAATCTCGGCAGTGATGACAATCGTGTTCGTGTGTGGAGAGCCCGTGGTGACCGCTTCAATCCTGCCTTTGCTGTACAGCGACACATCGCTCCCACAGCTGGTGTGATGGTATGGGGTGCCATTGCCTACAATACACGGTCACCCCTAGTATTGTTCCGTGGCACCATGACAGCCCAGCGGTATGTTCATGAAATCCTGCAACCACATGTGTTGCCACTCATGCAACGGTTCCCAGGAGCCATTTTTCAACAAGACAATGCTCGGCCTCATACGGCAAGGGTGTCACAAGACTGTCTCCGCACTGTTACTACCCTTCCTTGGGCTGCCCGATCCCCAGATTTGTCTCCAATCGAGCATATCTGGGATCATTTGGGACGACGAGTTGGGCATCCCACGAGTTTGAACGAACTAGAGGAAAGGTTACAGCAAATATGGAGCGAAATGTCTCAAGACATCATACAGAACTTGTATGACTCAATGCCCGATCGTATCGCATCGTGCATTCGCGCTAGAGGGGGTCCAACGGAGTATTAACTCCTCCGTTCTTTTGCCTTTTTCTCTGAAATAAATTATCCTTTTTCTTTGATTTTCTTATCATTTACTTATATCAAAGTAGTCATTACGTATGTAAAATTTCGTTTCATTTTCACGACTCCTTCTTGGTGCGCTAATTTTTTTGTCCATGAGTGTATTTTCAGTATTATCAAAATGTAGGAGTACAGCCAAATCTATCAGGGATATTTTTACTATATCTCCCTACATAAAAAGTGATAACAAAAAAGATACTACTCTAGCGTTATTTTCACCAATTTCTCCCTCCAAATATTGTTGGAATAGAACTCCACATAAAAATGTTATGATGACTACTACACTAATGATCTCTACTTCTGGAAAATCACATACACCATTATAGATTTTTTAAACACCTTATAAAATTTTCACATTTTCCGCAATTTTTTCCGAATTTCATAACATTGTTTTCATAGCCATATTTTTTGCTAGTTTAAAAGTTTCGCTAAAACTAGGGAGATATTTTGTTAAGTTGCAAATTTAAAACATGGAAAATAAACATCCTTTTACAAATTAGCATTTAAAAATTTTAGATTATAGAGCGGATCTTGACGATCGATATTCTAAGGGCCTGTTCACACAGGAGTCCGTTGCGTAGCGTTAAGGAAAAGATGACGTTGAGACGAAAATAAACCGATCATAGGCGTTAAAAATTTCATTGCTAATCGTTTGGAGGCCTATGATTGGTTTATTTTCGTCTCAACGTCATCTTTTCCTTAACGCAACGCTACGGACTCCTATGTGAACAGGCCATAATTGGCATTAGAGTTGAAAATTTCCTTTTAATTATTAGCAGAATTTGTATACCCCTCCCTTTGTCTCTTGCAAACACTTCTTTTCTTTGGTAAACCCTTAACAATTGGCAGAAAAAGATATCTATTGTTCATTCATTAACAGCTGTTCCTTGGGGCAAGAGTCGTTGTTTGGCGACAATCCCCTACTCACCACATCATGGGCTTTGGTCAAACGAAGAGGATGAGATCTCGTTACCCTCACCTTTTGTCCTTTTCCATCCCTAATAAAGATGAACCCTTCTCGAGTGACTGGTCTTCCGTGGATCTTCACCCGAGAAGAGACCAGTATTCATTCACCCTAAGTACCGCTTTTATTAACGACATCGCTGCCGAAAGCGCATTAGTTGCTGAACTCTGCATCCTGGTATTCCCCAAATTTACAGTTTTTGGATCCATCTTCTGAATGAAGCGCATTAGTTGCTGAACTCTGCATCCTGGTATTCCCCAAATTTACAGTTTTTGGATCCATCTTCTGAATGAAGCACATCAGTTGTACCCTGCAGTGTATTCGGAAAAGCATCCAGTATATTAAGTCAGTTTTATCTTACCAGTGAAAACTGATTTCGTGGTTCTCCATGATCCTGAAAGTGTTTTCCGAATCATCACTCTAAATGGTTCATCGTAAATTGGAGTTAATGGAGAGCGAATGGCGTACTGCCTGAAAAATATAAGAGAGCACTCGTTTAAAACCTGTGACATGAGGCAGGCATCAGTCAACGCTGCCCAGTAGAAACTGGCATGAGTTGAGAGACCATCTTTCAAAGAACGAAATCTGTGCCATTGGACATCATTGTGAGACCGTTAAAAATTCACCAGGTAAATATAAGGTGATACCACAATCCGGGAAGTACGATCGGAAGAACTTCTGCCTTACGATCTGTCGGACAAATCCCCAAAGAGAATTTCTCAGTTCTGTACAACTTTTTTTAATCAACCCACAGACTGCGGGTGAAATTAGATAGTAGGTCCATGTGGGGTCACTATAAGATTTT
Organism: Dolomedes plantarius; assembly: GCA_907164885.2. Classification (NCBI taxonomy): domain Eukaryota; kingdom Metazoa; phylum Arthropoda; class Arachnida; order Araneae; family Dolomedidae; genus Dolomedes; species Dolomedes plantarius. The sequence goes on from OU015497.1 coordinate 22,382,572, forward strand.
CTAATGATTTAAGTAATTACGACTGCTCGAGGTATCCAAGTGGTAGAGCGTCGGCTTTCGGTGCTGAGGGTGCTAGGATCGAATCCCGACAAGTGCCATTAAATACCTCCGTGTCTAGGACGGATATGAGCACGTTAAATCCGTAGACTGGAAAGTCCCTCTATGAGGTCAGAGAAGGTAGGAGGAGGTACGATCCTCCAGATGTCACCCCTGGGGATGCTCTGCCAGAATTGTGGTGGCACCTAGCCAAGGACTCCGACAATTGTGGTGCTATTATAAACCGGAGCCGCACTACTCAGCCCGGTGCCTTTATGGAACTGGTCTGGCACTTCCAGCCAGGGGACATTAGGAAGAACAACATCAACCATTCCAAAAGGGTTATTTATAAGCAGCCCATTACTTAACCTCCATTAAAGCCAGAATGGAATGAATGAAAGAAACAAATTGAGAAAAAAAATCAACATTAATAAATTCTTTTTATTCCATATCAATAAATAATTATTCCAAAATTTATCTTAAAATGCAAAGAAATAATCACAAAAAGTTCTAAAGTTTATAAAAATTCGGGAAATGTGGAGGGATATCTAAACGCATTCACAATGTATTCCACTCAGAGAGGGGATTTTTATAAGCACCAATATGCGTTATCAATTTTCAAGTAGAAATTCGGGAAGAACTGAACATTGCTCTTACCACTTATTATCGAGCCAAGAAAAAAAAAACAGTCACAGTTATAAAGTTATAGAGGTAACAAAATTCTCTTTTGGTATTATACTTCTGTAATCACAAAAGTTATAAAAAAACTATAAATTTACTTTTAATAAGAGCCAATATTAATTTTGTATGGTAAACTGAGAACTGCGAATATATTACATTATCAATAATGTTGTGGTAAATAAGAATTATAATACAACAGCTGAAAAATAGGATGTTAAGATAATATTAAAATGGGGAAATAAATGTATAAACTTTAATTTGACTTATATTCGGTAGAAGAAATTAATACTCCAACAATGTCGAGTCGACCATGAAAAAATATCTACAATACTTTATATCAGGCATTTCGTGTGCTCGTTATCGTTGCGAGTTTGCAGGGATTCACATCCTTACCCATTATTTAATGTTCTTATTCACTCAGTTTTAAAAAAAGAGTTTATGGCTTTAACGGTAGCTTTTATACCAGGGTGATAAATAATGTCTAAAGGAAAATAAGTTTCCGAAACTCAGATGAAATAGAAGATCATGTTTTTCTTGTTGAAATGACGCAATTAAATGATGATTTTTAGAATCGAATGTTATTTGTCCCAGCTCTAATGATGCATCTCACAGACTTAAATTTATTCCCTATCATTTCGTAAGAACATTGGTTACTTCTGCATCTGTATTGTATATAGAGTTTGGTTGGCAAATTGTATCGATTCTGGAAAAACTATCTTTTTGGAATGTTTTCTGGGCCTTTTTCATGTCTCATATTGATACTTGTACAGTATAGTATAGGTCGCGGTGAACTTTTTCAACCTTTTGATAGAGAGCAAACGTAACAGGATGATGATCAGTGTATTTGGTATTACTGAGACCTTTCATTATATACTGTACACAGGGCCCGATTTAGAAAATTCTTGACTATAGGCACAACTCGGTATGGAGGCCCCCTAACATTGATGTGGGCGTAAAATTTCCAAAATTGACAAACAAAAAAAAAATCATGAATAATTGTGAAAGTACCATTTTACCAAGAATTGTCTATTTGAAGAGTAGAGCATTATCAAATAACAAAAAGCAATACAACATATTAACTTCATCAATAAAACACCAATACAATGCAACCTGAAAAACTTATTAATCCCTTATATACACTATAACATACATATATGAACTATACATATAACTATACATGTGATGAACCAATCAATCAATCAAATTTGAAAGGAATATATAAAAAAATTGCTATTAAAAGAGGTAAAATTAAAAAAAAATTGAACTGGGAATTTTTAATTTTTTTCCTTTTAAAATTAAAATTTTTGGGGGCCCCTAGGTCCGGGCCTACCGGGCCTAATGGAAAATCAGGGCTTGACTGTATACCATTGTATAAGTAGAATATGTAGTACCGACGTACATCTTTAAAACGGTATTTATAAACAGGTTTTCCAATGTTAACATAAACGAATCAAACCTGTCCTTTAGTTGTTCTCAAAATGAGATGAGAACCATTACACAGATGAAACAACCCAGAGATCAATAAAAATATTTTGAAACCTCTTTAGCTTCAAGAGCTTCCGAAAGGGGTTCAAGCAATTATTTTAGAATGAAAGGAAATGACAGAAAAAAGATTCAGCCATTCCTTGAACGCTTTTTCCAATCAATCTGAAAGTTTCCGACTGGAGGGCAAGACCAGGGTTGCCAAATAAAAACACCGAAAATAAGAGACGGGTTTAATAAAAGCACCGAAAATAAGGGACGGGTTTTGATAACTATACTACTGGGGAGTATGGAATACCCCCCAGGGAAAAGGGGTTACTCCTCCGGAAATTTTTCAAATTTTAACCTTTCAAATAGCCATTTTCAATGGATTTTTCGTTCTGTTTTCAACTGACGTAGAGTTTAGGTTAAGTAAACAATAAAGTAATTACATAGAAAATTTGCAAATGAAAAACAATTTAAAGTTGGTTTAGGCATATAATACAAAATTGATTTTTTTTTTCTAGTTTACTACAACTAAGTAAGTGCCCTTATAAAGTGTTAGGGACGTGTATGTAAAATTTGGAATTTTATTATTGTACAATGTACATAATATAACGTGCGCAGGAAATGTTTGGGGCGACTTTTGAGTTATAGAAAAGTTTTCGAATGAGCGTGTTTTTTTTCGGCCCTTCACTATTGGATTTGAACGTTTACCATTACAACTGTTCATATTCAGGGATTAGTTTTATAACAAACACTTAATTCAAACGTCACCATCTATCAACACGATCACACACTAATCTACATTCGTATTTAGCACTAGACTGAGACTGTTGTCGTTGTAACGTTCGGATCCCGGTGCATACAGACAACCTTCTCGCCAAGGGCCTGTTCACACAGGAGTCCGGTAGCGGAAGAGTTGTATTGAAATATATTTAACCAATGACAAACCTGCAAACGATTAGCAACGAAATTTTTAACGCCTATGATTGGTTTATTTCCGTCTCAAAGCCATCTTTCCTTTAACGCTTCCGGACCGGATGTGAACAGGCCCTTGTATGCTCCCAACTCGTATGCAATAAATTTCTCATTTCGGCGAAAAACGGGACATTTGCCGTCCCGTATCAAAGTTCCCCGGGACGCGGGACAAAGTTTACAAATAAGGGACTGTCCCTTAAAATCCGGGACATTTGGCAACCCTGGACAAGACCCACCTCCTGTAGGGAATTATTATTATTGTTATTACCCACCTCATGTAGCGAATTATTATTATTATTATTTTTTTTTTTTTTTTGGGGGGGGGGGGGTCACCATATGTTAACCGCCGCGGCAAATCGGAAGAAGCTGGGGCGGTTGGCGACTTTTTGGCGGTTTTTTTTTTAAGTCGCCAAATTTGCGTTTCTGAGTCCGCGATTTTTTTCCCCGCTCATATTTTGTTGTTTTGCTGTTTTTAAAAGTTTATTGGGGTTAATTCCCAATACGCGGTGCCATCGCCAATTTGGCGAAAAGTTGGGGCCAAAATCCCGTTCGGAGACCTGTTAGGCTTAAACTGCGAAATGTAAACAAATGTGGCGACTAAGAAAGAACAAATAAATTGAAATACAAACTCACTGCTGGCTTTATGAAACTCGTAGGCGCACACGGGATCTTCGCTTTGCTCAGATACCCTTGCTTCACTCCGCTACGCTCCTTTACGCATCCGTCCAAAAATATTACAGAAAATCCCCAGCCGCTGGCTTCGCTACGTACCGCTGGCTGTAGTACAGTAAAAAGAGCTTCCGCTGGCTGTAGAGGTCAGTAGAACAAAGCTTATTCCACGAAAAATCAAATAATCCGATCCGAATGTAAGAAACCATGGACTAGTGCGTAAATAAATAAGTAAATAATCGCCAAGTTGGCGGCAGCCCCAACTTCTTCCGATTAACCGTAGCGGCTTGCAATCAGCTTAAACAGTAGGTAATGGTTTAATTAGTCTTCGCGTAGAAAAAATGACCGTAGCGCTCTGAATCAATCAATCAATCAATTCTTCGTCGGTGGGTTGAGAAATCTATCGCTATTATAATTTAAAATGGTAGATTTTAGTGTCGAAATTACGGAATAAGATTTGATTTGCATTTCATTATATTCCTCGCCCAGTAACTGAGTTTCTACACTAGCAAAATCCTGGGAACCTCTAACAAAATGGGAAAATGTTTAAATATTTCAGAGTCTTTACATGGAATTTTCTGAACAGTTTCAACAATTCCAGAATTTTACTTTTGGAAGCTAAAACAACAGAGAACAGAAGATTCTCACTTACCGTGATGTACACATCTAGGTCACATAGAAACAAAATAGAAGACTTCACGTGAATTCAAAGTCAAATTATCATCGGAGTCTCTCGGTAATTATAAAAAATGAGCTTTCTTGCCAGGTTGTCATTGACCTCAAACCGATATAAGCACACTACCAATGGCTTACGAAAACAGAAGTAATCCATATTTCTTTGATATTAATTTAGACAGCATTATTTGCTAGAAAAAGTAGATAGTAGATACTCCTTGTAGTAAACGCTAAAACGTTCATCATTTACAAACACTAAATATAAATTAAAACTAAAGACAATAAACCGTATCGCGCATAATCATATCGTTCGGAAAACGAATTAACGAGGTATGAAATCGTTCTAACACATATCAGCAGGCTCTGAGAGTCATTCACTGGGTTCTCAGAAAATGAAGCGGTCTGTTGGGGAACGATTTACTGTCAGGGTAACTAATCCATTACATAAAAGCATTCTTATTATCTTAGAGTATCGTTTTTAAATAGCCTGTTCTTTTAAGAAACTAAGTTTCGCAGAATTTCCAAAATCTCATTGGAGAAGGGAAATTAAAAATACACTGCTCAAAACAACTAGGGGAGCACATGGTTTTAACGAAATTACGCAAATACTTACACCGATAAGTAACATAAAATAAATCATCCATAATTTAAAGCCTAGCAGAAAACAGAAGAAAACTTCATATGCAAATCATGACGTCAAAACCAAAAGTTCATGACGTCAAAAACCAGAAAAAGAACATAAGGGCGGAAATCGGGATGTTGCAGAAACGTCTGTTTCATTGCCTTAACTGTGAAATTCGATTGCTCAGTTAGGGCCTGTTCACATAGGAGTCCGCTGCGTTGCGTTAAGGAAAAGATGACGTTGAGACGAAAATAAACCAATCATAGGCCTCCAAATGATTAGCAATGAACTTTTTAACGCCAATGATTGGTTTATTTTCGTCTCAACTTCATCTTTTCCTTAACGCAACGCAACGGACTTCTATGTGAACAGGCCCTTATTCTTTATGAGAAAAGGTGACTTGAAAATGTCTCAACAACGTGATTTATCGGAATCCATGGCATGGCGTATTATAGGCAGACTTGAATCTGGGCAAACACAACGTAGTGTCGCGGACGCTGTTGGAGTCGCCAGAAGTGTTTTTCTAAGGCTGTGGAATCGATTCCAAGAAACAGGGAATGTTAGACGTCGACCAGGGCAAGGTCGGCCACGCGCCACTTCAGCAACTGATGACCGGTATATACTGTTAACAGCTCGTCAAAACAGAACAGACAATGCTACTCAGCTGCAAAGACAGTTGCTCTTGGCAACAGGACGAAGGGTGTCTAGCCAAACAGTACGTAATAGGCTTCATCAGGGAGGTCTCTATGCACGTAGGCCAATGGTCTACATTCCGTTGACCTCACGCCACCGTACGGCCCGAAGAAGATGGGCTGCTGAACATCGAGATTGGGAGCAACATGATTGGAGCCAAGTGCAGTTTACAGACGAGTCTCGATTCAGTCTGGAGTGTGACACCCGACGTGTTTTGGTATGGAGGGAAAGGGGCACTCGAAATAACCCCACATTCGTTCGTGAAAGGTCACAATACAGACGAGCTGGTTTTATGGTATGGGGTGGAATCAGCATAGGTGGACGTACGGACCTGCATATCATTCGGAATGGTACATTAACGGCCCGAAAGTATGCAGACGAGATACTGAGACCTCATGTCATACCTTACGCTGCAGCCATTGGAGATTCCTTTGTTTTCCAGCATGATAATGCCAGACCGCATACAGCTCGTCTTGTGGAGAACATGCTGGAAGCTGAAACAATACAGCGTATGGAATGGCCAGCGTGCTCTCCTGACCTGAATCCAATCGAGCATGTTTCGGACATGCTCGGATGACGCATTGCTGCGAGACCAAGGCCTCCTTTTACTCTCCGAGGCTTGGAGATTGCACTTCTTGAGGAGTGGAACAGTATTCCCCAAAGTCTTATCGATAACATCATCGCATCCATGGAAAACAGGTATGCAGCAGTCTTAGCTGTTCGAGGAGACCACACACCATATTAAAAATCTTGCATCATTTCTAAACAATACTTTTTTTATCCTTTACATGTAACCAAATTGTTGCCCTAAATCATCTTTTCATGTTTTTTACATATTTTCAAAGAATTAAAGCTTAATTACAATTTTTTTACGTCTTTTTTTCTGTATTGCGCATTGATACGCGTGTACTATCCATTTTATGCCAATACGTGGCTGTCTCGCACGGTTTTCTTAACTTCTTTGCTTGCTCCCCTAATTCTTTTGAGCAGTGTATATGCCTTTCTATATCCTGAAATTCGAATTACATCTTCTTTAAAGTTTATTACACACAACAACTTGTTTGAAAGATATTTTCCTTTGGCATTTTCTAGTGGATTGTATAATAGCCAAGTGTTCGGTATTCGCAAACAACAACTTGGGTAGTCTAGTGGTAGCGAGTTGGCCTTCCGTGCTGAGGGTGCTCGGATCGAATCCCAACAAGCGCCGTTGGGGGCCTCTGTGTCTGGGCTGGGTATGGGCGCGTTGAATCCGTTGACTGGAAAGTCCTCCTTTGGGGTACAGTGTGTGGGGAAGGTACTATCCCCCAGATGTTACCCCTGGGGATGCTCGGTCAAAATTGAAGTGGCACTTGTCTAAGTCGGACTCCGACCCTTGTGAAGCCATCATGAAACCGGAGACGCACCCCTCAGCCCGCAAACCTATATGAAACTGGTCTGGAATACATTCCAGCCAGGTGGCATGAGGAACAACAACAACAACAATCCATTACATACAGTCGCTGGCTTTATAATATTCGTGATACATAATTTCTCATGCATTATTATTATTATTTAAGAGTCATTTTGTACCTCTTTTTATTAAAAAAAATGGGGGATATATTTTTCCGGTATCTACCCCTGGATGTGGGATTTGCTGAGTCAAATAACAATGTATAATCGAGATAAAACTTAATGGATACTTATATAACTGCACCACTTTTGTTAGCTTCAAAACTTTCGTCAAGCTTCTGAATATGTGAATTATGAAAAAAGTAATTACGAAGCGCATAACTATTTGGAAACCATACAGGTAAAATGAAATTTACCGTTTGCTTTCTCTTTAACTTGATCCTCACTTGTGAAAACCTGTCTCTGTCATTAAAGAAACAGGTTGGCAACTTAGCTTCAGTTTCTTCATATCTTCCAAAGGGAAAGTTTCTTACTGCTTTAGGGCCTGTTCACATAGGAGTCCGTTGCGTTGCGTTAAGGAAAAGATGACGTTGAGACGAAAATAAACCAATCATAGGCGTTAAAAATTTCATTGCTAATTGTTTGGAGGCCTATGATTGGTTATTTTCATCTAAACGTCATCTTTTCCTTAACGCAACGCAACGGACTCCTATGTGAACAGGCCCTTAATCTTACGATAATTTTTTATGCTACAGACATCAAATAAATTTAAGTTCCCAACCATATTTTATTGCAATATAATTTGCATATCCTATTTAATTTTTGCAGACCTATAGGTATTTGCTCCAGTATGTTAAAACAGAATTCGGAAAATCGCGTTACCTCAGCTATAAATGTACTCTTCTGTACAAACTTGGGGTTGGTAGGGGCTATCGATAGTGGTTCATATTTCATGTGGTTTCCATGTATGTAAATGGGTAAGTATATGCATAAAATAATCTTTATAGAGGGACTTCGCATTACTTCTTACACGAAGTAATGCGAATATTGGAAATGCATGAGATAAAAAAAAGAAATAAAAAATCTTGGATACCACACAATTAAAAATGTTATTACAATTTTAAACATAATATTATTTAATAAAAAAATTGACCATCTAAGAAAAATGTGAATTAAAATTATAATTTACGCGAGTCTATTAATTTATTTTAAAGGAGAAAAAACACCAGTAAATTTGACGAACATTTTTAAAAAACGGGAAAAGAAACTTAGCAAAAATTGTTACCTTTTGTTTAATGTCAATTAAAATTTGACTTTGAGTTAGTCTTGATATAACGTTAAGATATCAAGACTAACTCAAGGTCTTGATATTACGATAAGACGCGATTTCGATTCTTGGTCCACAAAAACAGTCTTTCGGTGACCGAAAGAAAAAGTTTTTCTAACAAATAAGAAATTGTTACCATCATTTGCAAATTTTTTAACTCATTAACGCTTATTTATTTTTTTTATTTAATTATTCGGTTAATTCCCAATATACGGTGCCCCTTGTATTTCACTGCATTGGAACCGCCATCTTGGTTCCGTCTCCCATCGCCAATCAAGATGGCGGTTCCAATGCAGTGAAATAATATAAATGACAACATGCAGAACTTTCATTGAAAATTTATCCAGAAAATAAAAAAAATGAAGTTAAATAAGAGCAGTCGATTTTATTTTTTTAAATTTTTTGTCGCCCAAGCAGAACGCGTACTTTTGGAACGGGAAAGTCCGAAAAGTCCCAAAAATATGCATTTTTTAAACTGTACGACCACAATAAAGCACAAAAACACACAAATACAAAAAATGAAAGCTGAAAAATAATGAGAAATTTGTTATGTGTGGGGGGGGGGGCTACCGCCCCCCCAATACCCCGCTAAAAAAAGTCAGTATATTGCAAATAATTCATTTAAATAAACATAAAATACATCGTGGTTAAATATATCAGCAAGTAAAAAAATGAAAGTTCTGCATGTTGTCATTTATATTATTTCATGTTAAAATTAAAAAAAAAACACTTACCGGTTATTCACTTTCGGTTTAGCTTCTTTTACGTTTTGTTGATTTTTCGGTGTTTTTGGATACCCCCAATTCGTCTGTAATCCAAGAACACGACGTTTTTTTTACCCATAAATAAGTTAATTTTAAAAGCGTAATTAAATCCAATTTACTCGCTTCGAACCGGGAACCACATCTAATGGATCTTTTAACGCAATGTTCAGATCTTTCCTCTCAGTTATAGTCATTTGCAAATTACAATTAAGACAATAATAAATATAAGCTATTAACTCAACATAAATACAATAATCTATAATAGTTCTCTTACCCGCATTTTGTAAATCCCGAAAAAAATCCAAATCAACCCTCCCATTCGTAAAAGAAGCCATACCTCGAAAATAAAAGTACGTCCGAGCGCTGGAACTGCAATCCCGAAAAGAACATTCAACGGTTTAATTTTTTGAAACAGGCGCGTTTTATAAAATCCAGATAACCCTCGTTTACAAGTAAATCACAAGCTCTGATTGGCTGCTAATTATTCAAATCGGAAGCTATACTAAACGGAACTATACTATCGGAAGCTTTAACTTAAAAGTATTTAACAACACAAACCACATTTGGCATTTTATCGTCAACTTGACAAAAATCTAAAAAACATCGCCAAAAAAATATCGCCATCTTATTGAAATCGAGAGCAATAAATGGTTACCTTAAAAGCATTTTACAAACACAAACCACATTTGGCGTTTCATCGCCAAATTGGCAAAAATCTAAAAAAATCTAAAAAACTTATCGCCAAGCTGCGGCACCGTGTATTGGGAATGAGCCAATTATTCGTATGGGTAAGTGCTAACATAGTGAGGGAGGGAAACTTTTGCTTTTCGCTAGGTGTTTTAGTCGTACGATATTAAAAGGAGATTCAATGGTGGGGAGAATTAAATTTCCCCTTTGCGAATAAAGAATGTTTGAAAAGAATGACTTTATACAATATGTAATTAAAGAATAGAAACGATTGGATAACTTACCCATCTCCCTTGGCTGGACACTAGATTAATTAGACACATCACACACTAAGAAGTAGGCCCATGATCCTGAACACCACATTTAATTAGAATCGAATTACACCTGATTTCAAGGTTTACATCAAATCAAGAAAAACTTGACAAAAGGGAATAATTGAATGATACGAATGCGACTTTAGATTATCCGTGGTCACACCACGGAACACAAAAGTCAGACTCACAGAAGCTTATTAACCGTTCGGGTTTTTATCACATGATCTCCGAACAAAGAGAGATGGGCCTGGTAGACGAATCGGCGCCCGCGCTGACGGTTTTCGAGTTTCGTTTTCGCCCAAATGGTTTAATTCCATTTTACGAATTCTTCTTTTTATAATGCGGCAGGCACCTTGACAACATTCGCCCATGAACACCGCGAAATCTTGTTGAATAATTTATTATGGGAGCGCTATTTAAGTGAGCCAACATTGCTCCCTACGAGTAGACGACACGAGGACGTCCGAGCTTTCCTCGGGAAGCCTTCGCCCTCTGCTGCGAAGTTCAAGACATTGACCACCAGACCATGTGGGCGGCAACTAAATTTAAATTACAATTAACATTTCCTTCTCATTGATTAATTTTTCCTCGCTGCTGCAAGTAGTACAGCTAAGAAATTTTGATTATTTTTCTTTCTTTTTATTTTTCTTCCGTTATTTTTCTTTCTTTGATGATAAACCTATTTCTTGATTTTTAATATTGTAATTCTGTACGTCATATGTTAATTCTTAGTTTTTTTTGTGTATTTAGTCTTTTAAATCATTTAACATAAACTATTCAGAATGATCCATTTTTTACCATGTTTTTATTAACTTGCTTTCTTGTGTGTTTGTGTAGTACAAATCTTGCAATCGATTTTTAACTAACTTCCCGACTAGATAGACATTTGAAACTTTTAGAATAGCTCAGAACACGATGACAATGCATTTTTTAAATACTTTTAGCCATCTTTAAGCAGAATTAAACTAATTTTCAGTTATTTTTAGTTAATTTTGTTTTGTAGACTGGTGCGGCCATCTATTGGCCGGAAAGGGAACTAGTCATATGCAACAAGTCAAATGCAAGTTAACTTCCAAGTAACTTCATTTTCTTTCAAGTTGATGCGATAATTCAGCAAAAAAAGTTTATATGATTCAACAGAAAATTTAAAAACATGGTACATAAAAAGTCTTTTTACCCTGTAATTATGCTTATTGATATCGTCAGCTTTACTGATGAAGGAAGGATAATATAATTTCATCTTTGCTTTTATGCATGGTGAAATTATCAACTTTTTTTATGATCCCATTTTTTTCTGGCCAACGTCACTAATTAGTCCTAGTGTTCGGTAATGCACTGAAGTGCCACTGAATTAGGGATACCTACCTAGTAACGAGTTGGGCCTCCTCTGGCCTTGATAACGGCTGCCACACGACGAGGCATAGATTCAACAAGTTTCTGGAAACGTTCCACGGGAATGGTTTGCCAAATATTGGCTAAAGCTGTCCATAATTCAGTAAGGTTCTTTGGTGCTGTGTGATGGCCTTTCACGCCTTGTTCCAAAACATCCCAAAGATGCTCAATAGGATTTAAGTCTGGGCTTCTAGGTGGCCAATTCATGACATAGAAGTCAGAGGAATGCTCATCCAACCAGCCAGTAGCCAACCGGGACTTGTGAGAGGTACAGTTGTCTTGCTGGAAAACTCCATTACCGTGCGGATAACAGAAAAGCATAAACGGATGGAATTGATCACCCAGCAACTCTACGTACCGAATTGCATTGAGGGAGGTTGGTACACGCACCAAAGATCCCAAACTGTGCCACGAAAAAACACCCCAGACCATTATTGAGCCACCATGCCCTTGTACAGTTCCAGCTAGGCATGCAGGATCCATGGCTTCATGAGCCTGACGCCATATTCTCAGCCTCCCGTCGGCGTTAAGTAGTCGGAATCGAGACTCATCACTCCATGCTACTCGTTTCCAGTCCTCTACACTCCAGTCTCTGTGCTCTCTTGCCCAGGCAAGACGTGCAGCCCTGTGGCGAGTATAGAGCAATGGTACTCTCGTAGGTCGACGGCTTCCGAAACCCATACGGTGAAGCGAGCGTTGCACAGTCCGTTTACTGACTGTACGACTGGCACCGTCATTAAACTGGGTGGTAATTTGAGCTAATGTTTGGCTTCGCTGGCTACGTACAATACGCCTGAGCCGTCTCTCACCACGCACTGTCAAGGCTAATTGTCCTTTGCAGTTTGCCGATCGCTAGTTTTTTTTCCACCATCCATGTATTCTTGGTATACTCTTGACACTGTCGACCTTGAAAATCCTAGCTGTCTGACGATTTCGGAAATTGAATGGCCCATGCGTCGCGCACCTACGATTTGTCCGCGATCGAAGGCGTCTAAATCAGGCAGTTTACCCATACTGGCAATTCCAACAACTAATTCAGAACAACCACAGTACGCGCTATATATGCAGTTACCACAGCGCCCTCACTTGCGCATACATGATGCGCAGCGCTACACAATTTGCGTAGGCTTTGCTATCCCTAATTCAGTGGCACTTCAGTGTATTTAGCTTAACGGCTTATTCACGCTGAATCCGAAACAAAACGTAGCATCAGCGTTAAAAGTTTTAACCAATCACAGAGCTAAATTCATTGGCTACGTGATACGTCAAACCAATCACAGATCATGTCAACAATTTCGTAGCCAACGTAGTAACGCAACGTAACACTCTGGATGCAGTGTGAACAGGCCTGAACTAATCTCTCTTTAGAATTTTCACAAAGTCTCCTGAAAACACTGTAACTCTACAGCATGGGGTCCACTTGCTTTGTAGTATGCATAACGGAAAAGAAAATTATGAAATAAAATTGGTAAATATCTTTTTATGTTTTATATTAAGGCTTAAATGTGTAAGGTTTCCTTTTTAGTAAATAATATAAATAAGTTAGTTTGCATTTTCATATCTAGAATACAGTTTCTGCATGGTTTACTAAATGTTTGCAAGAATCTACTGGGCTGCACCGCAGCTATCCAAATAATGTATTGTTTACCAATATGTTCCTGGTCTTTTAACATCGAATATTAAATTCGTGCACCTTATATGGTAGCATAATTACTTCATATTACAGTGTAATACATTACGGGTATAATAGAATAGAATATTTTAACTGAGTTAATTTTCGTTCATACAATAATGCTTACGTCTGCAAGTTTCTTCAAAAGACACAGACTTTAATAGCAAATAAAGCAATACATATCAAACATACAACAAACAGTTAACATAAGTTAACATAGTCATTTTAGTTCTTTGCAGCTGATCTTAAAACTTCCTCCGAATATTTTGTTGTTGTTGTTGCTAAGCCCCCTGAACTAGAAAATGCTAGACCAGGTCCATGAGCCTCTGTCGTGTGAACGAAAGGGAGGCAGCAGTATCCTGATCTTCTGCAAGCAGGCTGACGGGGATACCTACAGTCCACAATATGGGAAGGATTCTCAGGAGTAGCAGAACAGAAACAAGAGGTAAAGACCTTAGTAGAGTTCTCGAAGCACATACTTTTTGTATGGCAACTCTGAAGACGAGTCACGGCAGTCTGTATTGGTCTCGGACCTCTGAAAAGCAAGGCCAGAGCAGGACGCTCGGTCGGATACCAATGATGAGCTGTAGGACTTTTCCAAACACTGTATAACATGGTCTTAATTGGTCAGATTGAGCCTCCGATGCAGTTAGGACTTCAAACAGGGGCGAATATCCTAAACAACCCTCATTTGCTAATAGGTCGGCCTGATCGTTGCCGAACAAACCCACATGAGAAGGGATCCACTGAAAAGTTATTGATTTAGAGTCCGCCATGCGAGAGAGGAGAAAGAGAATGTAAAGCACTTGTTTTACCAGTGATAAGCGGCCAGTTCATTGGATGTTGAATAGCACTCTTGCTGTCGGTCAATATCCAAATATATTTATATGATGATGATTCAGCATATCTCTGAATATTTTTAAATATTAATATGAATTATCAATTATCTAATGAATATCCATTAGATAAAACTGTCTAGAAACAAAATTGAAACTTACTAGTATAAAGATTAGTTTTACCACTAATTAAGCTTTACCGCTAATTCTTTTAAGTACAAAATGCTACCGTAATGCGACTAAGAGATAGTGAGCACCTCCTAACAGTATAACTCTGGAACCGTAAACTAGTAGTACCTTTGTCATCCGGCCATCGTCCGACCCAGTTCTTAAATGAACCAATATCTTCGACAGAACAGGGAAACCCTTAGAACAGGGGTTCTTAAACTTAGGTAGTCCGAGGACCCCCTCTTAAACAACATTTTTTTTGCGGACCCCATCCCAACCCTAGGCATTTTACGTCGTTCTTGAGACTTAATTTCTGGCTCAATAATCTCATAGGCACTACATTGTAATAAATATTGTTAAAAATGCATGGCTGGTTACTTTAATAAATGGTATTGAGCATTTATAGAGATGGACACTTTTATTAGGATATAGAATAAAAAACAAAATGAATAAAAATAGTAGTAAAAAGAATTAAAAGAGTTACATATCATAATACATTAAACTCATACAAACATTTCTTGGTCAAATATTGATCAAAATAGACCTTATTATAATAGGCTTTCTGTAAATAATTAGTACTTGATGAGATGGGTGCAGTTGTTTTCTTGAAACCAGAACCGCAATGTTGGAAAGTTTTATTCCGAGGTCCGCTTCTACGATGAATTTGTTTCTATACTTTGATTTCATGTATAACAGTACCGAAAAAGCCTGTTCACATAAATATGTTCTGCAGAACGGAATCAGATATTGGAGTGCTTTATTTGCAAGTGCAGAGTAATCAGATCTAAGAAGCAATCAAAAGTTTGTAAGTTCAGTTTTATTGAATTGCAGTTTCAAAGATATATCGCATGACAATTCCACGAGAATATCTTGTTCAAGTATATATAAATGTTTAGCATTAGTAACTTCCATGTTGAATGGATCTTTAATCCAGTTGTTGCCATAATCAGGACTGGGAAAATAATTACTAAAGCTGCTTTTTAAAGCCATTAAATGTTCAACAAAAATCTGCTATGTTTCATTAGGGAGCTCTTTATTCGAACTAGCAAGGATCCCTCCATTCCAAAAAATTATCATGTCATTAGTTTACTCTCCTCTCTTAGCAAGCTGGTTGAACATATACTGTGTAAAAGAATTAACAAGTTCTTGGATGATAACAATGTCATTATTAATGCACAATTTAGCTTTAGAGCCTAACATTCCACTACGCATCAGCTACGCCGAGTAACGGAATACATCCATGATGGATTCCAGAATCGGATCCAGACTGGCGCAATTCTCTTCGACATAGAAAAAGCGTTCGACCGCATATGGCATAGTGCACTAATTTATAAACTAATTAAACTTAAGATGCCATCTGCTATTATTCACCTAATTCGCTCTTATATGCTTAACAGAACCTTTAAAGTTTGCCACACACAATCAATTTCCTCACTTCGTAACATTAATGCTGGAGTTCCTCAGGGCTCCAAGTTAGGACCTGTTTTATTTAATATATTTATTAATGATATCCCACATTCTCCACACACTACACTAGCCATGTTTGCGGACGACACGGCAATCGTAGCGAAGCATCGCAATACAAAACATATGCACAAGCAACTCCAAAGGCATGTTGACATTCTTGAACGCTGGTTCGAACGGTGGAGAATTAAACTAAATCCTGCTAAAACGAAAGCCATATTTTTTAGCTATAACAGAATTCCACCTCCGCCGGTCACAGTATGTGGTCATCTGGTACACTTTGAAACAGAGGGGAAATACCTTGGAGTTTTTTTGGACATCAGGCTAACCTGGAGAAAAAATATAGAATACAGTATTAGAAAGTTCTTTATGGCACGTAGGGATATCGCACACCTCTTGACAGGGTTGCTAAATGTCTCGGATTTTAAGGGACAGTCCCTTATTTCTAAATTTTGTCCCGCGTCCCGGGGAACTTTGATACGGGGCGCCAAATGTCACGTTTTTCGCCGAAATGAGAAATTTATTGCATACGAGTTGGGAACATACAAGGACCTGTTCACATCCGGTCCGGAAGCGTAAAAGGAAAGATGGCGCTGAGACGGAAATTAACCAATCATAGGCGTTAAAAATTTCGTTGCTAATCGTTTGGAGGTTTGTCATTGGTTAAATATATTTCAATACTTCAACGCTTCCGCTACCGGACTCCTGTGTGAACAGGCCCTTGGCGAGAAGGTTGTCTGTATGCACCGGGATCCGAACGTTACAACGACAACAGTCTCAGTCTAGTGCTAAATACGAATGTAGATTAGTGTGTGATCGTGTTGATAGATAGTGGCGTTTGAATTAAGTGTTTGTTATAAAACTAATCCCTGAATATGAACAGTGGTAATGGTAAACGTTCAAATCCAATAGTGATGGGCCGAAAAAACACGCTCATTCGGAAACTTTTCTATAACTCAAAAGTCGCCCCAAAGATTTCCTGCTCACGTTATATTATGTACATTGTACAATAATAAAATTCCAAATTTTACATACACGTCCCTAACACTTTATAAGGGCACTTACTTAGTTGTAGTAAACTAAAAAAAATAATAATCAATTTTGTATTATATGCCTAAACCAACTTTAAATTGTTTTTGATTTGCAAATTTTCTATGTAATTACATTATTGTTTTCTTAACCTAAACTCTACGTAAATTGAAAACTGAACGAAAGATCCATTGAAAATGGCTATTTGAAAGGTTAAAATTTGAAAAATTTTCGGAGGAGTACCTCCGGACCCCCTTTCCGGTTGATGTATGCTGTTCCGGTTTGGGGCTCAGCAGCTGACACTCATATCCAGAGACTGCAAACTATACAAAACAAGACGCTTCGTGGTATCAGGAAGGCGACATGGTACCTACGTAACGCTCTTATTCATAGGGATCTGGCTATCGAGCCAATTCGGCATCATATTAAAGATCTAGCTACGAACTTTTACAATAGGATATACTCAATTAATAACTAAGAACTTGCTAACCTGCCTAGGGAGTACTTCAGGCGCCCGAAGGCTACTTCGGTTATGAACCCCGGCCTTGTTCCTGTTCGGTAATTCCTTTCCTTATAAAAATTCAAAATTACAATAGCCCGGCTACCTCTGGTTCCTGACCTGTCTTTCTTTTTTGATAGTTCGAGCCTGTTCACACAGGAGTCCGTTGCGTTGCGTTAAGGAAAAGATGACGTTGAGACGAAAATAAACCAATCATATGCCTCCAAACGATTAGCAATGGAATTTTTAATGCCTATGATTTGTTTATTTTCGTCTCAACGCCATCTTTTCCTTAACGCAACGCAAAGGACTCCTATGTGAACAGGTCCTTCCTCTTTCTACCATGCAATTCCCCCTCGGACCAGCTGTTTGCTGGAGAAGGGGATTGATTCCTATTCCACAAATTCCAATCCTGCTTGCTTTCCTCTTTGATTTCGCTACTCTCACCTTACGGACTTCGGACCTACCGCCCTTTCGTGTAACTTCCACTAACTTGCTTTTTTTATCCCAATCATATTCCAAATTTTTTTATATTTTATTATTATTACTATTATTATTTATTTATATAATATCTTGTTTCACCCCTTCTTTAATTTCTCCATTTTCATTTAAGTTAGCCATGCCACATTGGTTACTCGTACTCGTTCTAGTTAATTAGTTGATTTTTCAACAAATTAATTTATTCTTTCTCCCTCATTCATTGTGACTATTTGTAAACTTGAGAACTGTTAATCTTATGTCACATACTAACATTGATACTGAGGATAAGGAGCTCTTGCTCCCTGGTGTCTCTATAGTGTTTTATGCCAATGTCAATGTCATGTTTGTCATTGGTTAAATATATTTCAATACTTTAACGCTCCGCAACAGACTCCTATGTAAACAGGCCCTTACACACAGTTGTGAATGCGTTTCGACAAGTCGATTGTTTGCAAATGACATTTGAGGGTTTCATACTTTCTCGACATAGAACACAGACAGGTCTTTCCACATCTTTATTGCATATATAAGTGAATCCAAATGATAAATACTCATCAAAATATTTTTAATTTTACGTTTCTTGATGGATTTCAAGGTTGATGCCCTATTATCTGGGTCGCTTTCATCTCTATTTTGTTTGATAGTCACAACAATGCAAAAAATTGCATTCTTTTATTTATTTTTCCGTATTTGCAGTTGAATAAAAATAATTATGTTTTTACTAATTATTGTTTAGTTATGTTAATAACTAGTTAAGCAACATCAAATACAAAAAGTCTCGACCATGTAGGATTTTTATTAAATGAGTTATTTGAATAAAAGCGAAAAGTTGGGGGAAGTAGAGCTAGTGTCAAAATTGTTTCGCGTACCCCCGATAATGGCTGCGCGGACCCCCAGGGGTCCACGAACCACAGTTTAAGAACCTATGGTTTAGAAGGAGTTGATATATTCTAGAAGTATCTAAGTCAGGTAATTTAGGTATGTCAAAATGGTCGTTCTGACGTTTTTACTGCAACAATTGCGAAGATAAAAGTTGTGATTATCGCAAAATACTGGACGAATTTTGATGTCCACCTAACCATCAAACTTTCTTAACTGTAACCAATGCGAATTGTCAAAATCGATCCTCCTCTCAATTGTTTTTAATATACTTGATAGATTTCCATTTGTAGATCATAATCACTTGTATTTTAATAAGAAGCGAAGTTAATTTCAAAAATGGCTGATAATGAGCAAAAGGCTATGCAACTTGTTGCAGATGCAGAGAAAAAGCTAAAATCTGCTCAGGGATTTCTTGGCGGTCTCTTTCGGTATGTTATTTTGCGGTACTTCAGATGTTGAATCATTTGAGTGCATCTTTTACTAATGTTATTTTTAAATGATCATACGTATTATTTTTAGAATTGTCGTTCCTAAACGTATTATTCTGTAACTTACTACAGAATTAAAAAAAAAATCTACATTTTGTCCTAACCAAGAACATTTTTGCTACTGTTTCCCTAATGTAAACCAGAACATCAAATAACCACTTCCCCTTAATTCGCATCCCTAGTATGATACCGCTTGTTAAATGTAAATTCAGTAACCTCTAAAATTTAATTTGTCTAATAGTAATAGTAGCAAAAGAAAATAAATATGGAAAGCTACATTTATTATCAAATAACTAGATTAAATTAAACAATCAATTTAAAATATTACTTCACATTTTTGTTTTGAGTGTTCAGATAGTTTCTGGATTTTTCAATAATTTCGGAATAATGTAGATCTGGGAACTTCAGTGGTGTGAGCTGCTGATCTTATGGTTTTTCTTTTGAGGCATCAAGAACTGGTCAATTGCATATCGATCTTTTCTTGAAAAAACTCTTTTTTTCATCTTACTTTTACGATGGGTTGATATTCAACTGAAATTATAGGATTAATTTCGATCAGCAGATGAAATTAGAAAAGTAGTTATAATTCGTAATAATTC
The DNA here is from genome assembly GCA_907164885.2 of Dolomedes plantarius. NCBI lineage: Eukaryota > Metazoa > Arthropoda > Arachnida > Araneae > Dolomedidae > Dolomedes > Dolomedes plantarius. Next base: position 22,402,380 of record OU015497.1, read on the forward strand.
AGTTAACCTAAAAATTGAAAGATGTGTCAAAACAAATGACAGATGTCATGGAACATTGATTGAGGGCTTCACAATTTTGCACTACAACATAACTTACAGCTGCATTTGCTAATAATTCCAGTTTAAATATTCACTTTCTACTATTATTATGGGACAGAGGGAGTATTATATTTATTTTATATAAATTATTTATTATATATATTAGGGTGAAGTGGGGTAAGAAAGAACATAAAATCATATAATTCTACTTTGAATAAGATTTTAACAAGTTGTTGTATTTGTATGAATATTACCATACATACTTTTAGTTATGTTCTACATTTATAGTTATTTAAAAAAAAAATCTATTCACAACTTTTTTTGCTGTAAATATTTAAAATTTTTATGTTTTGCTGAACAAAAGGCTATTTATTTATTTTTTTTTTTGCATTCTTTCATTGTGGAGATATTTGTTGTTCAAGTTAGCAGCGTCAACAATGGCTGAATGTTAACAAAATAATTATATTTGTATTACTTGTTTTAGAGTAACAAATGTTTGTTAAAATTTCAGAAAAAGTTTTTTTTCCTTTGTCTAGGCTTTATTTAATATTGTAAGACAAAAAAGCACGGAAAAAATTAGTTCATTGTGCCTTCTTGGCTTTGGCTCTTCCAAGAATACTATTTAAGTCATCATCTGGTGCAAAAGGCAACTCGGAAAAAGTAACAACAGAATTAGAAATTCAATATATTCACACAGTTTGTAATGTCCACTCCTCACATTCACTAACAGTTAGTCTAAACAAATTGGTTTATTACAATTCACTTCTTCAAACCTACAAAAAAAAAAAAACTAATTTCAGTTGCATAATGTACTATTTTTGAATGTTGAGGAATTAAAAACTATCATCAGGTGTTAAAGAAACATGACAAAAGTTTGTTGGTTATGAAGTTTCTCCAGCTAGAAAACATATGTTGGGTAGAAAAAACTATTTATATGGTTGTTATAACATCAAGTTTAGTATTTTCAATCAGCAATTTTATATTTTGATGGGTAGTGTATACACTTCAAGCAATAAAAACATGCACTAATGTATTTGATATTATACAAAACAAATATGATTATTTTCACATCTTAAATAATTTTTTTTCTAATTTTCTAAGCTTTAAAACATATTGTATTAAGTAATTTTGAGTTTTCAAGTCAGGAATGCTGTATTCAATGTAATATTTTAACATGAACCCATACAGATCCCACTTTCAAACTTATACAATCATTTCAGTACTATATAAAGTATTATTAAAAAAATTTTGAAAATTTTTGAAGCGGCACATTTAGAAAATTTCAAATTTAAATTAAAATTTTATTAAAATAAATTTTTCTAAGCCCTAATTGTGTTATATATCATTGAAAAGGTCTTGAAAATTGCTTTAAAATGCCACCAATCTTAGATCTCTAGCGTAATTAGGAAAGCTTCTAGGTCATTTTGAAAATTGGTCTGTCAAGTGTTTTTGACTGATTTTTTGAACATTCACAGGGGTACATTTTCAAAACAAGTTGATATTTTTCGATAAAATTTAGTATTTTTCTTAATCTATATGAAAAGTAACTGTGTGCCAAATTTCATTCAAATCTGAAATTGTGATGTAAAATCAGTGTGTTGATTTGACATGGAATGACCCAAAATATTCTGATCTACTGTCACGTATATGTGACAGTCAGTAGCAGAAGCCTTTTCTCTCTGTCACGTGGGTGTGACAGTCAGGAGAAAATGCAGATTGCAGCTACCATGTATACATGACATTTGCCGTGAAAGGGTTAAACAAAGGATGGATTGGCAGTCATGGCCACATTTTAGAAGATTTCACAGAGTAGAGAGAAAAGCAAAGTGTGTTGACAAGACAACGACATATAATGAGACACCAGTGTCTTCCCTTTAATCATATATAAAATGGATATCTACTTTTTTTGACTATTAGGGGTAAGAAATTTTTAATCGGTTAGGCTTCTTCATAAGAGATATCATGTTGTATTTCATTGGTCTAGGATTATGGGGAGATTATATATTTTGATACGCACATGACTTTAGCCCACATGAATCTTTGTGTATAGTGAATATCAGTTTAGTATCAACAAGGAAGAGGCAAAAGGGATTTCTTTAACCGTAAATGGTAATGTTAATTTAAAATGCTCATTTTGTGAGGTTGTACACTATTTGGTAAGGGTGTTGGCATGTGGCTATAGGGTTAATATAGTTTTCAAATTAGGTTCTTCATAGATTGTGTTTAAGGAAATGGATTGTTGTTTATTAGAAAAATGAATATTGAAATAAGCATTAAGTAAAATTTAGCGACATGTATGTTTTTGCAATATATATTTATTTATACAGTAAAACTTCTCTAGCTGGTAACCCCTCTAAATAGCACCTTTTTTTTTTTTTTTTTTTTTGAACTGTTACTGGAACTGCTAAGCTGACCCCTGTTTGATGGCCACCTTCAAAATGGCCTCTTATTTTTTGGAACCATGACTGGCCGCCTTAGAGAAGTTTCACTGTATATATATATATATATATATATATATATCTTCGGTAGTTCTAGAAATTTGATTAGATATTGATTAATAATGTCTTTCATTTTTTTTTGTTTGTAGGTCATCATCTAAAGTTGAAGAAGCTTGTGAAATGTATACAAGGGCTGCTAATATGTTTAAAATGGCCAAAAAATGGAGTGGTGAGTTTTAATTACTTTCGTTTTGCAATTTAGTCTTGTTTGCTTTCAATTTTTAAAATCCTTTAATTGAAATAAATAAATGATCCTGCATTTAGAAATTTTATCATTTAAAGCTTTTACGAATCTTGTTTTTACTATTTTAATTGTTAGAAAAAAATTATAGCTTTCTTACCTCCCATACATAAAGAAACATAAACTTTTTATGCAGAACAAACTTTAATTCAAATATCTTTAATATTGGAATTAAAGATTAGGATCTTTTAGTTCTTTTTAGAAATATTTTGGTAAGACTGCTTTTAAAAATATTGTTTTCATTCTGTTGTTACAGTCAGTAGAGATTGTTACTTAAGGATGAAACATGAATATATCAAGAGCAGAAAGAACTATAGATCACCTTACTCTTTTTATTAATAAGTGATTAAAGGTTTACAATTTATTTTGTTGTCATGGACGTTTCCTTTGCATCAAAATTGTGTCAAAACTATATTCAAGTGGACAAACCTCATCAAACTTATGTCTATGTAAATTCAATTTTGTTTCAAAATGCAGATAGAAAAATTATACTTTAACCATTTTAAAATATTTAGTATTTAAAATTAGCAATGTTATCTTTTAACAAGATATTTGTGTTTAGTGTTTCTGATTTTTTGGATCATTCTACATTTCTTATTGTATAAGCTGAGAGACAACAAGGATATTTAGAAGATACATGCAGTTATATATTTTGTCTAGCAGAATATGATAGTAGTACTAAAAAATGAACCCAACCATCTATGTATTTACTCAAGCAATTAATTTTCATTTACTTGAACTATAGTATTTAAAACATGTCAATCAACATGTCTGATCCTTATTGCTTCAAAAAAACAGAGATATCTTAATGGAAACCTTAATTAATACTTTATATTTTCTTTTTTTACCTTAAAGATTAATTCAATGTATGATAGCAAAAATATTTGTTTTATCTGACTACTTCTAATCCCCCCTCCTCTCCACTCCAGTTAAAGAAAAACTTATTCTTTACTTCAATTATTAAAAAATTTCAAACTCTTGTGCTTTGGGTTTTTTATACTTGATGTCATGTGCTTTTATAGAACTAAGTGAATTGACTGGCTTGAAACAATTGTTTTCTTACCAGTGAAATTATAATAGAAGTTGAAGCTTTATTAACAATTTTTGGAAATGTTATAAAACTTTTACCTTGCATTTTGGTTAGAAAAAAATTGGTTAGAAAAAAGCGACAAAAATAGATTCACTTTTAAAATTTATATGCTTCTCACTGAGTTTGAGTAACTGTATTGTACATATTCAGAAATAAAGAAAATAAATTTGTGAATGTGGTCTTTCTTGATAAGATTGGAACATATGTGTCAGACGCACCTCCCTTGGCGGCAAGTTGCGCAAAAGTTCTTGTCGCCAAGGGGGTTTCCGCAGACATGTTAGGCTTAAAGTGCGAGATGTAAATAAAATATGGAACAGATGTAGTAAACATAATAAATTGGAAAACAAACTTTCTGCTGGTGTTAATAAACTCGTAGGTGCGCACAGGATCTTAAAAACACATAAATTCAAAAAATAAAAGCTTAAAAATAATTAGAAATTTGTTAGGTGTGGGGGGCTGCCTCCCCCCCAACCCAAAAAGTCGGTATATTCAACTAATAATAACTCATTTAAATAAACATAAAATACACCTTGGTTAAATATATATTTCTTCATTAAGCATAAATTACAGCACAAATTCAATTAAAAAAATATGTGTTAACAATGGAATAGAAAAAAGGGATCTATTTGCATTATATTGCCTCTATGTTAAACATAAAAATCCCCTAATATTTCTCAATTACACTAAATACTGCAGCCATAATGAAAAAAACAAACAAAAATAAATTGGAATATACAACCAGATGCATCCATGCTGCTTGCTAGCGATTAAATGCCAAATTCAAGCTTAAAACGCAAAATTCAAAAACTGTTACCACAACATAATATTACTACACTAAAGAACGTGAAAAAAACCATTCAAGGCACCTATAAATGATGCAAAACACAAGACAAAGCAAAATCTGGCAACAACAAAATCCTAAAAGCAACAAAAACACAAATTGGCGACACCAAAGTAAAAACCAGCATACCAAAAAAACCACCAAACAAACAACAGATTTGGCATTTGTTGCGTATACCCCGCCACATGTTAAATCAACCACAACGTTTTCAAAAACTCAAATGTAGAAACGCCTAACACAATCAACATGTAAGTCCATCAAACCACATCTAAATTAACAGTTTAAATTAACAGTTAATTTCAAATAAATCTTAAAAAAACCTCATTTAGCCTCCCACTTTATACCCCTAACAACCCCAAAAAGTATGCCTATCTCTTAAAAATCTACATCTAATACTATCCAAAATACGTCATTAATATTTTGCAACAATATGGCTGCCATATTATATCATGTAAGCAAATGCACACAACTAGCCATTCAAACTGGGTCTCCACAAAATAACAAAATTGCATGGTTACCATACCAAACACAAAATTGCCAAACTTGCAGGGAGGTACATCTGACATCTGTACGAAGATATTTTGGTGTTAGCATAAATTGAGGTTCTTTAACCTTTTCATTTGAAATAAAACTATATTTCTGTTTAAACTTTATATTTACTTAATCTTTAGCTAATTTAAATCTTGTTCTGTTTCCACTTATTGAATTTAAATAAAATTTTAGTTGCTGTTTATAGCTCTTAATAAAATTAATGTAAATTGCACATTGTGTTTTTTACACTTGCCTGGTGATACTGCAAGATTTGCTAGTTGCTTGTCATGGGGAAAACCCTGAAGGTGAATTAATACCAACACTTGGTGTGATCTCAATTACAACTTATCACCTCCAGGGTTGATATCTGCAGGCTCATATCCTCCTCCCCCTGACATCCCACTTGAAGAGACTTTCTTACATATGTATAAAGCGTTCCTATTTCTGGCATAGACATAAAGGCATTTAGTGGTACATGGTGGGATTCGAACTTAGTACCCTCAGTGCCAAAGTCGGTTGCATAAACTACAAGGCAGCCCTATGCCCTTACACATTTTTCCAAATAACTTTAGAGTAACATGCTTTAATGAGTAGTATTAATGTGATTTTTATCACACCATTAATCATTTTCTCCCCCCATTTTTATTGTTTGAATGTTTCTTCATATGTAAATTATAATTTTTTAAAAATATATTGTTATGAATGGATTATGAAAAAAGAATTGCATCTTTCATTTAGCTGCTGGCAGTGCCTTCTCAGAGGCAGCAAACTTGAGGTTAAAGATGGAAAACAGGCATGAAGCTGCTTCTTGTTTAATTGATGCTGGCACTTGTTATAAAAAATCAGATCCACATGGTAATTTGTTTTGATGTTTTATGTCTCACTGATAAACTTTATAATTTAAAAACAAGTCATAAATATTTGAAACTGCTTAAATTCAAATAAATTAGTTATTTACCAGAAAATAAATCAGCTCTGTTTTACAATTTGCACTTTTGAAGTATTTCAGGATTTTTATTTTATATATTTCTCATATAAGAATTTTTCAGAAATAAGTGTATTGTGGTGATAATGCATATTCAAGGTATGAGATTTTAAAAATGAAATAATTTATGTACAATAGCTTATGTTACAAAACTTAAAATGCAATGAGGACAGACCTTATGGTAGTCCAGAAACAAAATCATAAAGGTGAGTAATTTCCATTGGAAGGGAAACTGGCTTGATATTGCTGCTTGATACAGGAGCTCCTGCCAGGTTCATTAGCATCGGGAGTTGAAGGGAGGCAGCATGCAAATAAGAATGAGAAAAATGGAGCTTGACTTTAATATTCCCTTTGATATTGCTCTGCGCGGTTGTGACTCAAAGATATTCACATAAATTTGTGTCTTCTTTAATGAGAGAATTAGAATGGCTGTAATCAGCTACTACAGTACCTTTGAGAGATTTAAATTCTATAAACATCTGCTAGTATACTACTAAAAACTTCCCATGCACAAAATTTCTTATTGAAACTACTGATTCCTCCTTCAAGTTTAGTTTTGCTGATTAATTGAAAGTGATGACACTTAAGTATATCAAAACTTAGGGAAGCTTTTTGTTTCTTTTGCATTCTGTGTATAAAATTCAAAACATTGCCATTTGAAAAACAAAAATGCAGTTAGGAAGAAAATTTTCATGATGTAATTAAATATGAATTTTTTAACTGTTTAAATTAGTCTTAGATTTTACATTTAACACTTGTTTTCTTTTTAGAATTGGAATCTTTTTTTTTAACTACTCTAATCTGTTATGTGTCAGAAGTTATAATTTACTCTTCAATTTCAAATTATTGACATATTAATTTAAATTTAGAAAGTTTAACATGGATATTAATTTTTTCAGAGGCTATTAAATGCATCACTAAGGCCATTGAATTTTACACAGACATGGTAAGTGATTCAGAATTGTTTATTATATAATTATCAGCAGTAAAAATTTTGTAGTGTATTTCATTTATTTGTGTGATATGTTACAAAAGGATATATAGTATGCATTAAAAGCATTGGGCTCACTTGTGAATTATATAAAAAATGAAGGTTGTCATTGTCAAATGAAATATACAAGAATTACTTTGAAATAATTTGTGAATTATAGATCATATCTAAATGTTACCATAAAATATGGGGAGAAAAAAAGAATGTGTTCCTTTATTAATAGACATCTAATCTCTCAAAAGTTTCAGTGTGGTATTAATGCTAAATATTCAAATATAAGCTATGTTTTTTCAGATTTTACTTTCATATACCTTGGTTTTGCAGTAAGCAATTACTTGCATCTGCTTATGTATTTAAATTCAGCATTTACTCCAACTTTCAGAAGGAATTCAAAGCATGTTTTTACTGTAAAAAAATGCTGAATTTAAAATTACAATTTTACATGACTGGTAATAAATTATCACATGCCAATGATATTGATAGACAATTTTATCTGTTCCATAAGCTGTCCAGCAGATTTGTTTAATTGAAAATCATCCCTTAAATAAGAAATGAGTTAATTTCAGCCTATCAGGACTGTTTTATTTATCTCAAATTTTTCTGTAGATTTTGACAAAAGAAAGTCTCCTCACTAAATTCTAAATTTTTCTGTTACTGTATAAAATGGACGTGCTAGTGACTTTCAAAGGAAAGGAGTGCATGAAAGAATGTAAATTCAGAAGGAGAACTTTTGCCTGTAATCAAATTTATTTAGAAATTTGTTTTCTCTGTAGTTTAATTTTGCATTGTTAATATTAAGCAATAAAATTACTGATTGTTTACAGAGTGTCCTGTGATTAAAAATTTTTTTCCTTATAATTAAGGATTGAATTCCAACACCCACCTACAATACTGGACAAAATTGTTTATAATGTTTAAGAGTTACCATGGATAGTGAAAAACATACAAAATGTTTTAATAACTTTTGGTTTATGCATTTAAAATGTAATGACTAATCATTTGTATGTTGATTTGATGCCTCACTGATTCTATGTTGCTTGATACCCCATTAATTTGTTTATGTAACTATCTTAACCCTTCAGCGGGCATGCCAATTTTTGGAACAGCAGCAGGCACGTGGCACAAAGTGCAACATCTCTTTCAACCTTGATTATTCCTTTTGTAATAAACTTTTTTTTTCAAATTGAAAATAATAATTCTACATTTTATGCCAAAATATAAAATGTTTATAATATTGAGATATATTTATAATTAAAGGCCAAAGAATGCAGATAGAATCGCCTTATTTCAAAACTGTCCAGTTTATTGGATCTAAGGACAACTTGCGAATGGATTCCTATTATGTCCAAAAACCTAAAAAATAATGAGATTGTTCATCTTCTTGATATGCGGGATACCGTGTAATAGCTGCACATTTGATCGAGTACATCAACTCCTGCTTTTGTCATATTGTAATCCAGTATAATTGTTGGTTTACCATGGTTAAATCACGAGTACCAATGAATGGAAAGAAATACAAAGGTCAGAAAATCAGACCTGCATTAGAAAGGGTGTAGCTATAATTAGAAACTGCTTAGAACATTGAAACGTTACATATAAAAGCAAACCATTCAAAATTGCGAAAATGTTTCACTCTGTACACAAGCGCATCCGCTGAAGGGTTAATAAAATTATGGCTGCTAATTTTACAGTAATGTTTAAATATTGTAAACATTTTAATAGAACTGACAACTCACATGTATTTTCACTCTTAGAGTTAAATATTGCACTGCACTTAAATTGCAGGGAGGAAAATGATATCGGAGTAGATAGACTTAATGCATAAGTGGGGAAAAACAAAACAATGAAAAGTTGCTTTAAAATACAGTTTAAATAAAGTCTCATCTGTTTATTTATGTTATAAAAGAAAATTCCTTTTGTTGTAACGATACCATTTGTTGAATCTTTAATTTACCAGGATCGTATAGATTTTTAGGTTAGCAAAATTAACTATATTCCAGAAATAAAATAACTTCATGATAGTTGAAATAAAATTCACTTCCAAGTAACACTCAACTCAGAAAATTGGACTAAGACTAAGGATATTTAGGCAAGAACTAGTTTATTAAAAAATTAACATATTTAGATGACTCTGCTCCTGGTTTATTTACAAGGTAAGGGAGCTTTACCATAACACAATCTTTTATGCCAACACAAAGAGGGAGCACATCTCCCTGGCACTTAATGAATGGGATAAATTCACATATAAAAAGGATTGTCATTTCTTTACATGGTGGTTGGCAAACCCAAAAAAAAACTTAAACCTACATGTGGAGCTCCTTAAATAAAATTTCTTTAAAATGGACTAAAAAAAATAAAATAAAACTTGCATTACCTCGCGTCATAAGGGCTGAAAATTAAAATAGAGGGGAAATAGGAAATAAAGGCATAGTAAAGCAGAAAGCAATCGAGGGGTATCCCGGATGGAAAGTCTTTTACAGCATGGGATGGTCAGCAGGGGCTGCGCATTGTTCCATAGTCTCAGGGCTCTTCCATTCCTTCAATCAAAAGTAGGCTGGGTGTCTTACGGAGAGCGCCGGAGCATGAAAAGGTCTGCTATATCTTCCTGCCAGCGGGGGAAGAGTGTTCTCTCACATCAGCCGAGCATCCGCCAGCCTAGGCCTCCGCACTCCCACTCACGGCGTCTCTTCTGCCTCCGTTCTCCGCGGCCGAAATGTAGTTCCTTGCCGCGCCGTAGCTGTGCCTTAGGGAATGGCATGTACATGCCTGAAAGGTTATGCATTACCTTCAGCATGCCGAGACTCAACTTATTTTTGCTGTAAAAATTCCCAAAACTGGGTTTCTATAAAGGCGCAAAACTCACACGGAGTTATTGGAGCTCACCGCCTTACATATCCTTCCGCTACAGAGAAAGGTAGGGACGGACGGCTGGAACATCGCTTAACATTCCAGGGGCCTGGGATTTTCAAGCCGCCTCCTCCTCCCTTTGGGAAAACAAGAGCAGCCGTTCGAGAAATGGCACCCAACAACGTATCCAATTACTGGTGTACCGAAAGAAGGATAAAAGATAAGACAAAGAAAGGTTCACTGTTACTAGGCAAGAGAGTTAAAGCTTTAAAGACTGGCTTACGTTTATTAAGATTTTCTATTTTAAAAAACAGTTTGCCAAACCACCTAAATTAATTTGCCACCACCTTACAATAGATCAATTTAATTACGTACATTTACACCTAATTTCACTTCTTAATAATTCATCTACCTCCTGAGACACTTAATTGCAATAATATCCGAGATACTTAATTACAATATTTATTACAAATGCCCAGATGATTGGCTGTGACGCCATTAGTTCTCTTGCCTTCCAATACCTCTCAACTTTACAGTTTAAGAACACAAGTGCAGAGCATGAGTCCAGATGAGTAGCATAAAAAATTTGATCTTGTCCACAAAAAGGACATAAGGGGGAGCTCCAAAGTTTGAGCCAGCGCAAATATGCAGGCAAACAGTCATAGCCTGTAGTAAGTTCTCATCTGTAATATCACCATAATATATGAAGAATTTTTTTCATAGTGTAGTTTTGAATTCTTGTAGCAAATGACTTCAATTATTGTAAGGTATGGAATTGTGATTTGTCATATTATGAATTTGGAGGAAGGATTTTTTAATTATGTATTTGTGTCAAATCTATTATGGCATTTGATGTTTTTTTTTCTTGGAACTGTAAATGTTGCCATATGATAGGTTTTTGTCCAATTGCAAGTTTTACTTTGTTTTTTAGATTTTGATATCTAACTTTAATTCTTTGTCTAAACTTATTTTTAAGTTTTTGATTGAACTATTTTTTATGTTGAATGCAAATTGATTAGTTATATATATATTTTTCTTATAGGGACGTTTTACTGTTGCTGCTAAACATCATATAACTGTAGCTGAAATATATGAAACAGAAATGGCTGATATTGAAAAAGTAATGTTTAGTAATGTATTGTTTGCATTTTTTCACTTGAATCCCCTATTATCTCCCTTTCTTTCCCTCTAGATCACGGGCATCTTTGTGCCCGCGGGCACAAAGATGCCCGTTGTTCAAATTTTGAAAATTTTTAGATATTTGAACAACAAATGCTCGTACTTGTAATTAATAATTGTAGACAAAAAAAATAAAAATCACAAAACCTCAAAAATCAAAAACTGACCAGCCTGATCTCTCGACAGTGCCACTCTCCCCTTGCTTCTGTGATAAGTCCGATAAAGGCATTAAAAGAAAATTGTCGCTCTGGAAATCGCATATTGAGAAAGATTTATTAAATTTTATTTCCAATGCCTGTGGCCATGAATTCACGAATATGAAAAAAAAAAAAATTGAACAAAGACAAAAACATCTAAAAGTTCATGAGATAACCGAAGGTTATCGCCCCAAAAGTCCTCTCACCTCCCAATATCTTGATGCTTCCGTATCTCCATGAAGGGCTCCACAGGTACGCAGGTGATACCTGTCCATAGGCTCGCTCTCTTTGTCACACAAGGGGCAGGCAGCCTCGGTAAGAATGCCTATTTGATGTAGATGGGCTGCAAGGCAATCATGCCTGGTAAATAGACGAAAAGCAGCCACCGCCTCCCGTCTAGGTTTGTCAGGTATATCTAAAAGACAATTATTTCTTCCATATCTGGTTTCTATTTTAGATAACAGTTCATTCTGGTAATTTGTTTAATAAATATTAACTGCATAATTTGTTTAATAAATAGTTTAGAGGTGAGGAAGGGGATTTCTTGTTTTGAACTGTGTATCAGTACAGCACCCCTTTTGGCAAGAAAGTCTGCTTGCTCATTACCATATAAATTGCAATGGCCAGGGATCCATTGCAAAACAACATGCTATTGATGAGACCTCAACAAAATTAGCAGCTGTTGGCATTTGGAAATTTCTTTTGTTAATGGATCCTGTATAGAACTGATGGATTGTATGGCAGCCTGTGAATCTGACAGTAGTACTACCCTTTTAAATTTATACAAATGGCAAGTTAGTTGTTTAAGAGCAATGCGTATTGCCTCCACCTCACCGTCAAAGGCAGTACCACACTTTCCAAAAGGTATATTCAGAAAGATAATTTATCGCATTTCCCAAATTTAAAATTAGAAAATTATTGCGATGGAAATGCTACTACCTATTAGTTTGTCAAACATTTTGATTCCTTACTGGAAGAATTTAATACCAAGAATTTATGCTTGTGAATCATTGTTTTCTAATTTGAATTACTTAAAATCAAAGTATCGATCAAGCCCCACTGACACTTACTTGGACCAATGCATGAGAACTGGGAATTCAACTTATGGGCCACATTACAACAAGTTGGTCGCAGATTTGCAATGTCAAATATTGCATTATCAATTTTAAGATTATTTTGTTTACATTAAAATTTTAATTTATGTATTAAAAATTTATATCGCATTAATATTTTCATGTTTAAATATTAACCCCTCACCCTCCACACCTTCCTCCTCTTCACCCAATGGTGCCTGCCGAACTCCCGAATTTCTGAAATAAGCCCTAGTAAAAAAGGTTGCCGACCCCTGCTCTAGATAAGTATGTAATTATTGTATTTCCTGTGGGTGAGTCTCCTGGTCTTTTCTAGCTCCATATAATAATATTTTCTTATGTAAATAAGTGCATGCATATTGCTGTTCTATAATTGTATTACATTGATATCATTTTTCATTTATCATCTTATTCAGTATGTCATACTGAAATTTATTATCATACTACTAGACGCAATGTTCTTTTATCTCTAATATTTGTACTGTTTTACATGACAGTTTTAAATATATACTTCTAGTCTTTGTAGCCAGATTCTGTTGTCTCAAATCCTATCTTTGTTAAACATGGGTATCTGCAGCCATTCGGAATTAGCTTTAAGCTGTAGACCCCCAAGCAGATTAGCCCATGTGTTGCAAAAGATCACTGTAGGGCTCAAAATGAATCAACTGTAGGCATATCCTTATTTATTAAATGCTAACTGCATTTAGAAACATTTTAACCCTTTCAGGGGCAACAAACTCCACCGTTTGCACGGTGCAGATTTTCCCCCAATTTTTTTTTAACCTAAAGAATCTTGAAAATTTTTCCAATTAAAGGTTGCAAAATGTTTTTACTTTTTTAAACTGATAATAAATGGCAGTACTAACCATTTTTCTGCTCAACTGTAATACATTTAATGCAAGTGAAAAAAAGACTACACGTTTGCACTGTGAAAACGACACCCCTCAAAGGGTTAATAGGCATGTCTAAAATTTTAGGCTGTAAAGAAAAAAAATATTGTGTAAAGCACAAGAAGCAGATAGAAGAGGCAAAACTAACTATACATGAATACATAGAGAAAAAAAAAGTTAAATTTTTGCCCGTGGGAATTACTCTGTATCTTTATCATAAAAATGGGGTATAAAGTGATAAAATTTTCAATGATGCTATTGATTTAAGCATCTAATTGGGTGGTTTTATTTCAGTGGTTTAAATTATTTGTTTTGTTGTTTTGATGGGCAATTACAACAAGGTGCTTAAAACACTCTTAGCAAATTAAATATTAAACTGATAAATAACTTTTTTATACCTGTGAGAAATGTAATATTAACAGTGGCACACCCAGGGGGGGGGGGAAGGGGCCCTGCCCCCCCCCCCAAAGAAATAGAAATTGTATTATGAATATTGATTTTGCATTATAAATATTTTTATCCGTTCATCTCGCCCCCTTCCCCCCAAGAAAATATCCTGGGTGTGCCACTGAATATTAAATATGTTTGATATTCCATTCAATTAGTAAAGCAAAATTATCTTTGAAACATTGAAATAGAGATGCGTAAGCTGATAATCTTTTGCATTGTCAAAATTGAACACCTCAAAAGTTTACACCATAATTCCGTAGTTCTGAGATTTATTACTTATCTAAAGAACTAAAAAAGTATTTTCTCCCTTCAGTGTTTGTTTTTATCTTTTTTATTTATTTTAATTAAAAAATCAAATGTTTTCTAACAATGAGTAATAGTAAACCATTTTGTTTGACTAAAGTTTGTAACAATAAACAAACATCATGCAATGTTTTTACAAAACTTTTTTTAAAAATTATAAAAAAGCTCTAGGAGATACTGAAGGAATTTCTAATTGTAATGGAACATTTCATTACCATGTCATTGAGAGGTAATAGATTTCAAAAGAAGGAAAATATGAACCAATTTTTTCACTTAATATAAATGTAGTTAATTTAAATTCAATTAGTATTTGTAATCAATGAAAGTTATTGCATATTTGGTATGAAATTTTGTGTTAAGATATTTTTTTAGTCTGGGAAAAACTGTTTGTTAATTTTATACCATAATTGTGTTTTAAGTTCAGCATATTTGTGTATGTTTACCATTGCAAAAAATTGCCAGCAGTAGTAAAATTTATGTTAGTTAACAATCTTTGCTGTAATTAATAGATCTGAATAATCTTCTTTGTGTGCTCGTACAAATCTAAGCATTTTTCACCATAAATATATCATGTTATAGTGTATAAGAAATGAAGTGTATAAGAAAGTTATAGTGTATAAGATGTTATAGTGTATAAGAATATAGTGTATAAGAAAGAGCAAATGAATGAATATTTAAACAATTTTTTTATATAGTTCATCTGATATAATTTTCTTTATGGTTACAGGCTATGTATCACTATGAACAAGCAGCAGATTACTTTAGAGGAGAAGAATCTAATAGGTAATTGCACCTTTTTATGTTTATTGTTGAATTAACTTTGCAAATCTGCTGCATGAATCCACCTTTTTCCGAGTCTCTTTATATGATATTCAATAATGTGCTTGTGGTTAATAATGGGAATTTACTAATTCAGAATTCAAGTGATTCTAAACATCAGTTTAGTTTGCATACAGTTCTTGATTACTCACTGCATAAAATGGTTAGATGAAATGAAATCTATGATTTTGTGGCTGAATGTTAAAGATAAGATTTCTATATCAAATCCAACCTTACTGAACTTATCCTGTCTAATTTATAAGTAAAACAAACTAGTTGTCTTTTCCATTTAACTTCCCAAGTTTACCATAGTTGTAGTTTTTGCTGCTCATTTTTTGAACAGCAGGGCCAATGTTCAATTCTTATTGGTAAAATTTACTCAGAAATCACTATGGGATACAGGCATTGGCGTGTCAAATACATTACTTTTTTAAAATTTTTGGAAGTTGAGAATATGGATACAGTTGGTGCTGTCCCCTTAAGAGTATACGTGTTACATACAGTGACTTGGTATAATGTGTTATGTTATCAAAATTGAAAGACATTAATATTTAATCTGATGCTTTTGAATTGTAAACTTGACAAGAAAATCTAGTTATTTTTTGTAGGAAATTTTACATGTGAATGTAACTAAATTCTGTGATCGTTATTAGTTTTTTTCATACCTTGGGTGTACTGAAATTAAAAAAAAAAGTTTTGAAAGACTTTTGGTTATCTTTAAGCCAGGGACTCCCAACGGGGTCTAGGTGGACTCCTTGGGGGTCGATGGAAGTTTAAAAAGGGTCTATAGTATTCCATGTGTCTATTGGGGGTCTATGATAAATTTTTCTGTTTTAAAATTTCATTTAATTTTTTAGGAATGTAATTATTAGATAATATCCATTTTAATATGTATAAATACAGATTTGTATAAGGCGGAGTGATCCATGCATTTAAAGTCGAATGTCATGCCACTTTTGTATATGCCTTGAATGCCACTTTTCGAGCATATTCAAGAGCCGCTTTTCGTCAGCTTTTATTTGTGTACCAACAGTAAGCAGAACTGGGGAAATCCACTGGACCTTAAACATCCCATGGGTCCTCCCAATGCAACCAATCAGAAGCAGTTTCGTTTTTTCTCTTAGTGATTTTTGTGCATTTACAATCTGTGATTCTGAAATCTTGTTTATATTTGGGAAATTAAAAATGAAAATAGTGCAAAAATAATAAAACATAAACCTAATGAACCACCTTTTCTAATTTTTTGTTCATATTCTTAGTCAAATTGTTATCTTTAAGTGTTTTATGTGCAATTATTAGTATTATAATTATGTTGTATGCTATATATTATAGAGAAAAATGTGAGGGAGTTGATGAAGAAAATCATTCTTTTAAAAGGGGTAGATGTAGGAAAAAGGTTGGGAACCCCTGCTTTAAACAGTGCTTTTAGTTTGGGTTTAGGGTACAAATGGTGATGTACCCTAAAACCAAAGGGTATATAGCTTGGCAAAAGATAAATTTTAATATTGTAGTATTTAATCTTGCTCAAAACAAAAATAAAAAATAAATCCATAATTGACTGAAATTATCTTTGTTTTAGAACTGATGATATTCTAAATGTTTTATATCATAAAAAAAAAACTTTCTTAACCTTTTATAGATTGATAGTATATGCACTTAGTTTTAGAACGATTTTTTCGTAGTTAATTGCAAAATATTTTTTCAAATCACATTTATTTTATAAATCTATTTTGCCTGTATCATATAATGTTTTGTTCTTGTTTGCTTCAAATGTGCTTCAAGTAATTTTTTTAAAACTTTATTTCTTTAGTTCTGCCAACAAATGTATGTTGAGTGTTGCAAAATATGCTGCTCAGTTGGAGCAGTATGAAAAAGCAATCAACATATATGAACAGGTAATCTGTGTACTTATGAATATAAATTATGATTGTCAGTTAACAGTGTCATACGATTATGATATTCATTATTCTTATGATATTTGCCACATTAATATGGTTTAACACTTTGTAGGGTATAGAATCACAATGAATGTTTATGTAAAAAATTATAGATAGTATGTATTCGTATTTTAACAAGTACGGAGTATGCAAAAATTTTATCCAAGTAGTAATTGTGTTTTGAGAACTGCAAATAAGTTCAGAATTTGATATTAATTAATGTCATTGTTTTTTAATCTATATTTCTTTTTAAAAATTTCTTATATCTCCCTATAAATCTTAAGGTAATATATTTTATTTCTTCTTTACTTAATAGAACTGCTACTGACCTTGTACCTATAAACTTGTAATCCATTGATTTTATTATAAAGGACAATATCAAAAATAATAGTTAAAAGTTGTGCATTATTGGTGAAGTAAGTCTTAAAACATCTGTTTAAAAGTTATTGTTTAGAAAGATTAATTTACATTTGTTGTCTCGAACAAGATAATAATATAGTTCCTTTTTTCTTAAATGTTTGCCTTAAAAGAAAATTAGTTTGATCCCTGTTATAAATATTTACTTCTAAAAATGTTGCATTATTCATTAATTTTTTACCCCTCAAAAGGAATTGATAGGTAATATAGCACAAGGCAGTTTTTCATAACTAAGAATTTCACATCCATTCACTTATAGAAGTTTTAAAATTTTCTTTTATGATAGCTAAAAATTTCAGGTAAACTCACAACTTTCTCACATCTTTTTGAGAGACTTTATATAATCAAATATGTTATACACACACATATCTATTTAGTACTCTCGCCAGAGATAAATTCATGTTTTACGGTATTAAAATCTTTACTGTATTAAATTCTTAAATGATTCTTTGAGTACAGTCTGTATCCATACAGATCTGTGACTGTTCTGCTATCAATTATGCTTGATGTACAGAATTTTCTCAGTTTTGCAGAAATTTTGAATCCTGTCAGCTAACCCGTGTTAACTTCATGCATCTAACTTCATGACTAATATTCAAAAAGACTTTAATCAGTGTTTGCAATAATGCAAATTTGAGTCATAAAGAGAGGTGCTTTGCTGTGTGGTTTCATTTAATTTGAACTTAATTATTAATCTGGCCATCCCAGTTCCCAGTCTAAATACGGTTGAACATTAGCATAAGGAATTTACCTGTAACTAACCTTATCCAAACATTACAAATATACAAATTTTCTTTCCTTCTATCTTTATGTTAAAAATAAACCTTAACCACATATTGAATATCTTTATTTTTCTTGGGTTTATAGACTATCTAGTCATATATTAGATTTGCTAGTAAGAGTTTTTATGTGGCCACCAAGGTTTATAGACTTGGTGATTACTAGGAGTATGTAAATTTCACATAAAAAATATCGAAATTTCTCAACAACAAAAAATTACAGTATATAAAATTTCATATTTATTTGCAACTATATATATATATATATACACAAAAATTTTGCATTGATTAAAAAAAAAATTCTAAAGCTAACATTGTAGTAGTCGCCACATTCTCTTTCTTAAGTCTTCAGCAATAAGTAATAAGCAAATTTCAAGAGTAATATCTCTCAGTTAAAGACTGTGGATGGTCTTAGATAAGTAATTATGTTAATAAATTATTGCTATTATTACTTAATTTGCTGAAAAATCTGTTTATCAGTGAGTTTTTGCCGTAAAGTAACAAAAAATAATTTTCGCCTTTATTCGTTCATATCGACAAATTTCGCATTCATTCCGTAAATACGAAAATTACGTATCCCCAGTGATCACTGTCACTTCTCATTTTTTTCAGTTAAAACTTTAATAAAAAGGTTTATATGAATGTGTAATAGTTAGTATAAAAAAATTGTTTGTAATATTTTGTCATCTCATTACATTCAAATCTAGGTTGGAGAAGCTTCACTTGCTAGCCCCTTGATGAAATACAGTGCCAAGGAATATTATTTCTGTGCCACCCTTCTGCATATGTGTATTGATACATTAAATGCTCAGGTAATATACATACTACATATGTAATTTAAGCATATTTTTGTGTTTAAATCGGGGGTTGGCAAACTTTTTTTTAGAAAGGGCCAGATTGTAAAAATTTTAGGTTCGCTGGGCTGAGTAGCAAACATGAAGATATGAATGGGTAATTTTCTCATAGAGCAAAAACAACATTAATTTTTTTACTATGAAGTGATACTTTTACATAATATTTATACATATTTTACTAACACTTAAAAAAAAATGGATAAAAGATTTGCATCTACATATTAAAAAACATTATTAAATAGATTAAAATTTCTAATGCGAAGAATGTACTTGTTTTTTTTCTGAGATAATATTTCATCATGCTGGATTTAGAAATTAGTACTTCCTACCATTAAAGTTTGCAAATGGTCATCTGTTAATAATGATCTGAATTGCGATTTTACATACTTCATTTTCAAAAATGTCTTTTTGCATTGGTAAGTACTCCCAAATATGGATATAAATCCCTGTGCATATGATTTTAATTGAACGTATTTATTTTCTGAAAGATGTTTATAATTGGGTTAGATTCTTATAATGTCATTTTTAACATATCAACAAACGAGAGAATATGGTAGTAGAGCCACTCGTGGTTATTATTCTCAACTTTTCAACTCAACTATCGGCTATTGCATAATAGCACATAATTTGATTTATTTTTCATGTAAAAGAACACTATTATCCCGTGGGCTGGATTAAAAACAAGTAGTGGGCCGGATATGGCCCGCGGGCCGTAATTTGCCGACCCCTGGTATAAATGATTGAATTTGTTATAAAAGTAATTTGGGTAAAGATGTAAAATGATATAATTCATTCATTTTTAGCAAGCTATAAAGAAATATGAAGAGCTATGTCCTTCTTTTCGTGATTCTAGGGAATATAATCTTGTCAAGGTAACTAATTATTTCTTTTATACCGTATGTCTTATTTTACATAAAAACTTGCTGGTTCTTTGAATTTAACTTAGCAGTTATTAGATTTTTTTTACTGATTCAGTCAAAAACAATTATAATTGAAAGAACTGGTGTTTTTATATGTAATTTATGTAGATTAGGATGAGAGAACTTCAGCATAAATTATCTGTTTACTGCAGTAGAAAGAGAAAAAAAAATTATTTTTGGAAAATTTTTTGTTAAATTAATAAATGTGGATGAATGTTTTTTCCATTTACAAAATTCTCATTTGGAATCTTCAAAATTAGGTTTTAAACTGTAAAGTTTTTGTTTGCAGAAAACAAACATTTTGCTTCAAAATGCTGACCAACATTTTAAAATTAAAAAAAGAAAAAAAAGAGCTTGGTTATTGATCTTTTGTAGCTATGGAGTTTTGTAGCTAAGACACTGTTAAAATTAAACTTTTGATTGAAATTGTACTTAGGTAAATATTTGTTCATATTTCAGTTGCACATATTCGTCATTCAAATATTTGTATCTTAAAAATCTAAATACGTAATCCAAAGTAAATAATAGTCATCCCCCCCCCCTAGCTGAGGTCATTTATTGTAATCACAAATTGTTGTTATAATATAGAAGGTCAAGATGCACAGCATTTTATTTTTATCCTATCTTATTTTTATTTTTTTAATTAAATTTTTTTTTTTAAACATTAATGTAATTACACTTTCATTTTTGTAGACTCTTTGTGAGAAATTGGATGACCAAGATGTTGATGGATATACAGATGCAGTCAAAGAGTATGACTCCATATCTCGTTTAGATTCCTGGTACACTAATATTTTGCTACGTATCAAAAAGGGAATGCAGGAAAATCCTGATTTGTGCTAAAGAAAACTAATAAAACCCCAGATTTGCCATAATCTTATAGCTTACTTACTGCACACTGCTACTGTAGTGCATATAGCATCATATTTATTTTTGTTTATTGCTTAAAGAGATGGACTTTTTTCTTCAGTCATCATTGTTACATGTTTAACCTCATTATATTTGAACTTTTAACTTTTGCAGCATCAGTTTGTAAAAAAATTAATGTCTGTACATAAATATTTTGATTTATTTTAATGCATATATATATATTACATTGTTTTGTTAAAACAAATTTTAATTTTATGTTTTAAGTATATGTAGTATCTTTTATGATGCATATTTAAGTATTACAATGTATATAATAGTAGTAAAATTTACACTGCGTTGTACATTTATGTGTAAAATATATTATTTAATATCTTTGATCAGTGGAACTCTTGAATTGAATAATAAATCAATTAGTAATTGGTAACACAAAATTTAGAATCATTTGAAAAACTGAAAATTTATAATCACTAAACAAATATTTTGACTTTTATTTTCTTGGAATATTATTAATTTTAGTATTTTAGATCTTTATATCATATAGTTTGGTTAAACATGTTCATATAGTTTGTTCTGTTTGAGATAATTTCACAATTTATTGTATGTATGTATTTATTCAACAAGTTTTTGACTTTGTCTTCAAGTCTTCGACTTTGTATAAATTCACAGATATATGAAATTCATTATTAAGTTTTATTTTCTGTACAGTATATATTTTATTACATTTTGAGTTGTACTTATTTAGTTTTATGTTAACTTATTTGTATGTTAGTCTGTGTTGCATAGATTTCTTATTGTATCATGTAAATATGATAGTTTCTGCTTAAAATATATATGTTTATGAAAATATAGCTACTGTTACTAACATAAAAAGATCTATTAAAACTTACATTATACATAAATGTAATTTTCATGTTACAGTGTGGGTTGTGTCTTACTATTGATGTTTAAAACACTGTTGTACAGTTTATTGTAGTCATATATATATATATATTTATTTTTGTTTTATATTTACATTGTAAAATATAGATAACTGTCTGCTAATATCTTTTCGTAATTGTTTTCAATTGACACACGGATTTGTAAGCTAGTTTGGCCTTGTGTTTAAATTTTTCTCCCCTAAACAATTTTAAAATGTCCTTGGAATGTATATCCTAGTTTAAATTATCTTTTTATAAATCATAGTTGCTTATACCTCAGATTTTTACAGGAGTCTCTCAAATTGGGATGTAATTTGTGTTTCATTACCAAGAGTAGTTTTTAATTTTTAAAATTCAGTGTTACCTCCCTGTAAGTGATGTAGTTGGACTCCTTTATGTAGAGGTCTGCCTTCTTCAGATCATTCCTTATCTCCTGATATGAAGAATATACTGTATATTTAATGAGTTTTAAACCTATAAAATTTTTATTATAAACAACAATTTTACTGTAAAATTTTGTCTTATAAATAATTTCATATATGAATTTAAAAGAAGGTCTCATTATACCCATAACTGAATAAAATGTTGAAAAAGTCTGTATAAATTTCTTATTTAAAGAAATTTATAAAAAATAAAGTTTAGTATCTTTTGATTTACAAACACTTTTTTCTGTACTCATAGTAAGTTTCTAACTGAATTAAATCTATTATAGTCACTGACATTAAAAAAGAATTTTTAAATGTCAATGGATTTTGAAGTTTTTTTCCACCCTTGTCTGTGTCACAATTTCTCCTTCATCAGTTTCTGGATTTTTTATACACTTCTATGTGATTTTACAGTTAAGTATAAAAGCTGAGATTGCTTCATTAGCTGATCTTCAAGTAATATTTTCATGCTCAGGTTGTCAAGAACCTGAAGTTTCTGATATAAGTGTAACACTTTTGGAAGTGCCCCTATACCAATAAACCAAGACTTAAAAAGATTTGCCCCTTCAACGAGGATGTTCCTTAAGGGAGGTATCACTGTATATAACAGGAAATTTTTTTTAAAGAGAATGCAAATGTGATGACTGGATAGAAAATGGTGGTGTTTATGTTTTGACAACTCTCTAGTCATTAACTATTATTTATCTCAGAAGTTTAATGGTTATAAGAATATGTGCACCACAACTAAGGAAAAGAACCTGGGAATAGAAGACGAAAAAGCTTCTTTTTGGTTGTTGTTGTCAGGGGCAGATGAGCCTTTTACTGTAGTTAAATAGTAAGTATTTTTCTTTCTATTTCAAAGTTTAATTGGTTTATATAATATAATTAACTTAATACATTTGATTTTAATGTACAGTAAGCTTTTATGTCAAAGGTAATGTTCAGGTATATAATAAAAGAATGTTCCAAAAAAAATTTCTAGATCAGGAATCAGCTAATGCAAGCTTCTTATGTTAAAAGAAATATGCATGATGTGGCTTTCCGTTATAAAACACATCATAAGTTTTTCTTTTTCATTATTTTATGACAGCTGAAGGGTAAATATTTTCAATTTAAATGTGCAATTCTGTTTGTGTAATAAATTAATATCTCAAATATATCACTTTTTTTTAAAATAAAACATTGCATTTTTCATTATGAGGATTTGTCATAATCTTATTTTAAAGTGATATTTCATTGTCATTCTGTCTATATGTCAAGGTAATTATTCCTCTCTCTGAAATTCAGTTATGAAAAAAGGTTGATAATTATGCTGATTTTAGTTTTATACATTCTTTTTTAATATATTTTATATAAAATATTAATTATATGGAATGTAAGTTATTCTATCCTCTTTTCACATTTGCATTTTTGTGTGTGTTTTTACATACATACTATATAGAGTATAAACAATACATAAACTTTTTTAAAAAATTGACATTTATATACATATACATTATGTTGAAAAAGATTATAATAGATTCATTCAAAATTTTAATAATTTTAATTTATTATTGTTTTTCATATATAGTTTTTAACACCAATTAATTTGTTGGATAGTATGTTTCAATGTGTATTAAACTGAAAGAACTTAGTGCTTAATACATTATAAGGGGGTATTTTGCACATTTTAATCTACATGGCATGGGCTACTTTTGGCAATTTTGTGAAATACACTAGACACCACTAAAAGTCACATATTTGGAGATGTCACGGAGATATAATGAATTTTTCATTTATTCTATCGTTATCAGAAATTTAAATTTATTGGCATCATTAAAATTTCAATATGGAATTAAATAGTTTAGGAATGTGTCATGCATAAATAAGCTAGTTTTAAGGGCATGATATTATCCTTGCTCCCAGAAAATGCACAGGAAGTAAAAACAGGATTCTGTTGCTTACAGATTAATATTGTAAAAGTGAACACAGAATATTTCATTCATAGAATGTGTTCAAGTATTTAATCTTGGAAAATTCTTTGACTGTGTAAGCAGAGGGGGAAAAAAAATATAAAGTAAAAAAAGAAACATAGCACTTTGATTGTGAGTTTATAAATTGTATGTAAATATGGAATTTTTCTAAAAGATGAGATAGTCCAAATATTTTTTAAGAACAGCTATTACAACTATTTTGTTCCTAATAATCATGTAAATGTAGTAATTAAAACAAAAAGAAACTGGTTTTAAATGTAAGATATTTGAAAACTTTGTAAATTTAATAAATGAATAAAAAGATGAAGATTGCTGATGATATTTGTGCAAAATATCTCATTTTCTGAAGCTAATATTTGTGTTATGAAAGCCACTATCAATGCAAAATTTTGATTATAAAGTAAGTGTAAACCTTTACTTGTAACTTTCGATTTTAGTATGTTTGAAATTTTTAGGCATTCTTCATGTTATCCTTATTGGTGTCCAACATAGTCAGTATTGCATTCTTAATAGGAAACCAAACTTGTAATAAATATGTAAACCAACTAGTACTATTAAAATTATGATTCAAGGTTTGAACTTCTGGATATATTTTAGCACTAGAGATTATAATATCTTTTGCAGTACATGTGTAATCTGAGTTTTAAAACTGTGTGCTTTTTTATTATTAGTAAAAACTAAGTTCCTCTTTAACTTAAATAATTCAATTTTGGAATTTCAGACTCTTAATTACAAGAGAATATGTTTATGTATTTATTTTTATTTATTATAATAATTAATCTTCAGTATAAGATTTTTTCTCTTAATAAACCTTATAAGAGAAATTATGTTTGAAATACTTGACTTGAGAAATTCATAAAAAAATTGGACATGTTCACCAATATGCATAAAACATTTGGTTTAAATTTGAAAATCTAAGTTTTTCTCTTTTTCTAATTTTACAAATAAATGTCACCGAATTGGGAAATAAAGTAAGGAAAAAAAAGGTAGTTTTATATTCTGTGAAAATTTTTAGTTTAAATGTGGAGAAATACGTTCAGGTATCCAGGGTGAAAGAAAGGAAGTAAAAGTGAAAAATGGTTAATTGCAAAAGAAAAATCAGTGTTATAATATTTGTGTGGGTTTCAACAATTCTTTAAAGCATTGCTTTTTTTAAAAGACAATTTATTTAACTTTGCTGAATATATCATCTTAAATTCATGTTTCAAATGCATTTTTTCAACTGTGTTATTTTCTCACATTCCAGTTAAAATTCATGTATGTTATATGTAGTTTTTATTAGTGAGATTTACTCCTGTGTGAATACTAGATCTAATTAAAATGTTCTGATTAAATAAAAATATCTTTTGTACAAATGTTTCACTTTTTGTAGTTAAAATTTAAGTTTGATTTAAAACAAGCCATATTGACATAAAATGTCTCAAATTGTACTGAGTAACTTTAACACTGATTTCACATTAATTTCTGAAAGCTTGTGTTACTGAATTAAGATAAAAATTAGTAACTTATTAAAAAGGAAATTTATCTAGAGGTTGGAGAAAAGTTATTTGTTATTTACTGGCATGTGTTTGTGAAATATATCACTAAATACAATCTCTTAAGTGTTATGAATCTATGTAATCTTATGTTATGAAGTTACTAAGAAACATAATTAAATGACTTCATATAATTTTAAACTTCAGAATAAAATAAAATTAAAATTTCAAGTATGTACTAAAAGAAGTAAGGTATGATTGATATGGAGTATTTGAGTTATATCATAGTGGAAGTCACATGTGCCAGCGATTAAAAGTCTTTATAAAAAAAAAAATTAGATGTTATTGTAAAATTTACTTGTTTCTATTTGAATCATTATTATGATTTAAATATGCTGGAAATCTTAAATTATTTTTACAGTTTTTAATGGAACTTTTTTTCTATAATAATAATACTTATTTGGCTAAAATATTTTCATTGAAATTTCTGATAATAGGAACTTGACACAAAGTGTAGTCACAATGGGGAGCTAATTTGAGTGATTTTGAATTTGTAAAATCTATGTGGTGAAGAAGTCTGAAAATTACAAAACTGCCTAGGAAAGCAAGAGTTATACTGCAGCATATATTTTTGAAAGTTTTCATAAAATTTTTTGAAAATATTCTCAGTGAAATATCTTTCCATTTATAAGAAATATTTAAAAAATCAAGCAAAATTTTCTATGGTTATTTGGATTGTATACTTTGTTTTTTAATATATTTTATGAAATAAAGGATAAATCATCATTTGCAATGCCAGCAGAGTATGTGTAATAATGCTGTTAAAGAGGAAAAGGGAAAAATAAAAAAATCTGTATCATTTATGAAATGTCTTTTCCTCCAAATAGATTAATCTACTTTAAACTGTATTTGTGATTTAATAATTTTTCAACTACCTTTTAATAATTTTTTTTCTCCATTTAGTGCTTTTAATAATTGATTTTGTATATATTAATTTATTTTAATAGTAACATTATTTTACTTTGTGATATTATACACTTTGTTATCTATTCATAATTCTATGAAAGTTTTTTTATTGATATTTTTATAATTTATCCATGTACATAATAAAATAACTTATAATTGAAAAGATAATATTCTGAATGTTGTGTTTGAGATTTTTACTCTGTACATGAAGAGAAACTAAAACACTATATAATACCATGAAAGCCTTTTGTCCCCACTTTCCCAAATGTACCCAATTTTACATTAATGGTTTGCTGGGAGTAACTTGTTTATACATTGTGAAGATAAGAAGTATTAAATTATTATTTTCAAACGTGTAAATTTTGTGAGGTGAAAATTTTTAGTTAATTGTTTTAACTACTGTAACTAAAACTAACCTTGATTTGAGAGAAATTTCATATTCTCCTTCATTTAATTGTTCTGTTTTGGTTATTTTAATCCATAGAAATCATGATAATCATAAGAAGTACAAAATTATATTTCTGTGGTGTTATGGCATATGTTGATAGGTCCGTAAAATTCAATTTTATTATTTATTAAGTTGATATGTCACACTTAAAATTGGTTCTTTAATGTGGCAGAAGCTGATAAGTGGAATTATGAAATAATACTAAATTATTTGTATTGGCAAATGCTGTTACATATAAAAGAGGTAATTCTTGGTATGGTAAACTATGATATGTTACTTATCAGACACTGGCACCGTCTATAAATAACATAAATACTGAAGTGAGAATGTGGTAGAAGTTGATATGTCATCATATTAACATGTGGCTTCCTATATTATCTACAACAAACCTCTCTAAATGGCATAACCTCTCTTATGCTGTTATACTCAATCTGTTGATGTTTACCTCAGTAATCTCTAATAGTTAAATTCACCAATTTATTTGAGCTGATTTTAATTGTTTTGTTATTTAAATTAGTTTCATTTCAATTATTATATAATCCTAGTGAAAGTGTTTTGTTGTTTTTAATATGTTTAGAAAAAGGGAAGATTTTCTAAAAGCTTTGAAAGATGCTGTTAAATCAAAACCAATGTTGATACAAAACTGAACAAATCATTCTTTGAAATAAGATTCTAAATCATTTTAAAATTAATTTAAAAACATTTTTTAAAGTTTCGCAAATTTATATAGCTTACAAATTTAATACTTGTTAGAAAATTGTGATGAGCTGAAACAAGTTTTAGATTTTGTAACATAATGTATGTTCGTTTGATAAGGCTCATTAGGCTGTGATTAAAGGCAATATTCTTTCAAAAGGGAGCTCTGTGTATGTGTTCGATTCAAATTCATCAAACAATGTGATATTATACACTTTGTTATCTATTCATAATTCTATGAAAGTTTTACCTTTTCCACTAGGGTAAAGTAGCGCCATTTATTTGGTCAAGTCAACCAGATTTAGTGAATTCTTTTCTGTCTTGTGTTTTTGATTCATGTCTGTGAAATATTCGGTGGCCAACGCCTATCGTGTGTAATATTCTTGAAATGAGTTTCTAATTCTATTTAGTGTTGTTAATTCTACTTGGGTGAGTTCATTCCATTTATTTTGAATGTATATTTTTTACTTGAGATGAAATAACCTTCAATGTGGTTGATTCATGTAGCTTCATTTATAAGCTTTTGTTGAAAATTACAGTGGCATTATTACAAAAGATACATTTTAGAATGTTTTTTGTGTATTATCTTTGCATAATCTAAGAAGTAAACGGGAGATCCTTCACAAAATTTGCAGACTTGTATTGTATCTTTACGTTTTCCTTGGGAATAGCAACTTTGCATTGCTTTCTTAGAATCTTTTCGGCTTTTCCCACGTACTCAGCACATGATCAGATTCAGATGGATCACACACAGGACAACGAAGAACAGATGGCTGTTTCAGTAAACTTCGTATCACAGATAAACAATAATAATAAAGGGGTGTATTTCCATTGGAATACTTATTATAGATAAAGTGGGAATTGGTCATCGTTATTTGCAAAATATGCACAAATATTTTCATGGGCCACCTAATTGTTTTTCTTTCACAAGGATAATATGCAAGCATCTGATCTTGCTTATCAATACCTGCTATAAATTTATTATATTGAATTACAGGTAGTGGTTTTGATTTAATTTCACCTCTCTTGTTTGTTTTTTCCACCAGATCATTTTTATAATCATTGGTAATGTAAGTGATGTCTCTCTTATCCTTCCACTTAGCAATCATCACACCATTAGCATACTTTGCTACAGTTTGCCCTTTTTTCAGTTTTTTTTTTCTCTAACCACTTTTGGAAAAGTCTTCCCATTCTTTCTGATTGTCCCAATACAATGAGTTTTTCTATCAGCAAGACATTTTGCCAGTTCATAGCTGTTATAATAATTGTCCATAAATACACTATGCCATACATCCAACATT
Organism: Dolomedes plantarius; assembly: GCA_907164885.2. Taxonomy (NCBI): domain Eukaryota; kingdom Metazoa; phylum Arthropoda; class Arachnida; order Araneae; family Dolomedidae; genus Dolomedes; species Dolomedes plantarius. Next base: position 22,431,350 of record OU015497.1, read on the forward strand.
CCCTCAAGTAAATTCATAATGACATTTGGTGCATGTCTTTTCCATCAGAATCATCCATCATACCTGTATATATCATAAATTTGAGAACCATACTATGAGGGGTTATCATGTACAACTTGATACCATATTTATAATGTTTATTTGGTATATACTGTCTAAATATAAGCCGTCCATGCCACAATACCATCGATTAATCTAAACTAATCTCTCGTCCTGGGTGGTATATTTCAGATACTTGCACATTGAACAAATTCACCATACTTATTTTATATAGTCGATCCTTTGGAGGTTCTGTATTCTGCTCTGGGATTTTTGTGAAGTGCAATGTCCTCAGTAATAACAAAAACCAATTCCTGCTCATGCTTTCTGAGAATGCACATAACCCAAACAGTGAATCTTTTTTCCAATAATCTTGTATGCGGTTCATTCGTATAGTTCCCATATGTAAGATTAATCCCACAAATACCAAGAGTTCCTCTTTTATGGTATCCTTCCAGACATTGATTCGAGAATGCTTTTTTTCAGGGTGAAAAAGTACTTTATGAGCATAATCATTAGTTTCAGCAACTATTTCCTCTAAGATATGATATAAAATGCCAAAAGAAATCTATAAGATTGTTGCTTGAAACAGGTTGGAGCAAACACTCCAATTTTATGAAAGGAAATTGTTTCCTTGATGTTGAATCGTTTCCCAAATTATGTTTTCGACCATAGTTGAATCATTCTACTGATATGTCGCCTCTTGCACAATTTGTTCATCATCATCATCATCATCAGAATCTGAAATATCATGGACATCAGTGGGAGGAACAAATTCCTCGTCACTGTCATAACTAAAATCACTCGGATACTCATCCAATAGCTCAGCCAACAAATTTGCAATTTCATCATCAGTTAGAGACTTATTATTTTGAACTTTTCTTTTTTTTTTTTTTTTGGGGGGGGGGGGGGGGTGCACAAATGCCCTGCACCTTAAGATACAGAAAATCTAAAGCAGACATAATACAAAGAAAATTAATAATATACCATTACTTGTTCATTAGAAGATATGAAATTTCGAATGCTCTTAACAAGATGTGGGAAGTCAGAAATGAACCACAATCTTCTCTCAGGATCACAAATATGACTGCAGCTCAAATTTTCAGAGTCGATACCAAATTGTGCCCACATGTTCAGGTTCCATGTTGCCCCATCACTGATACCAGTATCCACAAAAAAAACCAGAATGCTCAAGCAGAATGATGCACTCTACAATCAGAAAATGGAGCACCACTATACCAGATGCAGCTCCTGTGCTCAGAAAGCATGCCAATGTTTGGACCTATACCTTTAAAGGGCTGGTACATGAGCACTAAAGCATGATCCCCCTTCTCAAATTTTTGATGATCCAGAGTGAACTTTCCCAAATCAGTAAAATCTTTTACCGATGGTTCTCTCTGATCAAACATGAGAGCAAGGGACAGCTTCATCTCATCAATGAGCAGCATTCTTAAAAAGAAGCACAATAAAGAAATTAGAAAATGAAGAGATTTTGCAGCCATGATATACCATATTAAACTTTACACAAGCATTACCTCCATGCCCAGCCTTCTTTTTCAGACACACAAATACAGTGGTACCTCAACTTACGAGTTTTTCGAGATACGAGCATTCTCTCGGTAGATTTTTTGCTTCGAGTTACGAGCTAAAATTCGGGTTACGAGCAAGATTCAGATATCCCACTGCTAGTTTGAGCAGCGAATGCCATGTTACGTGCTCATCAAATGAGAACACAAGGAGCATATAATATTTACAACTTTTATGTACAATTATTATACAATTGTATAATATTATTCTGAGACTACTATCCAGTCTTAAACCGAGAGATTGGATTCTCAGAAAGAATAATCTGGACATTACAGCCACAGTGAATGATGCAACAATCGCCCAGCTTCCGTGTCTCACTCGTTCACTTTTAGAGAGTAGATGGTAATAAAAGCGAAAGGGAGAAAGTGGGGCAAAAAGATCAAAAATCAACGAATAAGATTTAATTTTTCAGTTCAACCTTTCTCCTCTTCCATCAGCATCTTCAAGTGTGATATCTAAGGTAAATGTTGAACATTACACTTAATAAAACAAATTTATTGCAGTACATTGTATTGTATTGCATTTTTATGCAATGTTCGTCATTTATAAGTACGTTTTTCTTATTTAAAAACATGTAACAAAAAAATTGCGGTGTTTTGGGGGAGCCCGGAACGAATTAATGGTATTTCCATTCATTTCAATGGGGGAAATTGATTCGAGATATGAGTATTTCGAGTTACGAGCTAAGTCATGGAACGAATTAAACTTGAGGTACCACTGTATACTTTTCTGAAACCCGTTCAGACTGAATATAATTCATTAGAGTACTTGGGCAAGATAAAGAGAGTATCTTATGCTCATGTAGATGTGTATATGCTTTGCTGCTTTTTATCCTTAGCAGCAGGCACTCATAAATCCACTGCCTTGGGTATCTCATGACTGCACTACATTTTGCTTTTGCAGATGAAAAACATGTTTTTATTGCTATTTGTTGTTGGAATTGCAAATGAGCAATGGCTTCTTGCAAAACTTTTTCTTTAACTTCAGCAAAAAAATGCGTAGATCTCAATACATCATTTCTTATCTGCAATACCTATGTAAAGAAAGTTTAAAATAAATACACTGTCATATTAAAAATAAATTTAAAACATATTTAAAATTTTTCCTTTAAAGTCAACCTTCTTCAAACAAGCATTTTTTTCGTATTATCCTTCATTTGTAATGCAATTTTAAAATTTTTCTTGACTGCAAGCATCAATTAAATTTTCTTTTCAAATAATTTTTTCTCCTCATAGACTGCACACACTATACAATGTTTGCTTCCCCCCCCCCCCATAGAGATACCCGAGACATCTAATAGATGTTCTACAAAAAATGAAAAAAACAAAACAAGTACATTTAAAGTGTTGCCATCCAATGAAACATTTAAATTAGTCTTACACTGATTCAGCATTTTTTGCAAATTACTAAATCATTAACACACTGTTGTAAAAGTGACAGGCTTTCAACATTGTGCACACCAACATCAACATGCATTAATTCATTTTGTCACATATTCTTAAAGTAAAGAAATCTGTTTAAAAAGTACTTATGATAACATCAACACAACAACTGGAGACAAGTGATTTTCAGTACATTATTCTTATATCTATTACACCTTTACTATTATTCTTACTAGCTACATTATTTTATACCATTTAACTTTTAAAGTTAACCATTAGCCATCTTGAAATTTAAGCTTTTTTAAATAATATTCTGTACATACTTTAACAGAAGAATCCTGACAAGTAACAACTTGTCGCTCGCAAGAATATTTGGAATTCCATTTTGCCCATATCAGATACTCTTGAGTAGATGCTATTTTCCACAATGAATCTGGTCTTTATATATTTTCTAAATGAACCAAAAATTCAGGATAATAATTTTGTTGTTGTTCAGCTTTGGTATGAGATTGAACATCTTTACTTATATTAGGCCTTTTGTTTTTTTTCAAATGAAGAATAACGAGGAGTTGGAGATTTTCTCTTATATGTTTAAACAGACAGATATTTTGGTAAATAAGAAAGTACTGATGGTATAGAACCTGCTTTTAAATGTGCTTTTCCTCTATCCAGAGTAGATATTGTTCCAACAATGAGTAATTGTATATGACCGTTCTACACACTCATCAAAATGCAACTCGCAGAGCCTGTCGCCAACACTGAAAACTTTATTTTTTCTGCAGATGGCTTCTGCAGAAAGTAACAAAAACTTTATCTCACAAAAGTCATCGTACACTTGTAAAAAATCTCTATTAGTAAATATTATAATTTTTCGTTAAATTAATATTTAGTAGGATATCCTTTAGCATCCACAGCAGCTTTTAAATGTCTGGGAATAGATTGCACTAGTTCTTCTGTAATTTTCGCATCAATGTTCATCCATTCTTCCATCATAATTGTTTTTAGTTCGCTTTTCGTGTAAATGTCGTGTTTTCGTACTCAAACCTCCAGTTTTCTCCAAATATGTTCTATTGGGTTTAAATCTGGATATTGAGGTGGTGTTTTCAAAACTTGTGGACAATTATAGACACCAGAGGCGAACGTTGAGAGCCGTGTGCTTAGGATCGTTATCTTGATTAAAAAACAAAGTTATCTCAAGTACCCAAATTTTGGGCTGATAATTTTAAATTGTCTCTTAAAATATTTATATAAATAGCATGATTCATTGTGCCATCAAAAAATACCAAATTACCTAGTCCTGATGCTAACATGCACTCCCACACAAGGACACCTCCACTGCCATCTTTAACTGTTCCTATTAAGTTCATTTTTTCTTCTCCATACAAATATACGCCCATCAGAACAAAAAATGTTAAACTTGCTTTCATTGGCAAATAACACATTATTCCAATACGTTTGGTGCTTATTTATCATTGATAGTGCGAAGGAAAGCCTAAACTTTCTGTTTTTCTCACTCACAAAAAATTTTCTATGGGCAGAATGCCCATGTAATCCGACTGCTCTGAGAACTCGTCGACCAGTTTCAGGTGAAATGAAGAAAATGTTTCATTAAATTTTGCAGAAACGTTTACAGCCTTCAAACTTGAATTTTTCACAAGTTTTCTAATTAGAAATCTCTGATCACGTTTTGTTAACTTTGGCGGACACCTTTTCTTACCTTGTTTTCAATCCGATTTGCTTCTTTAAATCGTTTTGTCACATACTGCACAGTAGAATAGGATAAATTAAGTAATTTAGCAATATTCCAAACTGATTTACCACTACTATGATGAAAAATAATCAATTTTCATATGCTGTTTATTGTTTCTTTACGACTATGAGCCATTTTTAAATTATATATAGAATATTATGGAGTAGGCAAGCAAAAATTAAAGCCAAACAATATTTTAAATGCCACCACAATTCAAAAATAAAAATAAAGTGCCAGATGATAATTTTAATTATGAATTTATTCGAAAATATTTCAGTGTACGATGACTTTTGTGACATAAAGTTTTTGTTACTTTTTGATTACTGGTTTCTTAAAAATAAAGTTTTACTATGTTTTCAAGCTTTTTCATGTAGTTTTGTTAATAGATCATAGATCTTATTATTAAATACCCATTCTGAAATATTCATTTTAATTAATGGATAGACCCCTATTTCATTGAAAATCGTAAGTGTACGAACACTTTTGGGAGCCACTGTTATATCACACATTTCTTGGCTACTGAGCGATTTTCTTTAGAACAATAATTTCAATAATTATTTACATTTGTTCATATATTATAGAGCTTTGTGAACATCTTTTTTTTCTGATGGGATATAGATGATTAAAAAATAAAACAAACTTCTTTCCAGTAGAATTTTAGCTGTTTTAAATATGTTAGCTGAAAACACGGCAGCTGTATTTTTCTCCCACTATTATACAGCAAATATTCACAAATAATGATAATGCTTATACCCTAAGAGTAGTAAATAAACTAGGCTTCCCCTTTCCTGATCAATTTTTCATTAGGCCGGGCCTAGGGCCCCCCCCCCCCCTCCAAAATTTTTATTTTAAAAGAAAAGAAAGCAAAAATTCCCAATTCAAATTTGTTATTTTACCTTTTCTAATAATTTTTTTTATAATATCCTTTCAAATTTGTATGATTGGTTCATCATATGTATGTTATAGTGTATATAAGGGATATGTATGTTATAGTGTATATAAGGGATTAATAAGTTTTTCTGGTTGCATTGTTTGGTGCTTTAATGATGAAGTTAATATGTTGTATCGCTTTTTGTTATTTGATAATGTTCTAGGCTTCTACGCTTCAAATCGCCAATTTTTGGTAAAATGGTACTTTCACAATGATTCATGATTATTATTTTTGTGTGTCAATTTTGGAAAATTTTATGCCCACATCAGTGTTTGGGGGCCCCATCCCGAGTTGTGCCTATAGTCCAGAATTTTCTAAATCGAGCCCCTGTCCCTGATGTTTTGTTTAGTTTCAAGGATGATGGGGGATATCAACTAGTAAAACCAAGTGCAAAACATCCAGGCGTATTTAGACACAAAATAAATTTTAAAATTTGCAAATAAATACACATTTGATATGTCGCGCCATCTATCGAGGGAATTGATCATTGTTTGCAATATGTACGTTGCCATTTTGAAAACGAAATTAAAAACCTTTCAGAATGGTTAGTATCCAGGACAATCTTTTTGTTAATCAATGAATGTTAATATTCAATTATAATACTTTTTTAGGTGAAAATACAATTTATTTATGTTGTAGATTTTCAAACTAGGAAAGGGCGATTTCCTCTGAAGATGTTTGATACGCTAGCGTTGTCGTGTTATCTATGCGCAACTACTAAGGAACAACTAATCTCTCTTTATTGTGCTTGTTAGTGTGACACTAACAGTGTCGTATCGGGGAAATTTACAGCTGTATTATTGAATAGTAAGCATACCCTTTTTTAAAAAAACTTTGAATATATATTTTTATTAACTTTGTCTTTCAGTACGTATAGTTGATGTTACTTTAGTTTATCATCGATGTTTAACTCATCATTGGTAAATTAAGTGGCCCAAGTATTCTTCGTTATACACGTGCAGAATAACATGTACATGCAAGTTACTAATATTTAAATAGCATATTTCGTTTAAAACATGTTTGCCTAGAATTTTGATGCCGCCTTTTTTGCTTTTGGAATTCTTAAGTTTTAGTGACGAGACTTAAAAGACGTGATCTACATATTTGAGTTTTTTTATTAGTGTGAGCTTCCAATTTACTTATATTTTCAGAAACGCAAATTGTTTCGTGAAGTTTGATGTTTTAAAGCTTAATACTTTGCTTTAGTAAAAAGAAGAAAATCCAAGTTGACAGATATAATGATTTATTATTATTTTGCTTGATAACGTAAAGTCTTTTCATTGTTTTATTCCAAATTTTCACTATTCATATGAATGTTTTTAGCCGCTGGTATGAAATTTAACGAATATGGTCAAATATGCATATAGAGTAAATATTGAAATGGATTCATTTCCACCTTATGAAAGCTCCTTTTATAAAACAAATATTTTATCAAGAGGCTGCACCCAGCTGCTTTTTATTATGATTCTGCATGACTTTATCATCATATACAGTTAACCAGTTGTGGTAAACCTCTGGAACAGATGTAGTATATGCAACGGGCCATCGCCAATTTGGCACCAAAATCCTGTTTGGAGACCTGTTAGGCCTAAACTGTGAAATGTAAACAATAAATTGGAAAACGAACTTACTGCTGGCTTTATAAAACTCGTAGGTGCACACGGGATCTTCGCTTCGCTCAGATACCCTTGCTTCACTCCGCTATGCTCCGTTACGCATCCGTTTTAAAACATTACAGAAAATCCACAGCCGCTGGCTTCGCTACATACCGCTGGCTGTTGTACAGTAAAAAAAAAGCTTCTGCTGGCTGTAGCGGTCAGTAAAACAAAGCTTATCACAAAAAAATACCATCCGATCTTAAAATCATCTCTGCCAGAATATAAAAACCGCCAAACAACCATCTGATTTGGCGAAAAATCGTCCCTTGGCGTTCGTTTCGTATACTACATCTGTACCAAAACAAATATTTTATCAAGAGGCTGCACCCAGCTGCTTTTTATTATGACTCTGCATGACTTTATCATCATATACAGTTAACCAGTTGTGGTAAACCTCTTTTAATCTTTCGCAGTTTTTTTTCTTAGTTACTCTTTCTAAATGTATTACTTAAAATTTTTTTTCATCTGCATATCTTTCAAATTTTGTGCTGTTTTGCATATTGTTTGATGGTGTTCCTCTGGATGGCAAATTTGATGGATTTGAAGTATTTTAGTTTCCTTTACTCGTGTCTTAGAGAACACCTTAGGCGAGTATTTCATAGACCATCTGACATAAATAAATTAATGTTTGGCAAACTGAGAGCTTGATTTATCTTTGAACAAAAGGAGCAGTAAGATTACATATGGGATATTTTGGCAAATGATAATATAAACAGCTGTGGTGAATGGGAAGCAATCCACTTTCTTCCAACAGGAAGTGGATGATTGCATAGAAGGGCAGGAAGGACTCGAAATGGGGTTTCTAGATTGTAACAGTTAACTACTAACAGACCCAGGAAGGAAAATACCAAGAGAACCATCCTTAAAATTTTGGATTTCCTTTCCCACCTCCATAAGAGAAAAAAGTTTTAATTCTCTTCATACTGTACAGTAGATATTGGTAAGGGGGGTATTTGACTGACTGAAAGTATATCTAACCTCAGGAAGAAGGTTTGTAGGTATATTCCCAGCCGGCCATAAACAAAAACACCATAGTAATTAAAATTTATATTAAAAGAAATTCTGTTGCATTGCAGATATGTTTTTGACCTTTAAGTGTGCTGATCAATGTTTTGTAAAGCTGCTGAAATGATGACATGATGCATTTCAATTTGAATGCATTTTGATGCATTTCATTTCACCACATTTTGCCTTTATGGTTATTATACTATAAGAAAAATAGTATAACACCTGTAGAGCAGCTTGGGCTTTCTCCATCAGTCATTATAATGTTTAAAGTTGTTTGTTTTAGGATTGCTATCAAGGGAAATTGACTGTATATGAAATAAGTTGTATAATCATTACCAGGATAAAACTCATTCTAATTATGTAAAGAATTTCTGTTTACAACTATAAATAATTGGACTTAGTGTTTATAGGTGGCTTAAAAAAAAAATTTTCATGGAACTTTTAAGCAGTTCTTGCAAAACTATACTTAATATATTTTCTTCAGCTGTAGTGTTTAGAATTTAAAATGTTAAGGAATGGGTGAATTAATCAGTGGGCATATGTAGGCTTTTATATTATAAATGTTAAGGATTGATTTTTAGGTCTACATGACATTTTTTTTTTCTTTTTAGGAGAGGAGGATAAATATAATACTTAAAAAGTTCTGGAAATTTGTTTTGTATTCATCTTAAACTAAAATGTACATATAAATACAAGTAGAAAAATTGAAACTGCAATTTCTGTAAGAAAAGTTAACAAAATGAAATTTAGCCATAATTTTGTTTGCTTATTTTTATGATAATGCATACATGGAATTTAAAAATTAAGTCTATTCAGTATTTCTGTAAAATATAAATTTAATTGGCTGTTTTCTTTTAGATTTATAAAGCAAAATGCCACAGAATGAACACATTGAACTCCATCGTAAAAGATATGGTTATCGATTTGATTACCATGAAAAGAAAAGGAAGAAAGAAGGTCGTTTGCCACATGAGTTGGCACACAAGGCTAAAAAGCTCAGAGGTTTGAAGGCTAAAATGTACAACAGACAACGGTTTGCTGAGAAAGTACAGATGAAGAAAACTTTACGTATGCATGAGTTAAAACAATCGAAGAAAAGAGATCCAGAAAAGGTGCCTGAAGGTGCCATGCCAGCATTTTTGCTTGATCGTGAAGAACAGCTAAGAGCAAAAATTCTGTCAAATACAATAAAACAGAAAAGAAAAGAAAAAGCAGGAAAATGGGCAGTGCCTTTGCCAAAAGTGAGAGGTGTAAGTGAAGCAGAAACTTTTAAGGTTATTAAAACAGGCAAAAGGAAGAAAAAGGCATGGAAGAGGATGGTGACTAAAATTTGTTATGTTGGAGAGGGGTTTACTCGTAAACCTCCCAAATTTGAAAGGTTTATACGTCCCATGGGTTTGAGATTTAATAAAGCACATGTTACTCATCCAGAATTAAAGGCTACCTTTTGTTTGCCTATTATAGGTGTTAAGAAGAATCCTAATTCTGCATTGTTTACTAACCTCGGGGTTATCACAAAAGGGACTGTGATAGAAGTAAATATTAGTGAACTTGGTCTTGTAACTCAAGGTGGTAAAGTTATATGGGGGAAGTATGCTCAAGTAACAAATAATCCAGAAAATGATGGATGCATAAATGCTGTGTTATTGGTTTAATAAACAGTAGACAAGCTCCAAAGAATACTTTTATGTAAAAATATAAAATAAATATATAAGTACATATTTCTTTAGAAAGACTCTTTCTTCATCTTCTTTGCTTTTCTGTCTGCCATTGTACCTTAAAAAGATTAAAGACAAATGAGTTTAAATTAAATATTGGTAAATTTCAATAATATTTGTAACAATCAAGATTTTCTGAAATTCCTTTAGGAATTGTAAACTTATGAAAACTTTTCAGTTCTTATATAATAATGAAATGTGTAATGGTGAAAATTAAACGTTTGTAACAGAATAGTTAAAATAATATAGAAATAATGTTAAAGATTAAGTTGAAAAGAAGAGACATCTTAGATTGTTTTCACATCTGAAATAAAGTGAGAATCATATCATTGCTAGTTATACTGTGTAATTTTATTTGATCACAAAAACCAATTTGTTAACGATTGCCATAGTTAAATAGAAAGTAAAGGGAAAATCTTGTCAAATGAGTTTAATATAAAAATTCTTCAACTCATTTGACAAGATTTTCCCTTTACTTTTTATTTAAGTTGAGTGTAAATACAGAAATTACTATCATTATATTGCAAAAGTAATTAATACATATTAATTTTGCATTTTCTGTATTTACACAATGCCTGAATGGAAAGGAAAATTAGCTCTGAATTGAATATGTTTATATATAATATGAACTATAAGTATTTTTAAAATTTGATACTGTTGTTTGCTAAGGATGGCATAGAACTTAACTGTGTTTAAAAAAAGTAGCTGACTGGGAACAAACTGAAAAATTACTTTTAAATGCACTAACAGAGAAAAAACATGCATATAATGCAAAAAGTGAATGTTACAAGTTTAGAAGTTACACTCTTAAATAATAATTATTGTTTTCAATAGTGAGGAAGAACCTAAAATTAGTTATTTAATTGGGTAATTTGATGACAGGAAATTAAGGATTAAATTACAGTAAAGGATGTCTAGGCTGATACTTTCTCTCTGAACTGAAGTTAATTTAAATATAGCCCAGTATATTTACAATTCTTTTAATGGTTAGAAATGTCTAACATTCTGTTTAAACTTTGGGTATTCAAATTTTTATTTCTAGGGTTGATTATAACTCCAAATTAGTATAAGGTATTAATCATTGTAGGTACAGCCCCAAAGAGATTATATTGAATAGTTTTAGGTAATATCCCTTCAGGAGCCACAAAAGAGCTTGAAAAAAAAAATAGTGTCAATGTAAATTTTCATTGATAAATAATGTGGAGGAAGATAGAAAAGTTGTTCAGTACCATAGGTGTAAATTGAGAGTGAAGGCAGGTTCTTTTGCCTCAAAGCAGCAGAAAAGACCCCACCACTTTTAAAAGCAAAACCTACGCTGATGAAAGGAAACATATTTAGAGCATATTCTTTTTACCCCTCTATTCAAATGCATTATTTGTGGTATTTAAGTTGCTTACAACTGCATAATTAGAACAATTTGATAAATGTAATTATCTTAAGCCTATAATACATTTTTCAAAATTTTAAATTGGAAAACAAAAAAAATTTTTTTTAACATCTTGTTACTTTCTTGAACAAAAATGGAGGAAATTTAACAATGTGCACAATGATTAGATTGTGCAACGGCACTGAATATTTTTTGATATTTTGAAGGTGGCCACGCTTTTTTTCAACACTTGGATGTCCCCTCTCCCCCTTACCCAAGCACAAGTAAAGTTTTATCTACTGGCTAACAGCCAAAATATGAAACAGATCAGGTTATGTAGTATAAATCTTAAGAGTCATCTTAAAACTGAATGTTTTTAAATTTTTCTGAACTTTTACTAGGATTTTAGTGCCTTTTTTGGATTCTCTCTTATCTACATTTATTTAGAGTGTGTATTTTTGGAAGAGTAAAGTTGTAAAAATAAATTGTGCTTTTACTCTCAAAGTCAGATAAATGAATGCACAGAAATTCTATAGGATCTTCTGCAATTAATTAATATCCAGTCAAGAATTTAGAAAATATATAAAATAACAAGTAAAGAAATCCAATTTGATATAGTTTTGAATGTTACTTTAGTATATATTTGAATGTGCTAGGTACTTAATGTTACTTTTGAAATATTCTTCTCTAACATTAGATTTTAACCCTTTTTTTTGATCAGAGCTCAACTAACAGTTGCCATATTAATTGATGTTTCACAAAACATGCAACACAACAGAAAATGTAGTTAAATAAATATATATATATATATAAAAGGAGACTCTGTAAGACACTTAAAACGGTATTTGGGAACAGAAGAACAGATCACTGGCCGACTATGGCTTCTTGGATTGAAGGGTTGTAATTCGGCTTTGGCAGCATCAAGTCCAATCAAACAGTCCAACGGGTGGGAATAATATATTTATTAACTTGTACGCTTTATCTATACTACTAATATTTAGTTCAAAAACATTTATACGAAGTAAAGATAAAAAGTTATTTACATTTTTATAATGAATACAGGAAAGAGTGCTCAGCATTCTGTTAACTCCATATCCAAATACTAAGTGAATTCACAGTTCGACTTTCACTCTAGAAGAAAGGAAAATTAGTTTAGTTTTTCTTCATGATCATTGATGGTGCAATATGCCAAGCGACAGCTAGGTGCTACTCAGAATGGAAGTAGTTACATAAGTGGTACGGTTGTGTAAGACTTATGAGAAGGGAATAGAATTAATAAATGGTGGGGCATTATTACACACACATTAATATGTGTGTGTAATGGTGGGGCATTAATATTGCAATATAAATTTCACTTTGGAATTTTACATTTTTTGACATGCATGATATATTCCAGAGAATGAAAAAAAAGTCGGGGGAACTGTAAAAATCTTAAATCAGAAAAGTTTGAAAACATTCAAAGTTTAAGATGATTTTGTTTTTACTAGCATGATCTGATCTCAAATTGAAATTTAGCCTTTTATGGCTAATTCATATTTATTTAAGCTTCATCACTATTATTTACTATTGGGTATCACTTACCAAATACTTGTGTATAGACAAATTAAATGAAAGTGAGACAAGACATTATGTGCTATTCAATAGGCTAAAAATTGTGCCCATCTATGTTGAAGCACTTGTCCCACTAACTAATCATGTTGACTGCTTGAACATAGAAGTCTCTTGATTGTTGTTGCAAATCCAGTGTAATTACCTTCTGCACATCATTCTCTGATGTAAATCAGCAGTCCTTCAGCTGCTCACCATAAGCATGAAAGTTACCAAGTAGGCTTAACAAGTTTATTTGGCAAATCTATTGAAGTATCACTAACCAGAAATTTAGTGATTGGATGACATAATTGCTAGATGGAAATTATAGTTCTAACTCTGGCAAAGATGCTGTAAAATTATCCAGAGATTAGTCTACCCCTATGGAAGGTCAAGATAATCACTTTTGTTTGCATTTCTTTTGGATCATGACAAATCTAATCATTCTTTAACCCATATGCTGCATAAAAAGAAAATGTCAATGTGTGCTGCTTGTTATGCCATGCTGTATTGCATGTACAAGGCAATGAAGTTCAAACACCGTGGATCATTGTATGAGGATATTATGTAATTGCATGACAGTGAACAATTTCATATTGGTATAAATGATAGTGAAAATATAGGGAGCACTCTAGTTTTTGAGGCAATATGTGCCTGCCTTGAAATTTTTGTTGCTACACATGATGACCATGTTATCAAAATGAAATTTTTTTCTCACCAATGTGTTCGAGTAGTTTTCAAAAATTAGACTTTCTGTTAACATTAATTATGGCTAAACTGAATTGCACGGCTCCAGGCGATTACTGCCAACCATGACAAATATGCTCCTAAGTTATGAAATTTTGCTAAAAGAGATTAATTAAGTCATAAGTAGCTGAATTTTTATATTTTGGCAGGGAACTTGAATTAACAGCACTTAAAATTTTTTATTTGAGCAAACCCAACAATGCACCAAGCCTCTAGCATAAAAAATGGCTTGGTGAGAATGTGGAACTATATAATTCAGTTTTACCTTAAATTATAACTAACTAAAACATAAAGCATTCTACAATGCAAACAGATTAAACAATTTAGGGAAAAATCAAATTGTAGATCTTATGCATGTGGAGCAACAGTGATATTTTTCAAATTTTCTGATAATAACTTAAAGATGAGAGGAACATTTTAAAATTGACATTTAATACATACAACCCCTTTAGTGTTATAGCCAATCATACAGTGAGGCTATGATGTCACCTTCTTCTAAACCAGGCCTGCACAACATATGGCACATGGGCTGCATATAGCCTATCAGTACTCATTCTGTACTCTACAAAGCCTTTTGTGAGGATTTATAATATTATCAATCTAAAAAATACAGAATATCATTTTTAGATTTTTGTAGTGCAAAAATAATACATAGAAAATTAATATTAATATTTATTTAGTTTTTAAATAATCAGTAATTTATTTTTTGTTAAAATATTTGTGACTTTTCTCATCTATCCCTTTTTTTTTTTTTTTTTTGGGGGGGGGGGGCTGGGCTCTCAGTAGTAATATGGAAAGAGTAATATGGCCATCAACACATTTTAAGTTATGCAGGACTCTAAGCCAACTAATGAAGCATGAGAGGGAGGTGCCAGATTGCAATATTTATCTCAAGAGAAGCAAGCCAGCAAAATGTACCAGACTGGAAAGGAATTCAATATGGCAAATGGTATCTCACACACTTTTTCCCCATTAGCTTCCAACAGGGCCGCCCAGAGGGGGGTGGGGGGTGGCAACTGGGGCACTTTGCCCCAGGCCCCCAAAAATTTTTAAAAAAATTATTTATTAGATTTCCTCCGAAAGAAAATTCTGAAACTTGTACAGTACTACAAAATTCAAAATAATCTCCTAAAAAAAGGGCACCCCCCAAAAAAATTAAAAAAATTAATTGATTAATCAGATTTCTTGGGGCCCCCAACAGAAGTTTGTCCCAGGCCCCATAAAGTCTCTGGGCGGCCCTGGCTTCCAAGGCACCTTCCAAGGTGCTTATGTGAATGTGGATTTGCCAGTTTCGTTTATCAGTACCTCAAAACTTGGGAGGATTTAATTTTATTTAAAAGTTATAATTTTTAATACAACTGCTATGGATATCAGAAAAAAGGGAATATTCAATAACAGGAATAAAAGCTCAAATAGATAGTTTTATAAATTTATTTTTTCGGCTCTATTTTGATCTGCATCATCTTTCCCTTCTGTTATTAAGTAATCCTTACTCACCATCAAATGATATTTTATGATATTGACTTTTAATTCGCTGAATTTGGTTAGTTAAATAAGTGATACAGGAAATGTATACACACTCTGTACTTAATATTTTTGACTAAGAAATTAACACCATTTAAAATTCAGTGACATCATAAGTTTTTAAAAATGAAGGAAAAATATTGCACCAAATTACCAAATTGGAATTTTAGCTTCATTGGCCTCATATTTTATGTTTATTTAGCTTGTAAAATTAGAGTTATGATTCAATCAATTTAGATAGTAATGAAGATGTAGTATATATATATATATATATATATATATATATATATATATATATATATATATACTACATCTGGGTCATTCTCTGAAAAGTGGCAATTTCTTGTCCCAGTGGTCTTGAGGACATGTTTTCAAAATTACAGAGAGAAAAAGTGATTTAATATATCAATATTAATCAGGGACACATATAAACTGTGATTATTTGCTTATCAAAATTGAAATATAATATTAAAAATATTTTTTAGAGCAAATTTAATACTCTCACTGTATCCCTGGTCATACTTGTAGGAAAGAAAATGGTTTCACTACCATTACAGCATGTATGTTTATAATGTCTTTTAATAAAACCCATCAAAGATATTTAAATAAATATTTAGCCTCTTAATTATATTTATATTTTATGTAATGAAAGAAATTAGGGCACTTTTTATTGTTGTCCCTAGCATCTGACATCATTCCCTCATATAAATATAAATCTGCCCCTATTTACTCAGTAGATGGCAGACCATGCATTATATAGGTCTAGGATAGTTTTTATAGGAGTAAAGTAAAGCAGCCATCTAATTTTTTGCTCAATAACATTCTTCAGTAGCTAGCACATGACTTTCAAGTATTAGATCTAAGTAAATATTTTTATTACCTAAAATTCCCTCATCTATTATAATTAATAAAAGCAAATAAAATTTCTTTTTCTTGTTTGTTATATTATTGGAAATGTGTTTCAAAAGATATTTAGTTAACCGAAAATATACCTAAGCCTAATAATTTTTGTACAAAGTGGTTTTCATAAGTATTTCATGATTCCCTCATAATTTTAATATGTAAGAGAATGATTTAAATTGTGAGGGAATGATCTGAATCCATTTATATATGTACTAAACAATAAAATAATTACAAGATAAAAATAACTTTTTATATACCACGTTTTTAAATTTTCTGTTGAATCATATAAACTTGACAATTCTATGTATTAATAAATAATTTTTGAAAATTTTTTGATGAATTATCCCATCAACTTGAAAGAAAATGATCAAATGCATTTAACTTTACTTTCCTGTCCTGACCAATAGATGGCTGCACCATTCTACAAAACAAAATTAACTGAAAATGAATTTTATTCTGCTTAAAGATGGCTAAAAGTATCAAAAGAATGCATTGTCATCGTGTTCTGAGCTATTCTAAAAGTTTCAAATGTCTAGCTAGTCGGGAAGTTAGTTAAAAATCGACTGCAAGATTTGTACTGGACAAACAAACACACACACACACACACACAAACAAACAAACAAGAAAGCGAGTAAATAAAAACATGGTATAAGAATAATCTGGTGCAATAAATACATATTAAAAACTCATAAGATTTTTAATTTGAGTAGGTAAGGTTAATCCATTTTAATTTTTATTATTTTACTGGGAGAAGTTAAAAATAAGCTTGAAAAAGTCATTGTGCTAATTTAAATAAAACATCAAATCTGTTAAATTTTAAAGCTTTATCATTATTTTTTCAACTAAAATAGTGTAAAAAAATTAATTATTTATTGAAAGTATGACAGTGCTAATTGTTTTTTCTTCATTTTTTAAGAATCATAAAACTACTATGGGGAAACTATATAAGGAACAATTAAGGCTAAAAGAAAAAAGAATAAGAATCAGATGAGAGAAAAATAAATTAGATCCAGTGTTGCTTGCAAAATTAAAAGAAAAGGAGAGACTAAAATATTTTTAAAAGTTGATAAATGGCAAGTCAAACCCGTAAATATGATGCCACATGGATTACATCAAAATAGAAAACAGGAAATATCAGTAAGGATGATGTGCAACAGCCAACATGTAGCAAGAATTCAAATAGTATTCCAATGTTTATTAAGAAAATACTCGTTTGTAAAGATAATATAGTAACATTTAACAGTTCTGAAACAAAAAAAGATGGGAAATACAAAAAGTGGACCATGGAGAAAACTTACTATTCTTGCAAGGTGTTAAAAAAGTCGCGACAAAACCTATAAATATGGAAATACAAGCAGCATTAAATTTATTTACTAAATTAAACAAGAATATGAACCATTTTTTGTTCATCTTGGCAACATTAAACTTCAATATACAGGCATAGCAGATTTAAAGAAGAAACTACAACCTAATGCAGAACATATAGACTTCAGTGAAAATTACTGTAGTAAGTATAGTGAAGAAATCCAGTCAGTACACTTTGATGGAGCTCACAAACAAATTTCATTGCACATAGGTGTTCTTTACCAGAAAAAGGATTTGTTAACTTTGATTCCTTTTGCTACTGCAAGCAAATCATTTAAGCATGACACATTGGCCATTTGGGCTCATCTACAGACCACTTCGAAATATATTTTCAAAAAAACAGCATTCAGTTAATACTGTTCATATGTTAGGAGATGGACCCTGTACACAATACAGGAAAAAAAAAATGTTTCATTTATTAAGGTATCTGATACAAGAATTGTTTCCTGGCATCCAAAATGTAAAGATGCTAACACATTTGAAACTTTAATCAAAATTTTAAGGCAAGAATGTATAGGAATCAAGATATTTCCCATTCATGATGACATGATATGTAAAGCTAATAAGCTCGCAAAAGATTTAGAACCATTTTTGGGCACATTAAAGATTCATCTGATTGTATTTACTTCAGCACATACAGTACTGGACTTTCGTTCACTTTCTTGCTTTAAGTGCAAGATTTTCAAATGCATACATTTTCAGTTAAATTCTGAAAAAAAAAAAAAAAAATCTACAGCAAAGAAAGATCAAAAGGTTAAAAACCCTAATTACAAAGTTGGTGAGTGGGTGATGGTAAATTATGATAAAACACTGTATCCTGGAGAGATCCTATTAGACGACGTCGAGAATTTTACTGTAAATGCCATGGTTTCAACAGGAAATAACAGATATATGTGGCCATCAACAACGGACATTCATACTTACAGCTTGATAGATATAAAATATAAACTACCCCAGCCCACACCTTACAATAGCAGAGAAAGCCAATGAAAATTTCTTGATTGATAATTTTACATGTGCCTATATATGGATAAAATTTTTACTATAATTAAATAAACCATTATGAAAATAATGTATTATTCTTGCCTACTAATAATTGTACGTCAAAACTAGTTTGTTATATGAAACTAGTTTGTTATATGTTTGTTCAATAATTAAAATCCCGGAAGATCTAATTGGTATAGTTTGGGTCTAATTATTTTTTTGATAAATATAGCACAAATTTACTTGCAGGGTAAATCTTGAGATTTTTGAGGCAATTTTATTTGAGCTCAATTTTTTTTAAAAAACAGTCACTTTTCAGAGAATGACTCATATATATATATATATATATATATATATATATATATATATATATATATATATATATACATACACACACACACACAAGAATACTCAATGACCAAAGACAAAGCAAGAAATAGAGAGATAAGATTAATAAATTTTTCGCACCACAATTTAAAAAAAAAAATTCATGGCGTACAAGATGCATGGTGTTATAAAAGGAATTTTGAACGACTACGTTATTGGTCAATTTACTAGTCAATTAAAAAATTAGGTTAATAGGGGCGTTTGACTAATAATGGAGAGATTTACCAAAACTGTCACAAAAAGTCCTCAGAACAATTTACCTTCTTGCCTTTTTTTGTTCTCGTCAATTATCTCAGTGAGTAAAGTATTAAAATCATCTTGAGCTTTAATCAGCGAGCGGCCCAAAGCCAAATGGTAATTTTCACCTTCCGGTACTTCAACAGTTTGGTGTACTTCAGTTTCACTTAGTTTTGGTCCTGAGAGTCGAAGGATAATTCGTTCCATCCTCGTAAAAGCACAAGACCCAACTGCAGAAAATATTTACCGAATCTATCAAATGTAAAATAATCTTACACCGCACACTTCGAATTATATTGTTTGTAAACACGCACAGATGCAGCCAATAAAAAATGTACAGTTTTGACATAGTAGATAAAAATTATCGAATCATTTGAGATAACTTAAACAGTCTTTTACGCATTTTTATAAATCTAAATTGAATTGTTCAATTTATTTTCAGTGTTTAACTACTGAAAAATTTTAAATCTGAAGCATTTGATAACTATTCTCTTTCGTTAACTGTCACGCTAACGTGTTTATGAGTTTATGGAATATTTTTGAGTTTTGGTTTAAAGGTTGTGTTGATGTGATGCAAAGCAAACGTCTGTGCCGTGTCGCTTATTAGTTTATATATTTTGCTTTATTTAAAGGAACCATGGAGATTTTCCCCACGAAGTTTAGTGCATTCATTTTTATAGCTTACATGACACTCTTTATTAATCAAGGTGAGTTCATGATATCATTAGTCATTCATATAATTGCTTTTATCTGAATTGTACGATCCCTCGTTGTCACTGAGTTCTCGCAAAGGCATACCTTCAACAGCCACCAAAGGAGCGGCGGACGATAATTCTTTGGATATTAGTGGACTGGTGTTTTTGGTATCACATAAACAGAAAAGTAACAAAAAATGATTGCATAAAATTATTTTAACTAGGACTAAAATTCGTGAAATTGCGGTTGTGATGCAAAATCAATGGCATTAACTAACCAACATTTTTAAAATTTAATGTGCTGTAAGATATAAAAAAAGAAATTGGACATACCTCATATTAATGGACAGTTACTATCTGGGATTATATATTCGCGCATCTGTTCCATTAAACACTGAAGATGACTGCTCTATTTCTTATGTGCTTTTTGTCAGATATACATGCACGGGTAAAAATCGAACGGATCCTTAGAATGACAAGTGCTTGACAGGTCTCTTTTACAGCGCTCAGTGCACCCCTTATTGAATAAGTGTGTGCACCTGTTTCGGGATGTTTAAATTCGTTATTGCACTCTACTCGGGCATGTACGAAGCTTTCATGAGGAAGGCAATCGCACAGATTCCTTAAGTCCGATATGATCGTAGTTTTCGGCAGCACATTTTCATATGTGTTATCTGTTTGATCCTCAATCTCTCCAAAAATTTTTCTTATATGAGTCCCTTTCAACACCACCTTTTACTGTTTTACTGCAATGAAGCTTCCTTTCCCCAAACTTACTGTTATCAATTTCAACTGTCAAACCATAGCCCTCCCCATATTTTACAATTTCTCTCAAGCAGTTTTCCTTGTACACCTCATGACAAAAACTCAACAAACCTGAAACTGAATGCTCACTCACATTGAATTCATGAACAGTCTGCCAATTCTAATATTTGTTAATCCACATAATCTGCAAACCAGGAACTGCTCACACCAAAACAAGACCCCTTCTTACTAGCCTGTTAACATCATATGCATTTTCGCTGCTTCATACTTGACACCATCATTCATAACCATCAATTACATTGTCCCTTTCAACCAGTTTCATAATGGACTGCTGTATGGTCCCACATTATTTAGATTAGATTTATCACAAATCGAACTACTTGCTATCATACCATTTTTCATGTCCTAATCAGTCACATATTTTTTACCAATTAACTTGAGTTTAACTATTTCTTTAAATTTGTTTGCTATACTCATTTAAAAAAAATAAAAATTGAATTAAATAGCATGGAAATGAGGGCGAAACAAATTTCTCTTACTTCCTAAATGAAATCACAACATTTGACTGAAAGCTAGTTTAGAAGTGAGGTAAAACCATACTTAATTTCAAATTTTAAAATAAACCCCTGTGGTAATAAATTTAAATAAAAAGGTTATTAATAACTAATTAAATAACTAGGATGAAGTGGGGTAAGTGAGAATGCAAAATCATATTGTTCCACTTTGAATCTAAATAAGTTTTTAACAAGTTGTTATATTTGTACGAAAATTTGCATGCATACTTTTGGTTATGTTCTACATTTATAGTTTTACTTTTTTAAAAATCTATTCACAACTTTTTGCTGTAAATATTTAAAGTTTTGTGTTTTGCGTTCTTACTTGCTCCCCCACTTGGGGCAAGTGAGAATGCAGGTCCCAATAAATCATAGTTGCTTATAGCAAAATAACTAGGGCTAGGGAAAGAATAGATATTTCATGCTGAACAAAAGGCTTTTTTTTTCAAAAAAACATTCTTATGTTGTGGAAGTATTTGTTGTTTAAGTTAGCAGTGTCAGTAATGTCTGAATATTAACAAAATAAGTATATTTGTATTATTTGTTTTAGGGTAACAAATGTGTGTTAAAAGTTCAAAAAAAGTTTTTTTTCCTTTGCCTCAAAACAGAATTAGAAATGATATTGCGGTAGACATACCCATAGAGGTATATAACAAATACTGTTAAAATCTTAAGGAATTTTCTGTTTACTCCAAAAAATGCTTATTATAGTTAATCTGTAAATATGTGCTTTATCATGAATGACTCATTATATTTTTCAGTTCTTTGTTTCTAGAAAATCTGTCCAAGACTGAAAAACCCTGATGAATGTAAAGTTCTGTAACTTAGCATTTATGCCTAAAATACTGGGGTATGCTTTCTTTGTGAAATATATCCTAAAGAAATTGCTTGTCTGGAAACTTTCTTTGAGTTAGTTGTAACATACTATTACTTTTGTCTGTGGAATAACCATGTCACGATCATATTTCAAGTATTACTGAAAGTTTGGCACCTCCTCAATCATTTAATTTTTAGTAAAATCTATGAATTTTCTTGATTGTTGGTAACCATGGGGTTGTCATCTCCTTAACATGAAATCTTAGAGCTTGATTTATCAAAGTTTTGTTTTTTATGCTGTAAGGAATGAGTTATTAAGACATATTTAAGTGTTTTTATTTTGGTACTTTGTAGAACCATTCTACTATTTATGATATAAATCTTTTCCTGTTGCAAATTTGTTTCTGTTGTCATTATAGAGTGTATTCAACCATTTAAGTTTTGAAAAAATTTATTTAATATTGTTTACCTGATATTTGAAGTGTATTACATCTTGTCAATCTGAACAACTGTTGTTCCATAATGTAACAAGAAATTTATAGTTGTATTTTTTTTTAAATTAAGAATTCTGAATTGTAACTATCTGTTTTACATGACCATGGAGCTACATAATATTTTCTAATTGGTTTATGTCTTTATTTTTGTAATCTCTAAGGTATTCTTGTCACAGCTTCAAAAGAAAAGAATTCTACTTATCAATACAGTACTGTTACTGTTGTTATGCTGACAGAGTGCTTGAAGTTAATTGTCTGTTCCTCAATTTACACCAAGGAGTAAGTTTTATTTTAAAGTGTATTATGTGAGAATTTCAGATTACACACACACACACTTATATATATTTAGTCTGATAATTATTTTTAACTATGTTATTTTTTGAACAGATTTTCATTTGGGAAACTCCTTAAGGAAGTTGTTAATAATGTGAAAGGTATGGAATTAATATTTATTTTTAAACTTTCATTTTTCAAGTTCTGAATTTCGCTATTATTGTAATAAATATTTAAATGCCTGTTATCTCCATTTAGTTCTGCTGCTGTACTTTGTTCCTGCTTTCCTGTACAGCTTGTATAATAACCTGACTTTCATTAATTTATCAGTTTTTGATCCTACAACGTACTACCTGTTACTTCAGATTAGGGTTGTTGTGACTGGCATTTTGTTTCAGGTAATGATCACTTGAATTTATGTATTGATTTTGGAGTATGTTTTCAAAATTTCTTTCTTTTCATGATTAAAGAACAAAGCTGATGTTTTTTTGTTAATGATGTTATTTATTTATAGTAGTAATTTAGATTTAAAATGTTATAGTTTTTAAATACATATTAAAATCATTTGTAACTTGAATACAAATTTATAAATATATTAACTGCTTTATTTTATGTAAAACAGTTTATTGCCTCAAAAAATTTTTGTTCTTCAAAATCTAGTTTTAATAGTAAGTAATAGTAAGTAATATGCATAAATGATGCAGTGTTAGGTATTTATACACTGCTCAAAAAAATTAGGGGAGCAAGCAAAGAACTTAAGAAAACCGTGCGAGACAGCCATGTATTGGCATAAAATGGATAGTACACGCGTATCAATGCGCAATACAGAAAAAAAGACGTAAAAAAAAATTTGTAATTAAGCTTTAATTCTTTGAAAATATGGAAAAAACATGAAAAGATGATTTAGGGCAACAATTTGGTTACATGTAAACGATAAAAAAAAAGTATTGTTTAGAAATGATGCAAGATTTTTAATATGGCATGTGGTCTCCTCGAACAGCTAAGACTGCTGCACACCTGTTTTCCATGGATGTGATGATGTTATCGATAAGACTTTGGGGAATACTGTTCCACTCCTCAAGAAGTGCAATCTCCAAGTCTCGTAGAGTAAAAGGAGGCCTTGGTCTTGCAGCAATGTGTCGTCCGAGCATGTGCCAAACATGCTCGATTGGTTTGAGGTCAAGAGAGCACGCTGGCCATTCCATACGCTGTATTGTTTCAGCTTTAAGCATGTTCTCCACAAGACGAGCTGTATGCGGTCTGGCATTATCATGCTGGAAAACAAAGGAATCTCCAATGCCTGGAGCGTAAGGTATGACATGAGGTCTCAGTATATCGTCTGCATACCTTCGGGCCGTCTACCATTCGGAAGTACCATTCCGAATGATATGCAGGTCCGTACGTCCACCTATGCTGATTCCACCCCATACCATAAAACCAGCTTGTCTGTATTGTGACCTTTCATGAATGAATGTGGGGTTATTTCGAGTGCCCCTTTCCCTCCATACTAAAACACATTGGGTGTCACACTCCAGACTGAATCGAATGGAGAGATGATTGCTATTGATGGTACAGATATTGCCCAGTTTCTAGGATTGCTCCTCGTGAGTGGTTACCATTGGGTGCCAAAGGAAGATTATTATTGGAGCACTGCTGAAGATTTGAAAATTGATATTGTTCCAACAGTCATGTCAAGAAACTATTTCCATACGATCCAAAAAGTTTTTTCTCTTAAATGATAACTCTAAATTGAAGTCAGGTGATAAACTTGGAAAAATAGCTCTAATTTATGAAGAATTGAGGGAAAATTTGCATCAATTTGGAACTTTCCACAAAATATTGAGCATTGATGAATCGATGGTACCTTATTAAGGACACTACACTTGTAAAATGCTTATAAAAGGTAAACCCATAAGATTCGGCTTTAAAATATGGATGTTAAGTTTATCATTTGGATATCCATATGCGATGGAAATTTATTCTGGAAGGAAGAAAGAGAAATGAGAAATGCCTCTGGGTGAGGGTGTTGTGACACAGCTACTCTCCAAAGTTTCAGATATGAGCAAGCATGAAATCTATTTGGATAACTTTTTTGCATCTTATGATTTATTAAAAAAATTGACAGATTCTGGAATTAGAGCTACAGGTACAGCTTGAAGTAACTGCATCAATCAATGTCCTTTTACGAGACAATAAAATGCTTGCCAAAGAGACCAGAGGAGCAGTGGATTACCCTAGTGATGAAACTGTATTCATTTGCCACTGGAATGACAACGCAGTTGTGACAGTTACTTCTAATCACAAAATGCATGAGCCTATTTCAAATGCAAAGCGATATTCCAAATTGGCAAAAAAGAAAATTGATGTTACCCAACCTACTGTTATAAAGTATTATAATGAAGGTATGGGTGGAGTTGATGTTCTGGATAAACTTCTGTCATCTTACAGACCGCAGCTCTGAAATAAAAAAAAATGGTACTGAAATTTATTTGCAAACAGTCTAAATATTGCTGCAGCAGCCTCTTGGATAATTTATAGAGACATTCATGGAAAGAATTCAATGCCACAATTAGAATTTCGTCGAGATATTAGGATGAACTTACTGCGTTCCAAACCTAAACTTATCCCTAAACCTGGACCAAAAATGCATGTTCCAACTGAACTTAGAAAAATCGATAATCATTTTCTGAAATCTGCATCACAAGGACCCTGTGCTGTTTGCCAAAAAAAAAAAAAAAACTGCCGTATACACATGTGTTGCGTAACACATGTGTTGAGTGTGACAAGAGGTTACATAAAGCATGTTTCCCCTCATATCATGGCAAATAAAATGGATAAAAAGCTGTAAAAAATAAAAAGGTGAACAAATTTAATGTAATTTTTTTTTAACTGTCAAATATTTTCATAATCTTTTACTTAAATGCTTTTTTTGTTCATTTGATTTTTGTAAAAAGAAAATCTATAAAATCTATATGAAAAGTACTCAAATACCAATGTTCCCATTAAGAAATATCTAAAATATCCATATAAATTTTTTTTTCTTGAAATGTTTTTGTTGATTATTTATACCCTTAAACAGCACAGGGTCTTTCTCTTTTCTACATCTATAAGTGTACATAATTAAGCAAATTTAAGTAAAAGTTCGATCCACTTCATAATTCGGTGTCTAAACGGTTAAATAAAATGTATGCAGTTGAGAAATGTTAAAACTCCATACCTTTTCAAATATTCATCCAATTTATAATTTTTAAGTATAGTTTGAAAAACAGGGTCTGTTTTAGCAGTTTGATACTTATTTAGTCTCAGGGCACTTCCTAATAGGCATAATTATGTGCTAAGCCAATCCTATGATAAATGAAATATTTAGAATTTTATTAGAGATATACATTTCTGATTGTTGACTTTTTAGAACGTTTATAAAATTGGACTAAAATGCCATAGGCCTTTTGACCTTTTTAAATGCTTAAATATATATACTTTTTTTAAAATTGTGGTATTAGTTTCTATATTTCCAGTCATTTACTATAGAAAATAAGTATTGTACATAATTATATATGTGATATAAAAAAAGAATTATAACAATCAATATTTTTTGAATTTTTTTTTAAAATTTTGATAAATATCAAACCATTTCCATGCATGTAGAGGTAATCAGAAACAATTAAAACATACTGTATTCCTTTAAATAAGTATCACTAAAATTTGCACTTCATAATTATTTTGAAAAATGTGTATTCATTTCCATGTTTTATCCGTTGCATTTTTAATGAAAATTTAATATTTTTCATCAAGTAAATAAATAGGGCAAATAGTGTTTGGCTAGACTGTATAAGATGGTCAGGTAGATTTTTCGCCAATTTGGCACCAAATTATTTATAAAAATTAGGGGGAAAAAAATCCGCTCTTGGTGTTAGAACTGTGATTACACATTTTTTTTCTCTAGTTGAAAAGCTGAGCTACAACATAAGTAATAATAAAGAATAATTTTAATCTGAGTTAGTCTGTTCTTTGAAATTCGGTGTTAAATAGTGTATATGTGTTGCTTGACCATTTTTGTTAGTTTTATCAATTAAATGATTGTTAAACAAAGGAACAGAGTATAGTAGGTTATCAAATAAGGGAAATGGTCATTTTTACAGAAATTTCTATTAATAAATTGTAGGCCCACCTTTGACTTGCAGAACAGCATGAATTTGACAAGGGATAGAGTGATTAAAGTCCTGTTCTTAAGATACTGGAATTGATACCATTCATTGTGAAACAATATGTCATCATTGTTCCAATGATCTTGGAGTGGACAACATGATTGAACATTTCTTTCCAAATTGACCCAAAGAGTTCAATAATAATGTTAGGCAATTGAGATGGATAATATATGCTGTACCTCATCCTAATGCTCTTCAAATCTCGTGTTGACATGGCTTGCATAGTGTATGTATGTGTTATTGTCTTCAAAAAAGTCATTAGGGAATAATATCTTCACACTAGAATGTATGTGGTTTGCCAGAAGGATTTAGTAGACTTCTGTTCTGTAGCCATCCTTTTTAATTTATTGTGGAATTGAAGGAGTTTTTATTATATGTACTGTTCTGGCATCACAGAATAATATGAAACAAGTAAGGGGCCAAGTGAATGCAAAGAGATAGATTCCAAAGCTGTTTGTCAAATGTATACTCTACCAGTTGAGTTTGATTCATGTGAAAGGTGACATGTATCTTTTTTGAGGGTAACTTCTATTATTTTGATAAACCCTGTTGGTCAGTTTATATGATCTCTTTTTACTCTTTGCAGAATAGTATGCTCTAAAATTTGACTAGATGTGTAGGTGAAAAATGTTAAAACTTTTAGAGTTATTCTGGCATTTTAAAGCAATTGCTGTATAAAAATTTGTATCTATAAATTAGAGACATTTGTATGCACTGAAGTCTATTATACAAATATAATATGTATCTAGTTTACTCTCAATAGGATCTTTTCAAAATTAGAGATTCATCTGTTTATAAGTATTTTGACTTAGTTTTAGAATTCATTTAGTTATCCATGTTGCAATTTTATGGCATTTTTTTAAAATAAAGCAACAGTATTTTTATCAACAGAATTCTTTACCTATTTCAATATTTACTAATTAGGTTTTTCCCTTAAATTTTCCAATATTTCCACTAGTGTATCGGAGTTATAATATTCTGATCCATTTGTGGCTTATTTTCCTTGACATTGATATGAAAAAGACTGTTTTTACAGGCAAACAACAGTAGTTTGTCCAAACATTGTTGTCAGTTTTTTCTGTATTTTGAAATTAAGAAGCTTGTTTTTCACATTATTTCTTTCTCAAAAGTTCCTTGTGCATATTTTAACTTTTAACCTATTGACATTCCATGTAACAATGAAAGATCGAGCAGCTATCTCCAAATGAAATAATGTGAAGAATTCTTATAGTATAACTTATATGTACTTATGAGAATTTTATAAATTAAACTTTATTTTCCTATTGTTTTACTAAATAGGTTATAATTTTTTTAGCTGAATACCTGTATACCAGGTGGGCAGTCAGTCAATAGTATTTTTAAATAGAGGTTTTGGATGTCTTATGTTTTATAGTTTTGGAATTCTTTTATTACTTTTTCTCAAATAGTGCATTTTAACTATATAGAACACATTCATTATAACTGTTAACAAGACCCAGAAGGTTTTTGGATGTAAATAAATAATTAAATCAAATTGTGATTATTATTTTTCATATGATTCAATTTTGAAGAATTATAAAAGAGGAGCATGTATGTATATGTGAAAATAATTCATTTTAGATATTTTATTTTACCATACTTTCTATTTTTTTTCTAGGTATTATTTAAAAAGCAACTTAGTC
Organism: Dolomedes plantarius; assembly: GCA_907164885.2. Classification (NCBI taxonomy): domain Eukaryota; kingdom Metazoa; phylum Arthropoda; class Arachnida; order Araneae; family Dolomedidae; genus Dolomedes; species Dolomedes plantarius. The sequence continues at coordinate 22,459,986 of OU015497.1, forward strand.
GTAAACAGTGGATTTCTTTGATTCTTCTTACAGTTGGATGCATTGTTAAGCAAATGCATACTACTCCAACTGCACCAGTGGATGAATCGTCCCAGTCATCTAAGACAGCACCACATACATACTTTTATTTTGGTTTGATATTAGTACAGGTAAGAACTTGAAATTTGCTTGGTAATGATATATTTGCATTACTACATTATGTTATCATTAGAGCATTTGTATACTCTTGTTGTGACAACAAACAAGGGTGATATATTTAATATGCTCTGAATTTACTTTTACTTCTGTTCATCTTGTGTTTTAATTCTTTTATCCTAAGCAGTAATTCTATAGATTCAATTTGACATAAATGTGTTTTATACTATAAATACCCAGCAATTTTCCCAAAATAAGTTGCCAAACATGATTAGTTTTATCAAATTTAAAATTGAAGAAGTGATTTTGACCTTGCAGAAATGCAGGAACTCTTACTGGAAATCATATAATTTCCTAAAATAGAACTAAAGTATAATCAAATCACTTTACCTCTATACTGTGAAGTATTATTAATTTAATGAAGGCTTCGTAATATCACATTTGTACTAAAGTGAAAAAAACATGCATTTTTCAAACAGAATAGAAAATAAACTTATTAACTGAGTGAGTACTGAACAAAAATTTTTTTCTTCATTTAGTTCTGTTAATAATCTTTATACTGTTGCATACATTGTTATAATTTGTTTTTATTTAATTTAAACAGATATATATGCAGACCTAAAATATTTATATATATAACCTAATAGGTCTTCAATTTTTAACTATAAATTTTAAAGGTCCTTAAGTTTTCAACATCATATGGTAAAAATGCAATACTTTCTCTGTGGTTAAACTGAACAGATGAACTAAAAAGTGCTTGCAGTAAAGAGAGTAGATAGGGATATGGTACATCTAGAAAAAAATATAATGAGAGATCTTAACTTGTCACCTGTTTATAAGTTATGAATAATTCAAGCTAAAATCAATGTTGTCCTTTATGAAAGTTTGTTCTGTTAGATTTAGATTAAATATTTCAATATATCCTTGTTATTCAAAATTATGGTATCAGGATTAAATTCTCCTCATTTTAAGAAATGACTTCTGTGTTTTTCTTGAAGAATGAATACATTTGATAATATCATATTTTGTTACTTTGCCATCTTTTAAAACACTTCGAAAAATTTCCTTTCCCTTGGTTTAGCTACATTGAGTCATTTACTGACTCATTATAATTTTTCCACCGATAAAATAATTTTGCTGTAAACAAAGGATTTTTCAATTGCCAGGTAGGCTGCTATGAAATTTCCAGTAGACCAGCCATTTTTTAGTGTCACATACGAAAGAATATTCATTTTAAAATATAATTTACAAATACCCATAACTCCCAAAATTCAGATATCAACAAAATTTGCTTTATTTTTTTACTATTTATTTCAAGATTGACATATTCTTGTATATATGTTGCTATTTTGCATTTGATTTGCTGTTATTGAATTAAAAACAAAAAGAGTTTTAAAATTATTTCAATTCTTAGTAAAACTAAAATGATTTTTTAATTTTTCATAGAAAAAGTGATAAAAATTTTTGTTTATGACACATGTTGACAATTTTAGGATAGTCTTTTCCTTTTGTTATGTCGAGATAATCTGCAAGACTAATAACCCTCTCACAGGTAATTGGGAGCTTAGTACAACTGGAAGTTAAGCAATTTTTTCTGTGTCTTGTTTAAACTTTTCCCTATAATTCAAAAAGAAATTAAGACTTTTTTTGCACTGATACAATTTTTTGTTTAGATGACCTTATTGCCCTTATTTAAGTGTCTGTTTTTTCCCCCAAAATTTTATCTCTTTATCCTTAAGCTAAAATAAAAATGCTCTTTTATTTAATAGGTATTTTGCTCCTGTTTTGCTGGTGTGTATAATGAATATTTGCTTAAAGATGCTGGTGCAGAGGTTCATTTAATGTTACAAAATGTTTTCATGTATGTAGATTCTATTGTCTGCAATTTCATAGTGCTTCTCTTAAATGGAGAAGCCACTTCTGCATTTTCTAGTTCTTCTTTGAAGTCAGTATTTCAGCCTCTTGTAATTGCTGTGATGTTGAATAGCTCAGCCTGTGGTATAATCACCTCAGTTTTCTTAAAGAACTTAAACTCTATACTTAAGACTTTTGCAAGTGCATTGGAGATAACATTTACTGCCATTCTGTGTTGGATTATATTTGGTATTCCTATAGATATTTATACTGTCATTTCTATTGGTATTGTGTCCTATGCTACATATTTATATGCACAAAACCCTGTAGTCAATAAAGGACGTTTGGAAAGTGTGTCGGATAGCAAATCTGAAGAAACCATCAAATTTATCAGCAAAGCTGAACCAGTGTGATACAATTTTTTTCCTGATTGTATATTATTTTTGTTGAATTTGTGCTTTTAACTGTTTATACATTATGATTTCAGATCATCTGATTGCCATTGTTAAGTATTTATGGTTCCTGCTTCTCATATTTTACGTTTGTTGTTTTAAGTATGAGAGAGTAACATTTAATTTTGTATCTTATTCTTTTTGCTTAAGATTTATTTTTATTGTTTCACATGTTCTCTAACAAGTAGGAGGTGGGAATTTATTTATTTTTTTGGAAAGGAATTTTAAAGTATACACTAAAGTATGACCGTTAAGCAGGGTTGGGTAACTTAATTCTTGATTTAAGTAAGCTGAGTTAAAAAAAAAATATTTTGTCTCTTTTTTTTATTTATTGAAAGAATCTTTGTTCAAGATTGGTATTTTCATTTCTCAAAAATTATTGTTATTAAAATTATTGTATCATTCTAATTCTAAAAAAATTATAGTACAAGAATTCTGATTATGTAACAATTTTATTTTACCTTGACAATTTAATCACTATTCTTGTTAAATTTTTGGGAGGAAAGTATAGGACTCCTCATTTAAATTATCTAATTTTTTTTCGGTACTAAAATATTTTTTAATGTTGTAAATATTTAGTATATTGCAAGTATTCAGTATATTCAGTTGTGAGTATTCATCTTAGAGCTGTTTTAGAGTGTGAATCATGTTTTCTTTTCATTTTCCAAGTACTGTTTAACCTTTAGCTTACGGGGCCCATTTTTCCGATTCCCTCCTTAGAACGGGAAATGTCATACCCCCTTGTAAGAACGGCCATTAAGGGGTTTATATATATATATATATATATATATATATATATATATATATATATATATATATATATATATATATATGTATGTATATATATATGTGTATATATATGTATATATATATATATGTATGTATATATATGTGTATATATATATGTATATATATATATGTATATATATATGTATATATATATATGTATATATATATATATATGTATATATGTGTATATATATATATATATATATATATATATATATGTATATATATGTATATATATATATATATATGTATATATATGTATATATGTATATATATATATGTATGTATATGTATATATGTATATATATATATATATGTATATATATATGTATGTATATATATATATATGTATATATATATATGTGTATATATATATGTATATATATATATATATATATATATGTATGTATATATATATGTATATATATATATATATATATATATATATATATATAAAGAATGTATATATATATATATATATATATATATATATATATATATGTATATATATATATATACCTATATATATATATATATATATATATATATATATATATATATATATATATATATTCTTGGATATATATATTCTTGGGATACATGCTATCCCACTCCGTAAGGAAAAGGTTAAATTAAAAATAAATCTGTGACTTGATCTGTTCTTTTGTTTTGACTTTTGTTATTTATTAACCAGAATGCTGAAAATTTTACCCTGTAATTGCGGCTCTTATTCTTCTTATTTTACAATGATTGTGTGGTATTTACCAAATTTTTGTGCCTTTGGAATTTCATCAGATTTTTTTTCTGTTTTATGATTGACAGTAGAAAGTAATCACTTTAAAACATTTAATACTTTTTATTTGTTGTATTACTTTTCTCATGTACATATTGCATACTATATGCTGCAATGTCCTAATAAGAGCATTAAATGGAAGTATATTTTCCACGTAAAACAGCATTTTTAGCATTTATTTAGTTATTTTTACGGAGTATGAATAGAATTAAAAAAAAAAATTGTGCAAATTAAAAGAATAATAATCACTGTTTGATTAACTTGTATGATATATATTTGAAAATGTTACATAATTAATAATTATGCAAAGAAGTAGCACTGTAGATTTCTTAATATATATATATATATATATATATATATATATATATATATATATATATATATATATATATATATTTCTGTTTTTAAAAAATTATTTGAGGCAAGGCATAGTTTGTTTTGTTTATTAGTGTTCTGTAGCACTTACCATAACATGATTTGTTTTGCTTTCTTAATGCTTACCAGTTAACCATTGTTTGAAGTGACCTTAATTTGAGTCGCTTACTGATGAAGAATCAAATAAAAGCATGTTTTTCTTCCATCAATGAAATTTCAGCCAAGCATTTAACTTAGTACCCCCCCCCCCCCAATAAATAAATAAATAAATAAAATAAATAAATAAATAAAGGGAAGCTTTTTTCTAAATTTATTTTTTAAATAAAAAAAAAAAAAACTTGTTGCTAGTATTATATCA
>OU015497.1:22469741-22554741 GCA_907164885.2 Dolomedes plantarius
GTGATCTGTTTTACATTTAGTGTAGTATTCATAGATAGAGAAAAAAAGGGTAGCTTTTGTTATCCTTAGAGACCGGAGCACCAATGGTAGAAGTCTGACTTAGTTCCTACGCCTAAAGACTTAAGCTGGGCATAATGGAATGGCCTTCACGCCTTGGGTGACCCTACCAGGAGTATTCACGCCCGGCGTACTTCACCCATTCCGCCCCAAATGTTCCAAAGGCCAAGCCACTCCGGATCATATCCTAGTGTGCTTGGGACTTGGAAAAGGAAGATTTTCTGGAGCGGCCATTGTTGGTCGACTTCTTGAGAGTGTGCGGTATCATGGACCTAAACTAGCTTTGCTGGATGACAGGGATCAGCAACAACACAACAACTTTATTTAGTGTGTAAAATATGTTATGTGTATTATCCGGGAAGTTAATACAGAAAAACAATGCTGTAATTGCATTTATGGACGTTGCTCTTTCTTCTCGGAAAGAAGTAGTTTAACAAGGTTCCTTAGATGTAGTAAAAAATTCTACAGAAGAGGTATTTAGAAGTCGTCAAAAAAGTACTTAAATTGTGGACTAGGAGTGAAAATCACGTGTGAAGTATCGGCAAATAAATGATCAGATGTTTCTTGACTTTTACGACCATTCGTTAAGTATTTTGTTTACATTTGAAAGAAAACTTTTCAGCTGACTAGAGTATTTCCTGAAAATTCATTCGAGGAAACTTGGAAAGTTTACATGAAGCAAAATTCAGTAACTTATAGTTACTGAATTTTGAGGCTGTCTTTGAAATCGATCATCAATACATTCCAAAAAAGAACATTTTAGCGTAAAAGTAAAGAGAGTTTTATTTGCTTTTAATCAGCCAGCATACTAATGATGAACGGCGAGATGAACTGATAAAAATATTTATAATGCATGGGTAGGGCCCCTTGCCCCCCCCCCCCCCATGGGTGCGCCACTGATACTGCGGACCGTATTAAATTCTTACAAGAACAGCAAAACAGTATGCTGAACTGAAACATGGTATGTTTTACAACCTGTAAAACTACTGAATCAACAATTATAGGCTAACGCAGAGAGAGAAATATAGGGTGGTCCAAAATTATTGAGCGCATTTCATATTTGAAAAAAAAACAAAAAAACAAATGAGGTACGTGCATGTTTGTTCGTTTTCTTGAAAGACAAGTTAAAACAGTTTTACACAACAAAATTTTGAACATTGAATAACTTCCACATAAGCCGGTAGAATGCGCAACAACATTTCGCAAGAAAATTTTAAGAATTGCGTCAGCCTGCAAATGGCTACCGTACAGGATAAAGCAATGTGCGTTTTGTGGTTCCATGAAAGCAAATCCGTTGTAACTCATTTCTTTTTTTTCAAATTTGGACCACCCTGAGGTGGTCCAAAATTATTGATCGCATTTCATGTTTAAAAAAAAAGGAATGATATGAGTTACAGCGGATTTGTATTCATAGAACCACAAAACGCACATTGCTTTTTCTTGTACGGTAGTCATTTGCAGACTGACGCAATTAGTAAATTTTTTTTTTCAAATTGTTGCGCTATCTACCGGCTTCTGTGGAAGTTATTTAATGTTTAAAATTTTGTAGTGGAAAACTGTTTTAAATTGTCTTTCCAAGAAAAAAATAAACATGTACGTACCTCATTTTGTTCTTTTTTTTTTCAAACATGAAATGCCCTCAATAATTTTGGACCACCCTGTATAATGAGACAGAGACTATACGAGCCGTTTATTTTTTAAAGTGGCGTATGTCTCTTTGTTTTTAAATCGAGATAATTTTAAAAAATATCTAAAGATATTTAAAGATTTTTAACGATATTTAAAATCTCAGTGGTTCTCACCATATTGAGTGCAATATACAGGGTTATCAGGAAAGAATTATCCGATTACGAAATTTAATATTTTCCATAATTACAAACAAAATTATAATTAATATGTCATTGTAAAGAAAAAATGGTTAAATTTTTTTTTCACAGGTGTTCGATATGATTTCCTTTAGTCACCCGTATAATATCATTGTGATATGCCATTTCTTGCTAAACATGTTGTAATGTTTCACTATTAACTGTTTGTAAAGCATCACTATTAACTGTTTGTAAAGCCCGACGTCTCAGAGGGTGGTACAACGAGTTCCAGGAAATTGGATGCCTGTGTAAATGCAAAAGTACAGGGCAACCAAGTGTTTCAGCAGAGAATATTGAAAGAGTGCGAGAGACTTTTTTACGCAATCCGAAGAAATCGACGGTATTTAATCCCCAAGCGACTTCTTCCTTTGGGGATATGTCAAAGATTTTGTGTTCATACATACCCCCTTTGCCTACAAGTTTGCCCGAACTTTAACAACGCATTTGTGATGCTTTACAACCAGTTAATAGTGAAACATTACAACGTGCAAGAAATAGCACATCACAATGATATTATACGGGTGACAAAAGGAAGTCATATCGAACACCTACGAAAAAGCAATTTTACATTTTCCCTTTACAATGAAATATTAATTATAATTTTCTGTTTGTAATTATGGGAAATATTAAATTTTGTAATCGGATGATTCTTTCCTGATAACCATGTACATATTTTTAATGAAGAAATACCATTCAGTTGTAATTTATGTTATTATTAACATGATTTTTTTTTGAAAAAATGACTTATGCAGTACAGGATTTACGTATAAGCTACACAAGCTATAGCTTAGGGGCCCAAGAAAGTGGGGGCTCCTCCAAAAAAAATTATAAAGGGCCCCATGTATGATTTGAGATATGGGCCCCTTATAAAGAGCCCCATATTTTAAATAGCTTAGGGCCTTATCAAGTCTAAATCCGGCCCTGGACTTATGTACCATAAATTAAAGGTATCCGACTCCTTCTCCTTTACTAAACTGGACGTTTATTCACAAATATCACAATCACAACACTAATTACAATAGTCTCGTTACAATGGTCATTACCGGCTTTTCATTCATGCCGTCCAGATTTCCACTCGACTATGTCAAGCCATTACACGATGCTAAGTGCCGCGCAATTCTGCTCTCCTAACTTGACAAACAAGTTAGTTTCGTTTTGACGAGTGACGTACACATAACAGTATTTCCCTCTAGTAGGGAGAGTAAAACCAAAATCCCCGTTTATAGGGACAAACAGTTACAGACGGAGTTTGAAATCGTAACAACTTACGCGTCTTTCAAAATAAACGGCTCATACTTGTATAATAAGCAGTAATGCTATAAATGCATGTTTTTTTTCATGTCCACAATAATATTCTACTTCAGGTTTTCTTTACTGGATATGGAATATTGGGATAAATTATAGCATTTAAACCTAATTTTGCTATATATTTTTAGTAAAAGGATTTTTCGTTACTAAAAAGGTGGCATTCTGAAATCCTTCGTGATATATTATTTTTAAATCTATTGTTTCACATGATTATAGTGCCTGCTTCATATGAAAGGGATTACATTCCTCGTAATTGCATTCACATGCGACCCCCAGAATAATTAGCATTTGCGCATCATCTAGAAACTTGAAGTAATGTTTTTCTAAGGTTAGTGAAACGTTCAAATACAAGAAAATGTACTTAATGAAATTAGGAATTCAATCAAAGTTTCTCGGGGAAATTAATTTTGCTGAGAGATTTGAACCAAGTTCTCGGAAAGTTTCGTATGAATGTTTATTTTCAAAATAATGTTATTTAAAAAGGACTGCTAGCAGCCACGGCAATTATGATGAAATTTATTTGTTTTTCGTTCCTAACTCTGTGTCTGTGCGAGAGTTAATTAAAAACGAATAATAGTTTTTAGAGCTTTCCGCATCATATTTTTTAACTTGATATAGTTTAAACTTTTTCTTTGAATCTGGAAAGAAAATGGGAGTTTTACTCCTAGAGCAAGGATTTTCAAGAATGGAACATACCCCGATTTATTTATAAAGATATTGTACCAAAATCGTGGTACGGAAAGTTCTTTTTTTACAAGTGCATTCAACGAAATGAAATAAATATGCCAGTTACCACAAATGAGAAACAGAGATTTTTATAGATATCAAAACTAACATACAAGCTTCTTTTAACAATCTTCGTTGGACTTCAACAATCGCCAGCCTCTAGGTAGCTTTCTTGACAAATTGTGATTTAAAAGAGCTTTAATTAATAACACATAAAAATATAAGCAAGTGAAATTATACAACCTTTCACAACTATATCGAGGCCTCCGAAATCTATGCCAAGGTCTCCCGTTACATCCGTTACGACAAACTACCTAAACTAATCAATCACCTATCTCGTCAAGGATATCGCTTCAACTCAATTGCAGTTCTAAAAACCTATTTTATCTCGCAAAACAAAACCCGCGTTGCCACACTACACAACCAAACGATTTTCCAACAATCAACCTAAAATCCAGATTTATCACTTACTCCTTGGTTTTAATTCCACAACTCCCGAAACATCGCACTTTGGCGATAAAACGCTAAATTGGCTCCCAAACATGTAACAATATTCATTTTAATTTTGAATTTTTGCTTCGTTTATTTCAGTAATTTCAAAGCGGAAATATTTTGAGGAGCTTCTGAAATCAAAATTTATCAGTTATTTTGAAAATACACCTTGATCATATGCCCCATGTATGAGCGAGCTTGTCGTTTCTTTTTATTCATCAACACCTTATTTTTTGAAACATTAGTAATTTTTTCCATAATTTTTTATAAGACGTTACATTTCCAAAATGTTTTAAAGGGGCAAGGGACGTTTCAACCTCGGTTTTTTTTTTAATTTCCAGTTTTTAATTCTATGTACAAAAAGAGAATAATTAATCTTTTTTCCTACACTTGAAGACTCTTAGAAATGTTTTCACAAATACGTACTTTGTGGAAGATAAAAGGCCTAATTTTCAACAATGCCAGCATTTTTCAGAATGTTCCATGCGCATTCCATATCATTTATAAACCTTAAATTTTTTATTATAGATTTTATTATAAACCTTAAAATTTTTTGTGCATCGATTTTTTTTTTTGTATAAATCTAAAGCCATAAATATAGTTTTCTAAATACGCCTATTATTTTTTTAATGTTTTTGAGTGTTTTTACTTTATTTCATGCTCTAAAAATTTGAAAAACATTTGTGATTTCAAAATATTATGCCCAGTTTTATGACAAACACTTTAACAATCCTGTGAAATTCGGAAGAAAGTCAGAAGAAAATGAAGGCGCATGGAGGATTTTGAAAAATGCTGGCAATTTTGAAGATTTTTTTGAAAACCAGGTCTTATTCTTCCACATAATACTTATTTCTGAATTCTAAGTGTCTTCAATGTAGCAAAACATAATATTAATTATTCTTATTCTGTATATAGAGTTGAAAATTTAGAATAAAAAAAATCGAGGTTGAAGGTCCCTTGCCCTTCGAACTCGAACAAAGTTTCTGGCATTCTAACAACGGGTTTATGAAATATTCACAAGTTTATTGATTAAGCTTAACTTTTGAAAACAGATGTTTAGGAAGTTGAAAAAGTAGACTGTATTAATAATGCGGCTCGTCCGCCCTAAAGAGATGAGATACCGATCTGGAAGCTGTGAATATCTTAAACATTCCCTGTTTGGTGAAAATAACACTGGAGTGTGTAAGCATGATGTGTTTTCTCTGTATTTGTCAAATGTTGATGGAACGTGCAATTGTATCTTCAAAGTGCTGAGCCAGCGCGTTATCTGTGAAACTTTACCTACTTGAGCTCGTGGAATTCGTTTGGAAGAGCTCGCTGACCATGATATTTATGCAGCTGATGATTATAAAGGCCCAACTGAAATTCTCATAGGAGCTGATGTGACTGGAAAACTTATAACAGGTGGTTACAAGATGTCGTGGGGTGCGACATGATAAAAGTTCGAAAAAGCAGACGAACCAATTAAGTCGAACAAACGGGGTGAAAGACGGAAGAATGAGTTGGCGCCAGGCATTACAAGAAACCAGGAAGGAAGGGAAGTGATTGAAAAGAACGGTTAAAAGACGGGGCTACTAAAAGGGACAATGAAGTAAAAAGGGTGATTGTTGGCCCCTTTGCATATTTCAGTAAACATATTTCAGTAAACATATTTCAGTAAACATATTTCAATAAGATGAAACGACTCCACACATATGAGATTTTCTGGGAAAACAAAATTCCTAGAAGAGCATGGGAAAATCGAAGGCTAAATTATTTTAATGAGAAACGCTCCTCACTCGGAATGGTCAATAATGAAGATTTAGGGGGGTTAGAATTAGCGATTGGAAATTGAAGTGAGAGAAATGATATAACATGATTGACCAATGAAATGAAAAGGGAGGAACGGCGAAATTAAATAATAACAGAGAAGAAGATAAAAAAAGATAGAGAGAGAGTATCTGTTAATTGGCGCTCAGACTCAGCACACCGCTATGAGATAACCAGAAAACGTAAGAGAGAATTTTGAGAGAGTGTCCGTTAGATTGCGCCCAGACTCAACACATTGCCGTGAGATAGTAGCATCATAAGAGAGAAGTTTTTAAGAGAGTACAGTGGAATCTCGATCGATCGTTTTCGGATCCATCGGTTTTCCGTATGTGTCGTTCATTTTATCCAGTCCCAATGATCATATTGCTTTGTTATGTGTCCGCATCTATAGTTTTTCCGCATTTATCGTTCATTTCAATCGGTCCCTTGGAAAACGATAGATCGAGATTCCACTGTATATGCTAGATTGCGCCCAGACACAGCGCATCGCTATAATACTGCAAGCCAACGATGGGAATGAAATAGATGAACGTCGGAGCCGAAAAAGATTGCCTGACCTCTGCAAGACAGCGATGAGAGTTGATCGGAAGGGAGCCTATCCTTGTCACAGAGAGATTGTCTACTAAAATTGTAGTAATGAATCCACCAGTAATGAATCTATCCGATGGTTGCAAGGTCGAGTTCAGACCCACTCAAAAGACTAGAATAACCAGAAGTGGACAAAATACTCTCTACATTCTAATTATCTTAAATTCGTGAGCTTTCAAACTCTGTAAGTTGTATCTGGCAAGAAGTAGTTTTGTGGGTCTTCTATTGCTTTAAAACGACGTGTTTATAGGGCGTTCTTGGCATTTTTCGAGCCGTGTGTGCTGGCTCTGAGATATTTCTTTTTGAATTGTTTTATGCTGTTGTAGATAGGTTTTGACTGTGAATAAACCTTTAAAGTTTCAGATGCTGTTTGTATTTATTTACTTCCAATTCGAGTTTGAGGTTCCGGAACGGAACAGAATTCGTCAGCGTCAGCGTTACTCGTATTGACATATTTTAAACAAATTTCAGGCCTTAACAATTTCATAGCTAATCGTTTGGAGACTTGGTATTGGTTAAACATATTTCAATACGAGTAACGCTGACGCATGATTGGTTAAATGGGTCAATGATTGCTATATGATTGGTTGAAATTATTTACGCTGATGCCGACGGATTCTATGTGAACAGGGCCTTAGTTTTCATCCGTCGTTTTGTTGTAGTTATACGTATGTTTCACGCGTGATATGTTTTTCTAGCCTTACATTTTCATTTGCATCGAACGTAAGGGCCTGCTCACATAGGAGTCCGTTGCGTTGCGTTGCGTTAAGGAAAAGATGACGTTGAGACGAAAATAAACCAATCATAGGCGTTAAAAATTTCATTGCTAATCGTTTGGAGGCCTATGATTAGTTTATTTTCGTCTCAACGTCATCTTTTCCTTAACGCTTCGCAACGGACTCCTATGTGAACAGGCCCTTAATCCGTAAACATTTAAACCTTAAATTTTAACCAAAAATATTCTTTTAAATTTTCTTAGAATTTGCTGAAAAACATATAGATTGTTCACATTTTATTGATAATGCAAAGGAAATTTGATACTTTTACCTGAGTTTCTAAATAATTCAGTATCTGAAAATATTTCACAACCGTAAATATCTGCTATTTTTAGTTTGAATGGACGGTGTACATTCTTTTGATAGTATGCATAAGTGACATGAGAGTTTTTTTCCCCCCAATTAATTTTTTGTTCCCTGTCAGTGAGGTTAAACTTCCTTTACTAACTAATCACATTGAAAGGCTAAAATATTTAAACTCACTTCCGTTTTTTTAAAAAATTCCGAACCACTAATTTTTAAGACTCGCTAAACTTTTGCTTTTACTTCCTTCTAAGGAAGAATATATTAAAATTTTATAGGTTTCAGTTGCATAATGTTTATTCGAGACACAATGGGAGTTTCATTTGGGACTCCATTAGAAAGTTCGAACTTTCATCAGACAAATAAGGAATTCTTGGAATGTGCCATTAATGTAGAAGTAAATTAAATTAGGTCTTAAATAGAATTACTGTCGATAATACGGGAAACACATTTTTTTCCCTCCGATTTCTTTTCTTTTCAAACGCTTGCATTCGCGTGAGGGTACATGGTATAGTTTTTCAAAGCTCAGAAACTAAAATATAGTTTCTTTTTTGAAGTTACTGAATTCTGTAAGAGATTTCTTCTTGCTGTAAGTTATATTGTAAGTTTTATTTTTATCTAGGTGGCCGAACCCGTCATATGTAGGAGTATGTAAATTTCACATAAAAAATATCGAGGTTTCCAAAAAAAAAATATATATACAACATATAAAATTTCGCATTTATTCGCAAAAAAATATATAAATTAAAAAATTTCGCATTTATTCGTAAAAAAAATATACAAATTAAAAAATTTCGCATTTATTAAAAAGTTACAATTTTACTTATTTGGATAGGTAAGTATCAAAATTCTTAGATAAAAGCTAACATTGTAATAGTCTCTACAATCTGTTCCTGAAGTCTTTGCCCTCTGTCATTAACTACTAGGTTGTACATACTAAAACAGGGGTAGGTAGACTTTTCCAGGGTACGGGCTACTTCTAATTTTTTCAAGGTGTTGCGGTCCACCCAGTGGTGTAGGTGTGGTGAGCTAAAAAAAAGATCTACAATATCTATTATAACTTAATAATAAATACGGAATAGGTACTTACCTACATAACTACAAGAAAAAAAACTTACTGATGACTCGAAAAGAGACAGTTGCGAAAATGCGGGCGACAAGTCGTCTGCCATGACGATCTCTTAGTAAAAATGCTGAGATCACGTGATCAGCAAACGAAACTTTTTTATTATTCGATTGAAGTGATATAAGTGCATAATGTAAGATGCGTTTATGTGAGTCAAATTTCATTAAAATCTAGAATTCCTCGGCTTTCAGATATTCATTTTTTGTGTGTCCGAGTGCCTAATTATTCTGTAGTGGAAAGAAATGGAGAGGTGAGTAATTACATTCTTTAATACAACACTTACTCTTTTAAAACCGCGTTTCAAGCAAAACGCAAGATACAAACATAATAATATTCCATAAATATGTTTCTTTTAGTATGCGCGTCTTAGGTCTTAGTAAAGGCGGTCACCCCGAAATGTCTTGGCGGTCCACCGGTCGATCGCGATCTACTTAATGCCCACCCCTGTACTAAAATATCTCTCAGCATTTACACTGCTAACGAGACTATAGAGGCTTTGTATAGCTGCCTTTGCAAAGCAACATTTCGTTGCAATTAAAATCTGTATAACATCAACAGGAGTCTCTTTGTGCACTTACTGTAAGTAGCTGGCTGTGAAAATGGTTGTATCCGTCGATGAGCTCATTTCGTGGTATTTCTTTACAAAATGCTAGTTTAGGGAAGCTCTCCAATAATAAATCTGCGTTCAAAGATGATGTGGGCCTGGTCGCGGCTACAGATGGACAAAACAATCTGCCAATGTGGTGGTAGACCTCGTTTGTTGCGTTGGATGTCGTCATGTGTAGAGTCATTTTGTTTAAATTGTTCTCTGCTGCTGACTTCAGCATAATATTGAGCTCCTGATCGATTTCACCATTATCATTAGTCAAAATGCTTTCTGTTTTTTTCACCAAAATACCCTTGACTTTAGAACTCAAGAGACGTTCTTAAATCTACTAAACTGTTCCACAAAACTTGATGATTGATTTTTGCAGTTAGATTTTTAGGTTCGACTCCGGTTCGGACAAACTGTCCGGGTGAAATTCGGAGCAAATCCGAAGGAGAGAGAGATTTCTCAGTTAAAGACAGTGGATGGTCTTAAAGCAATTATGGTAATAAGTTATTACTATTATTACCTAATTTCGCTTAAAAAGCCGTTTATCACCGAGTTTTTGCCGAAAAGCAGTAAAAAAATTGAATTTTCGCATTTATTCGCTCATATCGGCAAATTTTGCATTTATTCGCAATTATTTCGTAAATACGAAAATTACGTATCACCAGGCCCTGATTTTCCATTAGGCCCAGTACGCCCGGGCCTAGGGCCCCCCGAATGTTGGCCCCCCCCCCCCCAAATTTTTATTTTAAAAGAAAAAATTCCCAATTCTATTTTTTTAAATGTTACCCTTTTTAATAGCAATTTTTTTATATATCCTTTCAAATTTTATTGTTAGGTTCATCATATGTATGTTATAGTGTATATAAGGGATTAATAAGTTTTTCTGGTTGCATTGTATTGGTGTTTTAATGATGAAGTTAATATGTTGTATCGCTTTTTGTTATTTGATAATGTTCTAGGCTTCTACACTTCAAATAGTCAATTCTTGGCAAAGTGGTACTTTCACAATGATTCATGATTATCTTTTTGTGTGTCAATTTTGGAAATTTTACGCCCACGTCAGTGTTAGGGGGCCCCCATCTCAATTTGTGCCTATAGTCAAGAATTTTCTAAATCGAGCTCTGCGTATCACTAGTCATATGTTCACAAATATCTTCTTTTAGAGATTTTGAGTGTGAGTTACCCGCTAATCCTCATTACTCTACTTTCCCGTAAAACCTTTATTGACTACTTGGAAAAGGGCAAAACTTGGGCAAAACTTGGGCAAAACTTGGAAAAGGGCACCGGAGAGGACTATGCACCTTTACTGGATCAATTAAACAGTAAGCTTTAGACAAAAAGCCACATTAAGTTAAAATAGAGGTTCTTTTCCACCATGACAATGCTCTGGCTCATTCATCCGCGATTACAGCGGCAAAACTGTTAGAATGACGCTACGGCATTGTTCTCCACCCTCTAGATTTGGACCCCACGAACTACTACTTGTTCTCAAGTCTGAAAAAAAAATAAAAAAAAAAACTTTCAGGACAGATATTTACATCAAATTCCGGGGTGATCAGTGAGACAAACGCTTATTTTTCAGAGTTGGACAAGTCTTACTTTATGGGGGGATATAAGAGCTTGAAAATCGTTGGATCACATGTATTGACCTTAAGGCCGTCTGCACACGGGGCTACTCAAAAGGAACTGATAACTGACTTCAATCACAAATCAGTCCGTCATGAGTCGTAACCTATGTAATTGAATGGAGCCACGCACACGGCGCGGAACCCGTCCGGACGGGTTTGTAACCAGTTGCGCCGTGTGCGTGGCTCCATTCAATTACATAGGTTACGACTCATGACGGACTGATTTGTGATTGGAGTCAGTTATCAGTTTCTTTTGAGTTGCTCCGTGTGCAGACGGCCTTAGAGAGACTGTAAAAAAATTAATAAACACTTTTACAAAAAAAAGGTCGTCATTACTTTTGCATGGTCTTATCAAAAGACCCCCCCCCCCCCCGCATGCACACTTATTAATTATTCTTTAATTGCCAAATTTTCTTTTTCAAAATACTCTTCATGGATTTTCTTCTTTAAAAAAAATAAAAGAAACCCTTCTAACTTCAATTCCTTACATCAGATTCCAGAAATATGAATGTAGTAAATTACTCACTCTGAGTTTTTTTTAATATTTTTAAAGAAGTTTTTATTATTTTTTATATCAGAATACCCTGAGTTTGAAATCATTCCCCTTTTACGGAAAAGCATTGATCGGCATTCGGCATTCTTAAAAAAATTCAATCAGTGTTATAGCTTCACCGTATTTTTGTCTTTTAGCCTAGCCCGTGAAACCCAACCGTAAGCAAAGTTTGCTTTAAATGCCGCAGCAGAGCATGATATAACTTCGAAAAGTCTTGCCGAAGTTTTCGAAACTTGGTCAATCATTTTCTTAGGGAAAATAATTGCTTTTTCATTCATTAACTTTCTGCGTCGATCAATTAGGGAATTCTTCCGAGCCCATCTATCATGCTAAGTTCCTTAACAAAATTTGTCTTACCTTTTTTTTTTTAAGCTGATTCTTTTTTGTTTGATAATTTTGCTGCTAGAACTCTATACCGGCTACATTAATAAAACCGGAATTCAGTTTTAATAATCAATTTCAGTTATTAAAAACCAATTTTATTTTATTAAATATATTTTCGTTAAAATTTGATAGTATTAAGTTGAAACCAAATTAACTTTAATGATCTAAGCATTTACCATGACAAATCAAAACATGTCCTTTTCGTTCAAAATCACCTTTCCCAATATTCGTTACAGGGAAAATTTATGAATGAGTACCCGGTCCTTTTTTGTTCTAAAGAAAACACTATTACGTTCTATCTTCCTCTAATTAATCTACTCTGAATACTAAACTTTACAGTTTACCTATTGATATTACCTGGTCATAGGCATAGTGTGCTTCTGACTTTTTTTTTCTGCTGGGGGGGGGGGGGGGGGGCTCGAATTGAACTCAGTTAGGGCCCTTCTCAGTGCATTGACTGCCGGACGCTCCTTAAAATATGAAATATTATGATTTTTTGAAATTGAATAACAATAGAATTGATGTTTGAGTAGTATTCAAAAGTTATACAATCAGAAAAATAAATATAATATAAATAAAACGAGAAAAAAATATAGCATCGAATTTTTGTTATGGATCATATTGTTAAAAACTATGTTAAGGCTAAAGACACAATCGGAATCTTCAGTTTCAGTTTCAAAAAGCGGAAAAAAAAACCAACTTTCCTAAAAGTTTTCTACAATTTTCCCCTACGCCTTTGTCCCTGGTTTGTCGATAAGGGGAAGAAAGGTTGTAAGATTTCGGGCCTATGAGCTTTACTCATAAAGGCCTGGCGTAAGACTTTAGGTGCCCAGGATGAATCTTTCAACGGAGTCAGCTCCCCTGGAAGTTACTCGCTGACCTTGGCTTACAGGAACTATCCATCGCAGCACGCAAGATAGTTGAAGAATTTGCCAGTACACTTTGTGAGATTGGAGAATGAGCCTAAACAAACTGTTTGACAAACAAAAAATAATAAAATAATAACCTACTATACATTTTCCTTTCCCATAGTTATTCGACCACTATTACGTTTGTCTATACTGCTCTCGGAAAAACTCGCCAAACAGCAACATATGGAGGATTCAGCATAATACCGCCAATTTAAAGAGAATTTTATTCATTTCACAAATTCCTGAATCAGGAGAAGGAACATTTTAACTCCATTATGTTCCTAAAGAAATAGCATATTACCGATTTAAGAGTCTTTCAAAAGCATATAAATCCTGAAGTAAGATCTAAATATATATTTTAAAATATACTTTCTGTTTTCCATTAGAATAAATTCTCCCGTGAAAAAACCCTTTTTGGGTTGATAAAGCTGGATGCTTCTAGAGCTTTAAATCTTGTTCGTTCTGATTTTATGGATAAAAATAACGCTTTTAGGGATGAAAATTTACAATATTTTTAAAATTCCAGACATCACGTTAAAAGACGTTATTGAGGCATCACTGATGCGGTTAGAGAACACGACGACATTTTTGAATATTCTGGGCATGGCAGATCAGCAACGACAGGAAGGGGAGAGAATTGGATTTTTCCAAGTGCGATGGATAAGGTAAAATAAAGACAGCAAATCCCTTACCTCCGTTATATGATTTAGCGCCCACAAGAAGGCTAACATTGATATAAAGATACATAAATGTATATATTTTATTTCCAATGGCAGGAAAAATACAGAATAATAAAATACAGTAGAAAATAAACAGAGATCAAGAACAAAAAGATAGAAAGGAGAATCAACATTTCCTCAAAAGTTCTCTCACTTTCCCAGGGCCTGAGTATGAACGCTGGGGGCCCCTGGGCATATGCTATTTGGGGGGCCCCTCCTCCTAACGAACATTTATAAAAATAAGAACTATCCATGACTATACTATTAGAAGTGCTAGGTGCATACATCAAGCGTGAGAGGAAACGTTGTTAAAAATCAAGATAAAAAAATCGTTTGATTTAAATTTTGATTCAAATAACGATTTAACCCCTTAACGATCGCATAATTTTCAATAAAACGGTAATAAAAGTGCCTATTTTTTTTTTGGAGGATTCCATTTATTTCTTGATCTGTCATATCTAGTTTAAAATAAACCATCCCCAATTTCATTATAAATAGTCTGCTGCTGCCATCTGGTATGTAAAATAAGAAATAAAATTTTTTCAGGGTAAATGAAATGTATTGTTTTAATCTTTTTGGTGCGTTACTTTTGGACACTCCAGCCCGGCAATATCACGGGCACGAGAAATAGAAGGCGGAAACTCACCCCGTGATTTTCACGGGAGCGAGAAGGAAGGGGTTAAACTAAACAACCCTGCATGCGATTCCTATATTATGCTATTACAGTGTATGGCTGATAAGATGAAGCATTCATAAACATGTTTCACATCAAATTGAAAACGCCTTTCATCTTCTGTTGTACATCTGATACAACCTGATAGTTTAACATTTTTCCTAAAATAGAAAGCGAAATTAAAAACTTTCATTTATATGGTCCGCTATCTATTTTAGTGTTGAGAAACACCGTTAAAGAGGACAGTTTTGGGGCCCGTTAGCACCAGGGGGCCCTGGGCAAATTCCCGATTTGCCCATGGGATAAAAAGGCTCTGCGCGTCCCAGTACTGCTTGAAAATATCTCCAGCACAAAGACCTGGGGATGCAAATGCGGGATGTCCATTTCCTCGGATGAACTGCATAGGGCAACGGTTCCCAACCGGTAGGTCGCGACCCACTAGTGGGTAGCGGAAGGGTTACAGGTGGGTCGCGACTCAATCCTAAAACTATCAGAAACCATCGAATAAACCACCAGAAAAGATAAGAAAATTCGAAGCAAATCGAATTTTGTTTTGATTGTTTTCTTGGTTCTTGATTTTGGGTATCTGGGGCAGACAACAGAATCACTACATCCCTCCCAGATGACTCACACAGTCACACATGTGGTGCATACTCTGGCAACGCCGCTCCCCCTCTCGTTCTACCGCCACACTGTCGAAGGTTACGCCACGTGAGCACTATTGTTTACTAACCTCAGTCAGTCAGTCTTACTGTGGACATCGTGCACTGACCTCTTGTTGCATATATTGCAAACATATATCTATTGTTAAATAAATAACTGTTTTGCTACAGAGTGCTTATATTTTGTCAACCATTTTCAAATCAGAACACAAATTGTTTATCAATAATCAATCTGTATCTTCAAAAAAGCATATATATATATATATATATATATATATATATATATATATATATATATATATATATATATATATATATATATATATATATATATATGTAAGAAATAGATCCAGTAATTATTATTTTTAATGACTCATCCCTCACTTTGAATACGAACCCGACGAATTAGAGTCAGGAGTTGGTAGGGGAACCAGTTTCTCGCCGAAAGACCGACTGGTATTTTTGCTGTTCTGAGTTGGCAACGGCTAGGAGGGAGATGAGTGATTTTGGTGTGTGCGCAGTACTAGGTAAAACTTGATGTGCGTTGGTGACACATGCGGTCTCTGAACCAGCATGGTTATGTTGCAATTATTGGAATTAATAAACGAGTTAAATTAAACTTGTTGTTTTCTGTCCTTCGTCCAAATCACGACATATATATATATATATATATATATATATATATATATATATATATATATTTGCAATATTTGATGGTAAATTATATATACATAAGGAAGGGATACGATACAAATAAGGTTTATTACCCCACCATGGACCGATGGACCGTGGAGGTATTCCGATAAGGAAAGGTGGGTCGCCAGCTGAAAAAGGTTGGGAACCACTGGCATAGGGGATTGTAAGGTGTTGAGAATATGCCTAGCTTGAACAACTACTTAGCGAGGCAGTCATGGCGTGTGATCAGGCGAAAAGACGCTACAGCATCACACCTGGGGTCATCTGGGACATGTTGTCAAGACAGGCCTTACTGTAATTTCCACCAATCCCCTCCTCAATGAAATAGAGCCTCATAGTTTTGTGAATGAATGATCCCACTGAATGGCATGGAACTGGTCTATTGGAAATTCGGGGGACAGGTGTACCTTTCTTAGCTAAATTATCTGCAAACTTATTACCAGGGATTCCGCAATATAAAGGAATCCACTATAAATTAATACGTATAACTCGACTCTAACCTACAAATCAGCGATCGACATTCAAGGATGTTATTATCAGTATGGGGGCAAGAGGATGTAATAGCGTTGATTGTTGCAATGGAATCAGAAAAACACATACACAAATTTCTGGTTCGTAAAAACGGGATGTGTCAGCTGCACTAATGCTAGCCGGATGGCTTCTATCTCGCCATCAAATTTACCAATTGGAACATAAAAAGAGAAGATATCGTTATAGACTCCAGCGCCAACGTTAACACAGTTCTCCATCTTAGAGCCGTCTGCATATATATGAATCTACATGAATAAATATGAAGATACATTAATAAATGCATACCAATTAAATTAAAACAAAGTACTGAATGGAAAAAAAATGTTGCTTAAATTATCTCGGGTTCGCTTTTATGATTATTTTTTTTTCCCGAATTTAAGGTTTGTTTATTATAATATCTCGAACATCTTGAAAATCAAAGATTCAGAATAACTGCTCTTTCTCCCTTTCAGTTTTATTCAATTTTCCCCTATGTCATTGCAATCAAGCTCCCAAGTCACTTCAGTGAATTTCGGATTTAATTTCTTTGTCAATACATAAGCTTATATTATCCGCAAAATTATTGACATTCATCCATATGAATAGCAGAAGCTAGACAGAAGTTAGACATATTTTATTCAAAGTTTTATAAACAGTAAATCTTACTGATTTTTAAAGAACTTTAAAAAGCAAGAAAGATGTACTTTAAAGTAAATTTTAATCCCATGTCCGGGTATCTTATGATTCAGAAAAAAAAAATGCCGCTGTTGCCTCACGTAAATTAAAGATATCGGGAGTTTTGCAGTTTTCAGTTTATGCTTTAACTGAGAGAAAAAAAAAATTAAAAAGCAGGTTTATTGGATATTGTTTGAGAACATTATACCACTTAACAAATGTACGGAGGTTGAAATTCGTTGAAAGGGCAGAGGCCGCTCAAAACTCGATACAATTAGTTCATATTATTTGCAGTTAGTCATTTTGTGACCCACACCTGTGGAAAAAAAATTCAAGTTTTATCCGATGGAATTATGCATAAAGAGGGTATATCTATATGAATCCCGGTGACGTAGTGGTTAAAATCGTCAATCTGCTATAACCCTGGACCTGTGGTCCAGGGTTCGACCCTGGTTAATAAATATGGACCACAGGTCCTATATTTATAATGCGGTCTTTTTTCAGGACCCTGTATTTATTTATGTGTATTTTAAATAATTTAAATTTAATTTTTTTACATTTAGAATCGGATATTTGATGAAGGCAATTTCGCCTTCAGCACAGCAGACATCAAAATTCGCTTCGAAATTATAGTTGGCCAGTCGTCATTCATATATTTCTCAAGTGGCCCCCGAATAATTTTGAGTTAGCAAGCCCTTGTATAGATGACCCCCTGGACCACAGGTCGAACCCTGGACCTGTGGTCCAGGGTTCGACCCTGCGACTGGGCAAGGTCGACTCAGCCTTTCATCCCTTGAGTGGGTCGATAAAATGAGGATCAAGCATGCTTGGGAACTAAACTCTGGGGTCCCGCGTCAGGTTGACCACCTGACTGAGACATATGCTGTATGGCACCCCAAGCCCACGGTCAAGAAAGCGGAGATGGGTACTGCCGGCCCTGGTCCACATCGGACTGTTGCGCCGTGAGTTTAGTTTTTAGGGTATATATATCTATAGGACGGCTGCAGTTCTTCGGAACAGTCAATCATCTATACAAGGGCTTGCTAACTCAAAATTATTCGGGGGCCACTTGAGAAATATATGAATGACGACTGGCCAACTATAATTTCGAAGCGAATTTTGATGTCTGCTGTGCTGAAGGCGAAATTGTCTTCATCAAATATCCGATTCTAAATGTAAAAAAATTAAATTTAAATTATTTAAAATACACATAAATAAATACAGGGTCCTCAAAAAAGACCGCATTATAAATATAGGAAAAACTGTATTCATTTTTCTGAATATTGCATCTTGATAAAAATGTTTGCTTAGTGAAAATTGAATTTTGGCGATATAAAAATGTATATACAGTGGAATATCGATCGATCGTTTTCGGATCCATCGTTTTTTCGTATGTGTCGTTTATTTTATCCAGTCCCAACGATCATATTGCTTTGTTATGTTTCCGCATCTATCGTTTTCCCGCATTTATCGTTCATTTCAATCGGTCCCTTGAAAAACGATAGATCGAGATTCCACTGTATTGTGTTTTGTAACATTGCAAAAAAATGGGAAAATTTCAAAACGTTAGTTTGCAAAATCAAATATTTTTGCTACAAATAACTCCAAAGAAACAGTTTTGCAACGCCCTTTTATGAAATCCCTGTACATATAATAAAAATACATTTGATTTTTGGAAAAATAAAACTTCTTTCAGAAAACAAAACAAAATCAGTTTTCTTTTCAAAAAGCAATCAACTGTGATTCACAAAAACATGCTTATATTGCGAAACAAGACATAAAATTGGTTTTCTTAGTAATCAAAAAATAGAAAAAAATTTAATGCGATGCTTGCGGACGGGCAGTAAAATCATCGTCGATTTCGGATGACGAAACATGAAGGAAGTGAAATAAATTTTGATCTGTAAGGCAACTTCTTTCCTTGCACTCAGTGCTTTCACACACAAGTGATGTCGAACATCGAATAAGTGTGTCGTGTCTGCCGCGTCACCCTTTTTTGTCTTGTCCCTGCTACTCTCTTCTCAAGGAGGCAGGGGGGGGGGTAGGGCAATGACCCCGGCTTGATAAGGGATTCGTGTGGTGTTCGGAGACGGCCGTTTCTATTCCCACTGATTGTGGGAATAGCGCAGTGGCTAATTCCACCACCTTTTGCAAACATCTAATACGTAAGATCTATGATGCTGCCATCTATATCCAGAAATTTGAACGATTTGTATAATGTATAATATATATGTATATATAGATATATATAGATATTATATATATATAAATATACATATATTTACATACATACATATATATATATATATATATATATATATATATATATATATATATATATATATATATATATATATATACATATATATATATATACATATATATATATATACATATACACACACACACACACACACACACACATATATATATATATATATATATATATATATATATATATATATATATATATATATATATATGCATATATATATACATAAATAAATACATATATATATGTATATTTATATATATAATATATATATATATACATATATATTACATTATAGAAATCGTTCAAATTTCTGAATATAGATGGCAGCATCATAGATCTTACGTATTTGTTGTTCGGAAAAGGTGGTGGGGATAGCCACTGCGTTCGGAGACTAGGGCCCGGGCAGAAGTCAGGGGAACGTCGGAGAGATTGCTTGTGTCCACGCGAGAGAAGACGTGTGGTTTTTTTAGTCTGCGGTTGTTGGCTCTGGAGGGAGCAGGGCAGATCAGGGTAAAGTGCGTGGGTGTATTGAGACTCCGAAGACGCACTAGGCCTTGTTAGATAGCATTTAGAATCTAGATGATTGACCTAGTTAGATATTTGTATATAGTACTGTAAAATAAGTTTGTAGATAAATTAGTGATGTGTTTGTGCTTGCGAAAGAAAACAAAACTTTGAATATTCCCTGGTGTGGTACTGAACTCCGTGACGTTACTTGTGTGAAAATTTACTTGTGTACCATTGCAAACGTCGAATTACGAAACGAACCAAAAGCGAACCCGTAGAAGTGAAGAGGGTTCGACAAAGTGTGTGAAGTATTTCAAAAATAGTATAACAATATATTCTTCCCCAATTTGTTTAGTACAATGGGCCGGTTAAAAAGTCCTGCCGGGCCGGATGCAGCCCGCTGGCTGCCAGGTGGCCATCCCTGATCTTTACCAATGGTGCGCAAACTTTTTTTTCAACGCGACTAACTTTCTTTAAATAAAAAATCCCGGACCCCAATGAAAATTATTTAGTAGCAGCGGATTCTTAAAAAAAATTGCTGTTACCAAAATTCCCAGGACACACCAGGATTTAGAAAAAAAAAGCAAGTGTAGACGTGTCTGTAGAAGGCCCAGGATTTGAAATTCCTTGAGCCCATTTGAAAGAGAGGCTTATCTACTTCAGATAGTCTCTCTTGTTGATGAGAAAAGAATAGGGAATCATAGAATACGAGATTCAGAATCATAAGTCTTTTTATTGGAAGTGATCGCTGGCGTTAAGGCTGCTATGTACTAAGAAAAAAAATCGTATTTCCCTTTTCCTCTCCTTACAGACTCTTGTGGTGGGAGGAGTCCAATTGACAGTTCGAGAATTTCACCCCCCTTAGGATTGACATTTTGAGGGATTGTAATGGCTCTCTCTCTATAGGGGGTTAAGCACTGCCCCCAAATTTTTTATTTAAAATATATTTTGTCAACTATTTACAGCTACATAAATGCTGATAATCAAATGAAATTGGTATTGTCAGATAGCCTGAACTTTTCTGCAAAGCGCTACAGGATTCATTTTATAAATTTCGTCCACCGAAGGAATTTATGAGCGTTTAAAACACACTATACCAGATTTTTCCCTGAATAATTTGAATTTTAAAATATTAATTGCATTTTAAAAAAAAAACGAAAAATGTACGCAAATGTAAAATTTCTTTCTCTATGACGGAGTACAATTTTTAAAAAAAAAATCTTTGAATCCAAGTCGGCAATCCGTGGACAAATTTTCTCCATAGGTTAACATTGAGGTGAGCGAATCCAATGGGGTTAGTCTATAGCAGCCTTAAGCCATCCAGCCTCACAGCACGGAGTGTGCAGGACACATGCAGAAACAGGTGAAATGCTAGTTACCCCAGATTCCGATTAAACACACATTTGGGGTGAAATGGAATGACGATTTCATCTAAACAAATTTTTACCTCCAGCGTTTTTGACAATTTGTCTGCAGAAAAGAAAGAGGAATCTCAATCAAGCACGCCCATAATATTTCGCATGAATATTTGAACAAGAGACAGCTGTCGGCATGGTGGTTGCTGCGTTTGCTAGCAATAGCTCGAGAACGTGAACGAGTGAACACTTCGAAGCACAGCACGGAGCTTTTTCAAAGAAATAAAGATGAATTTTTGCATCGATTCATAACGAGGAAGCATGCATACATCACTATCAGCCAGAAACGGAAGAACTGTCAAAGCAGTGGGTTGGACCCACACCAAAGAAACTGAAACGGTTCCACCTGTAGGGAAGATTTTGGAATACCGATTTTTGGGTTTGGTGTGATTTGGAGCGCTACGGTCAAAATTTTGCTACACGAGGGCTAATTAAACCGGAGCCTACAGTTTAAAGCCTATTCCGAACGGCTACAAACATCCATGTCAACAGTAGGACTCGAATCCACATGATCTGAACCGAATACCAGCGCCCTAGACATTCGGCCATCACCTGGCCTACCAATTCTTGGGACGCCCATGGTATAACCTTTACTGGCTTCTTAGAAAAGGGCAAAACAATCACCGAGAGTACTATGCATATTTAATATGTCATTTAAATAACGAAATTAAGACAAAAGGCCATATTTCGCAAAAACAGAGAGTTATTTTCCATAATGAAAACGCTCTGGCTCATTTATTCGCGATTGCAGCTGCAAAATTGTTAGAAGGATGTTACGAAATTGTTCCCCCATGCTTTCGTTCCCAATAATTCTCCAGATTTGACTCTTTCGGAATACTACTTCTTCCCAAATATGAAAGAATTCTTCCAGGGCAGAAATTTGCATGAAATTCAAGTGATGAGTGAACCAAACGTTTATTTTGCAGAGATGGACAAATCTTACTTTATGAAGGGAATATAAAAAGCTTAAAAATCGTTGGAAGAAATGTATCGACCTTAACGGAGATGATGTAGAAAACAAACAAACAAACAAAGAAATTTCAGCTAGTCTCTTCTAACGAAACTACCACGGATTATTAACATAGGATTACTTATCGTTGCTTGCTTCTTTTGTATGTATACCTGTATGTATGTATATATATATATATATATATATATATATATATATATATATGTCAAAACTTTGACGCATTTTGATACTTTTTTGTTTAACTGTTTATTGCTTGCCCAAGCTATACAGACTGGATTTGTTGCGTTGTCAAACTTATAACTCGCGACACAGGACATCTGAAATTTTGCTTTCCGGAGGACCGTTATGGAGGAGCGTAATCCTACGTTAAATTTTTTAAAATGAAAACTCGTCGTTTCTAATTTGTTGTCGCAGACGTATGCGGATAACAGCTACTGAACATTCCAGCATTTGTTCTCTTCCATCCCGGAATAGACTTTAGCCCCAAAATATGCTACCACTAACAGTGGCGTAGAGAGGTGGGCGCAAGAGGGTCTATCATGCCCCGGGCGCCACTCGCAGAGGGGCGCCAAATGGTCCTTTTCACCAATTCTATATACTATATGTTTTTCGGGGGGGGGGGGGAGGCGCCAAAAAGGTATAGTGCCCCGGGCGCCAGTTATGCTCGCTACGTCACTGATCACTAAGCATCGATTTCAGTGCGTGCAAAATATGCTCTAGAAAGTCGAATGTGGCTATTAACGGCTTTATCAGGGACAAAAGGAACTATTTTAAAAGCTTTTAGTTATGACTGAAAATTATCAAACTTATTAGAAATCGATAGAAAACTTTTAATTCGGGTTTGCAATTATGTCAGATCGTCTCAAAACGGAAATTTTCAGCTGAGTCTCCATGAATGCCGGCTTACATAGAGCGTTCGGTTGAATAATATTCATGTTTTTATTGCTACTCTGATCTAGTAACTCGAAAGTATCGTCAAAATAATTCAAAATTTCTCTTTAAAATTGCTTTTAATGCACGCATTCTAATGTAAGGAAATTTGTCCAGGAGAAAGAACTCCCTTTCAATAGAGAAGATTTGAGAGAAATTGCGAATAAATTTTATTTCAGAAACATTCTCTTTCACCAGCTCTTTTGATAAGAAAATGTGAAAATTTCTTTTCGAGTTAGGTTGTTAAATTTCTAGTCTGCGTGGCGTAATTGTACTGTAAGAAAATGCATAGAACATAATTTATTTTGTCGTATGTAAGATAGCTCGTTAATTCCCCGAATTTCTTTTCAAAAATGGCTCCTTCAGACCGAGTTTAGACTTCAAAAAGTGGAGCGATTTATAGCCTTCAAAATAAGTTTCGTAAGAGATATAAGAGCGTAGGTGACAGAACAAATGCAACGGGTGAATTTTCTGACATATCAGGGTTACAGTGAATTAGAATCTATGTTTTGAAAAGATTATTTTGGTATTTTATAATATGAATAATTAAACCACCCACTGCACATTGCATCATTCGCTATCGATTTTAGGTTAAGGGGAATTCAAGCTAATTTTGGCATTGTACGATAACGAAGGTTTATTTAAAGAGAATTTAATTTAATATTTCAACCCATTCATGCCATTCATAATTTTAGAATAGAAACTAATTATTCCCTATTGTTTTGAGAAGTTACTTCTCTATTTTAATAAGATCATTTATGGTCAATTTATCCCCTTTCAAAGTACTCGAGCACATTCTTTTCTTTTTACTTGCATTAGACCTACATGCATTACCTAGCTTTCTGAACAGAAAATAGTCATTTGCCGATCAACAATCGATTTCTCTTTTAGTCTACAGATGAAATTTGAACCACGTGTCGTCTAATAGTGAAAACACTACGAAATCTCTCTATTCTAAAAAAAAGTAACTCCCGCTGCCGCTGTCAAAAGCTTGTCATGCTATCTACTCCGAAACCGCTGGGGGTATGGGGTCGAGAGCGATACCAATGGATGCAGAAAAATGGGGGGACCAAAGTAAGACATGTCTAATCTTCGTCGGACTTTAAGTTTTTTTTTTAATTTTATGTTTTGTGGGAAAATATTGACTTTTTCATCTTCAGATTACGATAACTCGACAAAAAAGGATCGTAGAATTTTGATATTTCGTAGTGTTTACAATCTAAGACTACAGACATTTCTCTTTCAAACTAGACCTCATTTGTTTAAAAATATTTTAAAACAGACTAATATTTTCGTTTAAAAATATTTTAAAACAGACTAATATTTTCATCCAAAAATGAAACAGTTTTACAAGAAATATTGACTTTTTCATCTTCAGATTACGATAACTCGACAAAAAAGGATCGTAGAATTTTGATCTTTTTACAATCTAAGACTACAGACATTTCTCTTTCAAACTAGACCTCATTTGTTTAAAAATATTTTAAAACAAACTAATATTTTCATCCAAAAATGAAACACAGTTTTTCAAGAAATATCGTCCCCTATGTGGATGTAATATCGATGCTCCTCGAGTTTTTATCTTACAAAGAAAATATTTACATCATATGGAAGCTGAAAGCTTTCTTATTCATATAAACCTCTTTTCAAGTCTATATCTTAAAATTTTTGATTTTTAATTGAATTTTAAAGCTGATAATTCAACAGAGATGAAACGCCCTTCGCATTAAGGGTGACAACATTAAATGGATGAAAGCAGTTACATTGCCCGAGAATCACCCCTATGTATCTCGCTATTGGCCATAACAGAGGAGCGAACCTAGGGTCGCCCTAGTATAAGAAAAAAAAATCTTCAACTCGGTAACTCGTGGCTCGATTGTGACGAAACTCGTTTTATTCTGTGCTTATCACGGGTGCCCTTTACTCGGATTTATAATCGGCGCTGCTGTGTGCCATTTTTGCTGTACAGACAAACGGTTGGGATATTCAATCAGTGTTGCCAACCTCTACGAAGCGCCTCCCCCCTAGCGCCATCTCGAAATCCCCCTGTTCCCCCATAACACCAACTTGAAATCACCCTAGACCTTCCTAAATAAAATTCTGGTTCCAAATAGGCATCCTGTTTGAGAGATAAATGAAAATAAATAGAAAATACACACTTGCATATTGAAATGGAGGTTTATTTGCATTTGACATATGTATGGAACATAATCTAATAAAAAAAAACGCGTCTCGATTGTACATTACTGTCGATTTTTCTCATTTTTTTAATGAACTTTAAATCTACGCCCCCCAAAACCCCACAAAAAATGTCTTACCTAGAGAATTCCCCTGAAAAAAGGTAACTTCTAAAAAATGCGCCCAAAAAAATGTACCTCCTAGAAAATGCTCCTAAAAAATGTTCCCCCCACAAAATGTCCCTAAAAAATGTGGCCCCTTAAAACACCCCTTTTCACCTAACTTACCCCCAAATTTAGGGGAAAACCCCCAAGTTCGCAACACTGTATTCAATGCTCATTACCCGTTTGTCGCCAAAGGCTGCGATAGATCTAAGCCGCCGCCAAGGTTGGCGTACTTATGTCTGTACTTCACCTCTTGTCTCTCTGGCGAGCGGATGTGTTTACAAGAGGGGCCAGTAAATTAGGCGCTCCACGTTTGAAACCTTTAACTGAATGTGTATAGTTGCTGCTGTATATAAAGCTTGATGTTACGACTCTGCTAGTCATCTTTCCTAATAACCTACAGCATGCCAGGGGATGGCCGAATGGCTAGGGCGCTGGCATTCGGTTCAGTTCTTGTGGGTTCGAGTCCCACTGTTGGCATGGATGTTTGTAGCCGTTCGGAATAGGCTTTAAATTGTAGGGCCCGGTTTAATTAGCCCTCGTGTAGCAAAACGTTGACCGTAGCCAACGCCTCCTTCAAGAGACCTCCCCTTCTCTCTTTAGGGGGTGTTGGTTATACGTATATCTCGCTTTTGTGTTTGGCGACGGAATGACTTGGAAAAGTACATATCGATACGCGATAAGTTACAGTTTCTGGTCAGAGTAACAAAGCGGCATCAGCCTATTTTCACTACGTCATCACATTTTCTGGTAAACCGTGCTCAGGCCTTCTCTCTTTAGGGGGTGTTGGCGTAGCGCTCCAAACCAAGCCTAACACAAACTAATCTAGGGATTTAAGGATAAGGGCGTTCTAAGCAGAAAGTTTTTTTCCTACTTTGTATAATTTTTTAATCAAATGTATTTTTATATAAAAATGATTATGTATGTTAAAAAAATACTTGAATTATTTGAAATTTGGATTTAATTATAATTCAAAATTCAAATCATCTTTAGTTTTTTTTATATAGTTCCTCAACCAATTACTTTTTACCCTAAATAATTTTGCGCATAGAAGGGGCTTCTACATATAAATCGTTCGTCTTCTGGGTTTATAATAAATCACTTTGAAATGAAAAAAATAAAGTTTTAGAGTCCTCGCATGGAATTTTAGATTTATCTTTTCAAAGCTAGCAAATCGGAAAAAAATTCCTCTGAGATAAATGACTTTCAAGTACAAAATGCAGCAATTTCTCTTCGAGTTAGGTTATTAAATTTATAGTCTGCGTAGCCCGATTCTTCTGCAAAGAATATGCATAGAACAGAATTTATTTTGACATATGTAAGATGGCTCGTTAATTTCCCCGAGTTCCCTTTCAAAATGTCTCCTTCAGACCGAGTTGAGATCTTGATAAGTGGAGTGATTATAGGTTTTAAAATGTGTTTGTGATAAAAGATTTTAGAACATGGATGAGTGCAACAAATGCAACAGGTGAATTATCTGACACACCAAAGCAGGAGTGTAGCGGGGTACACCTAGATCAGCATTTCCCAACGTGGGCGATACCGTCCCTAGGGGAGTGCTGGAACGATCCAGGAGGGACGGTAGTGGCATCGGGTGCAAATTGGGCGCGTTAAATGAAAATAATTACAAGATAAAAAGAACTTTTTACACACCATGTTTTTAAATTTTCTGTTGAATGATATAAACTTGACAATTCTATGTATTAATAAATACTTTTCAAAAATTTTTTTGATGAACTATCCCATCAACTTGAAAGAAAATGAAGTTAATTGGAAGTTAATTTGCATTTAACTTTTCGTTCCCGTTTCGGCCGATAGATGGCTGCACCAGTCTACAAATCAAAATTAACTGAAAATGACTGAAAGTTAATTCAATTCTGCTTAAAGATGGCTAAAAGTATAAAAAAGAATGCATTGTCATCGTGATCTGAGCTATCCTAAAAGTTTCAAATGTCTAGCTAGTCGGGAAGTTAGTTAAAAATCGATTGCAAGATTTGTACTAGACAAACACACAAACACACAAACAAGAAAGCGAGTTAATAATAACATGGAAATTAGGGGGCTGTTGAAGCATATAAAAAGAAGGTGAGAAAATTATGAAATATCTCGAGGACAATGAACAAAGGGGGCGAGGTACGGAAATAAATTATTTTTGATGTTATTCGTACTTTTTACTTTAATATTAAGGCTTGAGGTGGCCTCGTGGTAACGTGCTGGCTTGCGGTGCTGAGCGTGCTCGGATTGAATCCCGGCGTGAGCCATTAAATACCTCCGTGTCCATATATATATATATATATACAGTTGGTTCTCTGTTTAACGACTTTCAAGGGACCTTGAAAAATCGTCCTTAAGTAGAGATCGTCCTTAAACAGAATTTGTGAAAAAATAACATTTCCCTTCACACTTTACAGGTTTAGGACTGTCAATATATTTCTTAATATATTGGCGTGTTTAAAAATGTTATTTTTATTATCATCATTATTTTATTCACAAAAAGTTATTTTAAATTACATTGAAAAAAAAGAGTACAAACAATACAATAAATTACGTTTTAAAAAATTCAAAAAGTGTTGATTGCTACATTCGCCTTGTTTTCGTTATTCTCTTTTCCAGATTTTCTAAAATGTTAAATGAGTCACCTTCCATTTTCGATGTAATATAGCGTCGGAGAACATCTAGAGCAGAAATTGCATCTGTGTAAGACGGTGGCAGTGTCTCGTTTTCCGTGTCTTCAACTTCACCTTCTTCGTCTGACACTGTGTTTTCGTTTACAATATCTTAATAAATTTGTTCTACATTTCTGAAATCTGTTGTTAAAACATATTTATCACAATTGTAGAAATCTTGAATTGAAACATCCTCATCTTCAACACTTCTCCATTCTTCAGGGGTAATGTCATCTTCGTTGATTTCTACATCCGTACTTTGCAGTTCCACTACAAGTTATTTGTGAATTCCAGCAACGCGAAAGCAGTTTTTTATTGTGAATGAAGAAACTTCTTTCCATGCTGATGTTATGTGCATTGCTTCCAAGATTGTAAATTTTCTAATTTTTATACTGTCAGCCGAATTGTTTATTAATTTCCTAATTAAAGACTTTCTGTAGTATGCTTTCACACTGCGAATGATACCCAGGTCTAATGGCTACAACTTGCTAGTGCAATTAGCTGGTAAGAAATGGATAGTCAAATTTGTAAGTCCAGGGATATTTGGAGTATGTGCAGTGCATCGGTCGATTAAAAGTAAAACTTTTCGCTTTTCTCAATGCATTTTTGCATCATATTTTCTAATACAGTCAATTAAAATTTGTGATGTCATCCACGCTTTATTATTATTGCGGTACTCACAAGGTTTCCTGGTGATATTCTTAAAACACCTTGGTTGCTTTAATTTGCCTATAACTAGTGGTGGAAATTTCTCAGATCCATCCGAATTAGTGCACAGTAAAACAGTCAATCGTTCCTTACTGTGTTTTCCACCAAAACACTTTTCGCCCATATATGTTAAGGTTCTATTAGGCACCATATTGTAGAATAGGCCCGTTTCATCTGCATTGAATATGTTCTTCTCATCATATCCATCTAATTTCAACTTCAGCACTATTTTCCATTCATCCACTATTTTTTCATCTACGGAGCCACTTTCGCCAGATATGCTTTTAAATACAAGCCCATATCTTTCTTTGAACTTTGTTAGCCAACCAGCCGAAGCCTGAAAATTTTGCATTCCAAACTTTTCTGCCAGAATAATAGCATTTTCTTTAAATATCACTCCGGAAATTGGAATGTTAGATGCTCTTGCTTGATGAAACCGTTGCAGGACTGCCTTCTCAAACTCTTCTGATCGGCCACATTGAATTTTCTGCCGTTTGGATTTGGATCTCAAACCAAATTTTTGTGCTGCTTCAAGAATTTTCTCTTTGCTTGCTAAAATGCCTTTGATAGTAGACTCGGGTAGCTGAAATTGTCTTGCGAATTGGACTTTTGTTATTCCAACACTTTCTTCCCAGTTTTCAATAATTTTCCCTTTTTCGTGTAGCGTAAGATGCTTTCGCTTTGATGCCATTTTGCTCTGCCCACCTCGTATTCGTACTGGAATGAGCTCCTACACCCAACCATGAATTCTCTAAACATGAACACGTGCTTCCCAGAAGGAGTGAGAGAGGGGTGCTTTTGGACAGTTCGTAAATCACATGACAACATGGTAGGCACAATAGAGTGATTCCACATCCGCACTAAGAAATTCGATCCACCAGGGAAGAATGTTCGATCTTCCGAGAAACAGTAATCCCCCCCCCCACCCCGGTTTTTTCCACTGCAACAAGTCTATGATTGCAACAAATATAAAGGAAATTCCGGGTCTGTTTTTAAAACCAAACTTCCCCACAGATAGTAACCCCCCAGTAGATAAAATGTTGAAGAAAAAGTTTATCATGTAAGAAAAAATCGTCGTTAAATAGAAAAAAATCGTCTTAAAATAGAATTTTTTTTACGTCGGAGGGACCGGGACCGGGAAATATCGTCTTTAAATAGAGATCGTCGTTAAGTAGAGCGTCGTTAAACAGAGAACCAACTGTATATATATATATATATATATATATATATATATATATCCTTGGGTCTGTATTCATGTGTACGTTAATCCGTAGACTGGAAAGTCCCTCTATGAAGGCCGGAGAGGGGGGGAGAGGGTACGATCCCCTCAGACGCTGCCGCTGGGGGTGCTCGGTTAAAATTGAGGTGGAATCTAGCTAAGACGGACTCCGATCCATGTAGACTATTCAAACCGGAGCCGCACATTTCAGCCCGTAACCTATAGGGTACAACCATGTCTCAGGGGGCATAAGAAACAACAGCCTCAAACAACAACTTTAATATTATTCTTAATTATCTAAATTTTCTGTGTGTAATGCGAAAGCTACTGTGGTTGATTTTGATAAATAATTTTATAATTTCAAGCTTCAAGGTGCCTTATTTACAACATCTTTCTTTAGTATGTTCTAGGACATAGGTAGAAATATCTATATAAATAAAGCAGAGTGTCTCTATGTATGTATGTATGTATGTAACGTATACAAATCTACATTTCTTGACGAATCTGGTTGAAACTTCGTATACTTATGTTTTTGAAGCCTGGAGATAATTCTAAGATTAGTTTGGAAGCTTTAAAATAGTTTTACAGATATTTTAATTCTAAAACCACTCCACCGCTTCACTCATCCTGAGAAAACATGGCCGACATTTGGCCGAAAACATGGTCGAAAATCGGTGAATTTTTTTCTCATGAAAGTACATAAATGTTACATATTTGGAAAGAGCTTTGAAAACTGATAATTTTTTCTGCTTACAGTTATTCTGTTACTTTAATAGTTTTACAGATATTTTAATTCTAAAAGCACTCAACCGCTGAGACGAAAGAAATCAAATCACCCATCTACAGTATGGTGCAGCCATCTGTCGGCAGCGACGGGAATGAAAATTGACGGAAATTTATTGACGGGAATTTAATACATTTGTATGGCCCTGAAAAGGGCCTTTTTTTTCTTTTGAGGGGCCAGAGCATAGCCGGGCGAAGCCCGGCTAGTAGATACATAAAATGATGCACATTTTCACCGCGTAACTGTTTGTTCGCTTAGGAAAGTAAATTTCCAGGGGGCGATCGATATTTTTTTTCTAAAAAGGGGGTGGTAGGCCAAATAATTTTGGGAATTCTAGGTCTAGACAGTACAGCGTAATAATGTTGGAGTTGGAAAAGAAACCATCGGTGATATATGCGAATTGTGTCATCCCATTTAAAAAAGTTCTGATGTATATTTTAAGCCAAGAACATAATTATGAGTTTTTTTGAAGAATTTTGAGTGCCGGATACGCTTAAATTGACCTATTGAAAATGGTCTCAGCATGAACAAGATTTAAAGCCTCTAGAAGCTTGCTAAATAAAGACTGGAATATACAGATTCTGCGAGTACTAAACTTTAGAAACTTTATTATATCTTAATTCCATAATTAAAGCCCGGTGGCGTAGCGGTTAAAAGCTTCAAGCTGCCACACCACAAGTCCAGGGTTCGATCCAGTGACTCGGCGTGGTCGACTCATGCCGTTTATCCCTTGAGTGGGTCGATAAAATGAGGACCAAGCATGCTTGGGAACTAACTCTGGGGGTCCCGCGTCTGGTTGACCACCTGACTGAGACATATGCTGTATGGAACCCCTAGCCCAAGGTCATGAAAAGTGGAGATGGGCAAGACCGGCCTTGTTCCACATTGGACTGTTGTGCCATGAGTTTAGTTTTAGTTTTTAGTTCCATAATTAATTTATGTTAGAAAATAAATAATTGGCTTTGTATTAAATTAACAAATTTTACATTTGCTCCTTTTAAATTTAGTTAAGTTATTTAATTAAGTTTTACTATCGATTTTAAACAGTTTTAATGATCAGCGAGTAATACACATTTATTTGCAGTGGGAAGAATTTCAATAGTTGGGAGTATAATTTTTTTTTTTAACACTGCCTCCTTTGATTTAGGGCGAATATTTATTATGAATGAAATATTTTTAAAAATATCTCCGTTTCCATACAAAATCCATTCAGAAATTTCTATGGAAAGATGTTTCAAACTAGCTGAGAAAAATCGATATTAAAACCGCCATTAACTGTGCTCGAAAAGTTGCTTAAAAGCACGATCTCCGTTTACATAAATTGTGAAATTCAATTTAGCATAGGCTGAAACTCAATTGAAATTCTCTCACCTTATAGAAATCTAGATAAACAGTAAAGCGTGATCGATGAAAGACCGTTAAGGGTGTACAAGGGCATAAAATTTGATTTTTTTACAACTGCACTCATTTGGTAATAATTTTTTTTTATATAAATTATTATGCACATTAAAATTCTTGAACAACTTGGATTTCGTCCTTAAAAAAATTTACAATTCAAAATCGATAGCATGAGTAGTTTTTAATATTATCTACCACTCTATTTTTACATTTTCTTTCTCTATTACACTGTTTCAAAATAATTTGTCACCCGAATTTATGAAAATTGTATTTATAAAATATCAGTCCGTTTCAAAGGGAAAAAATAATTATTTGAACATTAAATTTTGTTTCAGGGAAAATGTTTTCTGAATTTTTACCTAAAATCAAGAGTCCCAAATGCACTTTAATAAACTAGGATACAGAAACGTTGTGCAAAATTTCTGAAAGCTACTTTGCGAGAATTTCGGATATATCGAAAACTTAAAGTACAGACGTACATGTGGATGTGCAAAGACAGTATTGTACAAAAATGTTGTATCTGGTAATCTAAGTGACCCTATAATACAAAGATTCAATCTGAATCAACGGCCCTTCCACTATAGTTGTCGGGTATGGCGCGTTCACATACTAGAATCCGTCAGCGTTAAAGATTCCGTTGGCGCTGATTGGTTAAATGGGTCAATGATTGGTATATGATTGGTTAAAAATTTTATCGCTGATGAAGACGGATTCTATGTGAATAGACCCTTAGTGTTTGAACGGATTGTTAGGAGTTCAGTAGCGACTCTTGAAATATATATATATACAGTAACCACCGCTTATAGTGATCAGTGGTTATAAGAATCAACCGTTTATAAGAATCAATATCACAAAAACAAATGTATTATTTCCATGTTAAAATTTTCGCTTTAAAGAATCAATCCACCGGTTTTAAGAATCAGCTTACACTCTTCGCTTTCCTTTCATTTTTCCAAAAAAGCCACTTAAACCCTCAAAAGGCACGAAGTTTTTTCTTCAATTTTTTTAATGAAAGAGTGATAAGATGGGATGGAATACAGTCGTAAAATGCATCCCTTTCTTTGTTAGACATAACATAATAGTTTCCCCTTAAACGCTTTAGCACAGCACTGTCCTATTAGCTTGACCCGGGGGCATCTTTACCCGTCCGGGTCCGATTTCACTTTTCTCCACTGACAAACAAAGACAGGGACTCTTTTTTTCCCACTTCCCACATACTGGTTGTGGATTTCTGGACCTTGAAACACATAAATCTTCGGCGAAGTGTCCACTATCACCTAGGCAAACGTGACATTAGTAGATTCAGCACGTTATCAAACCGTGAAACGTAAGCTAGAAGGTGAAACTTCGTCTGAGACTATTGATATTGAAAGAGGTATAAACAGCCTCCTGAAAACTTCATTACATCAAACTACCATAGAAAACTTTTTCTTGCACCCTTCCTGTAGTTGAAATGTTAAAACTGTTAAGCAGGTATGTTGTAACAAATATTGAATTTTTTTTCTTCTCTTACTATAATCATGTGTATCTACTTATAGGTCTAGAAATTAAGTTGTATTTTTAAATTTATAAAAAATAATTTTAATAAAAGATAATTAACTTAAATTAAAGAGTATTTTATGGTAAATTATCTAATATATGTATATATAGGTGTGTGTGAGCCTGTCCAAAAACCTAAATTTCGGCTATAAGAATCAACCGCTTATAAGAATCAAAAACAGTAATAACAAACATGATTCTTATAAGCGGAAATCACTGTATATTTTTCATTTCCCAGAGTGGTTACTGAAAGACAGAAGGGTTTGAAAAAGTCATAACGTATGCATTTTAAATCTTTTTCATTTTCTTTTTTTACAGGTTATAGAGCATCCCTTGGAGATTAAAATGGCTACGTATGATGTCCAGTAACGAGCACAACTCAGGGTTTTTGTATTTCAGTGAAAGATCAATTATTGAAACTCATAGAAATACTGACAACATTTTAATATCAGAGTATCTCCTAGCGATAACACAATTAGGAACCTAATCGGCCGGTTTGAAAGAACTGGATCAGTCGGCGATTTTCCGGGAAGAGGTCCAAGCGCACTGTGTGCACTGACCGGTATTATCTCTGAACTTCAGTAACTGGTCTTTCATTGGAATAGAAAAACCCAATGAGTTTTACTCGTTGCTGGATATCATACGTAGCCATTTTAATCTCCAAGGGATGCTCTATAACCAGTAAAAAAAAAAAGAAAACGAAAAAGATTTAAAATGCACTAGTTATGACTTTTTCAACCAAGAATACGTCAGCTCAAATAATGGTAGTTTAACCAAGAAATTTTTCCCGTCCATTAGAATGAGACTCTCATGCCATCACTTCTTTGCTAACTACAAATTGACTCAGTTCCTCACAGGACATGGAAATTTTAAGAGCTATTTGAGTAGATTCAAATTGTGTTCGGCCACCCCCTGTGACTGCAGCGTTGGTGGCGAGGAGAATGCTGAACATGTTCTGTTTTTGTGTTCGAAGTACCGCAGGGAGAGAAATATTTTTAAATTGGCTCTTAAGGACTTAAATATTAACTGGCCTCCCAATTTCTTTCTGCTCGTTTCTGGGAAGTGTTCTTTCGGCTTATTTTGTAATTTTATTGTAAATACTAGTGGCCCGTCCCGACTTTTTCCGGGTTGAACAAAATATTATACCAATAAATTTCCAGTTGATAGCCAATAAATTGTAAATCTTTTTTTACCTTAATAATAACCTAAATAATACCTTAAATTAATTTTATGGTAGTTAATAATTAAAATAAATTTTTTAAAAGAAAAAGGCGTGTCGGAGAACGGCTAGGTTCGAACCGCTAGCGTCAGAACAGAAGCCCACCGCGATAGCACCACGATAAGGATCGTTGAAATCTTCGGAACAAAAAGCGGTAGATGACAGTAGCGGAAACAATGGATATTGTTAGGATTAAGCCCCTAACTTTAATTCTACTGATCAGATATACATAATATATAGCCTATGTCCATCTGGAATAATGTACCTTTCAAACAGTGAAAGAATTTTTCAAATAGGTACAGTGGTTCTGAAGTTTACCCTCCACGTACAAAATCGTTCTCTCTTTATATATAAGTATAGATAGCACCACGCTAAGGATCGTTGAAGACTTCGGCACAAAAAGCGGTAGAGAACAATAGCGGTAACAATGGAGATTGTTAGGATTAAGCCCGAGTCGTGCCTATAGTCAAGAATATTTTAAATCGGGTCCTGGGTGCTCGGATCGAATCTTTTTCCCCCCTATACGTCAAGAGACAGT
This sequence comes from Dolomedes plantarius, assembly GCA_907164885.2. Lineage (NCBI taxonomy): Eukaryota > Metazoa > Arthropoda > Arachnida > Araneae > Dolomedidae > Dolomedes > Dolomedes plantarius. The sequence continues at coordinate 22,505,308 of OU015497.1, forward strand.
CAAGAGACCACAGCTCTCCTCTAGCAGCGCAATACAAAGTAGCTCTGTTTTTCCAGCTGTCAGTAGTAAAACTATAGTCCTTTATGAAGGTGCACGCCATAAGATGATTAAAATCCATGATGTCTCCAGACGAACAAAGAGGGCATTCAAGAGACCGATCGAATCCTGGAGCGCACCGTTAAATACCTCCGTGTCTAGGCCGGATATGGGCACGTTAAACACGTAGACCGGAAAGTCCCTCTATGACAGGGGTGGACAGACTTTTCCAGGGTACGGGCTACTTCTAATTTTTCAAGGTGTTGCGGTTCACCCAGTGGCGTAGGTGTGGTGAGCTAAAAAAAGCTCTACAATATTTATCATAACTTAATAATAAATTCGGAATATGTACTTACCTACATAACTACAATGAAAAAAAAACTTACTTTTTTAAAACCGCGTTTAAAGCAAAACGCAAGATACAAACATTAATAATAATAGCCACAAATATAATATAAAATGATGCATTTATTATCAAACAATTCAAAATACATTAAAAAATAAATCATTTTCATATAAAGTTAGTTCTCGTAGTTATAGTTAGTAGAAGACTTAGTTTGCATACTGTCCGCCAATCTTGAATATCTCGGTGTATAATTACTAACTGCTAATTTTGCACTGGATTCTAAGTGGTCGTCTGTGAGACGGGAACGATATGCTGTCTTAATTATATTCATCGTGGAAAATGCAGATTCACACAGGTATAGGTAGAGCCAAAGAACGATGTCTAGCTGGCGTCGGTGTTCCATAAATATGTTTCTTTTAGTATGCGCGTCTTAGGTCTTAGTAAAGGAGGTCACCCAAAAATGTCTTGGTGGTCCACCGGTCGATCGCGATCGACTTAATGCCCACCCCTGATCTATGAAGATCAGCGAGGGTGAAGGGGGTACGATTCCCCCAGGTGTCGCTCCTGGGGGTGCTCGGTCAAAATTGAGGTGGCAACTAGCTAAGACGGACTCCGACCCTTGTGGTGCTATTTAAAACCAGAGCCGCACACTTCAGCCCGTAGCCTATTTGGACCTAGAACTTCCAGCCAGGGGGCATAAGAAACAACAACATTCAGGCACATTGGTTTAGATCCACTCTTCTACTGTTTTTTTAGCATATACGAGTTTCATTTTATCAGTGATTAGGTTACAAAATAACTCCAGTAAAAGGACCCAAGTACGTTTCGAAAATAATGCTTAGTGTTTGTGAAGTAATACTCCCACGTGGTCGAACGCTGCGTCGTTCGAATGGTGACGTCGGCAGAGACGCTTCAGCTTTTGTATAGAACGGACGTAGTTTGATACGGGACAGAAGTTCCCATTTAGAACGAGCTCTATGCTCCTATTATTGATTAGGGTTCTTAAGCCCTGTAAATATGTATATACGAGTTAGCAATTAAAATCACTTATAGATGAGCAGTCTCCTTGTTTTATCGAATTTGTTACGAGGGTCATTTCTAAAGTAAGAACCGTTTTGTAATGGAGTAAAAGAAACTTTAGTTATGAACGTAAATTGTATCACAAACTAAAATATGAAAATTTTTTCACTTTTCAACATAGTCACCATTAACATTTAAACATTTTTCAAGTCGTGTCACCGGCTTTTGCATCTTATCATCAAAGAACTATGCCGCCAGACCGTTAAACCAGTTAGTAACAGTTTCTTTCAACCTGTCATCATTTTCGAAGCGCTTTTACACCAAGAAATTCCTTACGTTTTGGGTCTGATGGTGCTAAGCCAGGGCTGTATGGTGGATGATCCAGTAATTCCCAATGAAAATTGTCGAGTTGCGTCTTTGTTGTTGCCGCAACGTGAGGCCGAGCTTTGTCGTGAAGCAGAACGACGCCGCTAGAGAGCAGTCTGCGCCGTCGATTTTGACAATTTTCATTGGGAATTACTGGATCATCCACCATACAGCCCTGACTTAGCACCATCAGACTCTCATCTGTTTCCAAAACTTAAGGAATTTCTTGGTGGAAAGCGCTTGGAAAAGGATGACATGTTGAAATAAACTGTTACTAACTGGTTTAACAGTCCGGCGGCAGAGTTCTTTGATGATGGGATGCAAAACCTGGTGACACGACTTGACAAATGTTTAAATGTTAATGGTGACTATGTTGAAAAGGGAAAAAAATGTTCATATTTTAGTTTGTGATACAATTTACGTTCATAACTAAAGTTTCTTTTACTCCATTACAAAACGGTTCTTACTTTAAAAATGACCCTCGTATTTAGCACGCTGAACCACCGAATAGTTTTGAAACGCAGTTGCGCGACAGTGTTTTAGCAAAAGGGATTTTGGTACTTTCAAATTTATGCATCAGAGACATCTAATCAATAATAATCAGGCGAAGATTAGTGTTTGCGTCATGGTCCTCCTCATTCATATTCGAATCTTCAACAGCGTTTAGTATTTTAGAGATCTTAATGTATTGATTATTTTAGACTCCCCCCCCCCCCCCCATCTTTGCTATGTCATTTGCTTGGATTTCAATCAGCGTAATTCTTAGAGATGTGACAGTTACAGTTACTGAGGACGGCATCTTGGGTTATCAGAGAATGAATGGTAAGGGTTGTCGAAGGTAGCATTAAATGTTCGTTTGTTTTGACTGATTTGAGCCAGACGGCGAGAATTCTGAAATGAGTTTTCAAGATTCGAGAATTCATGAAAACACATTTGTCAGTATTATAATTTAAAGGATTAATTACATATCTAAAAGTATTCTAATTATTTAATTGAAGAATGAAAGAATGATGATGCTGAAAGAGACAGTGGACTTTCAAAAGCTTTTTTTTTTTTTTTTAGTTTAAATGGATGCATTTGAAACTTAGGTACGTACCTAGTAACACTCAAATAACATTGGTCAAATTTTTGGGGAAATACACTGAAAATATTTTCAGCTACTATCCTTTTAATATTATGAAATAATTTGATAAACTGAATTCAAACTGCTTCATTTGAATCTATTTTACGTGCAATTCAGTAATTTTATTTATATGATACTTTCCATATCCTAGAATCAAACTTAGAATTCGTCGTAAATATAAATGATATTTATAAAACGAAAAAAGTGTTTTTCATTTGAAAAACCTCTTTTTCGCTTCAAAATATCTAAAAACATCCAACTGGGGGTCAAATTATTTCTATATTATATATATATATATATATATATATATATATATATATATATATATTTTTTTTTTTTTGCTAACGCTTATTGAATAATGTCTATATAGGGTATAATATTAGTACGAAATGATTAAGATAATTACGAATACGCATTGTAAGCATTTCAAATGTATAAAGTGAATGACATTTTTAAAATTATTTGAAAGAAATTAAAATCTATACTAATATATAAAGAGAGAGGGGATTTTGTACGTGGAGGGTAATCTTCAGAACCACTGTACCTATTTGAAAAAATCTTTCACTGTTTGAAAGGTACATTATTCCAGATGGACATAGGCTATATATTATGTATATCTAATCAGTAGAAATAATGTTAGGGGCTTAATCCTAACAATCTCCTATGTTGCCGCTACTGTCCTCAACCGCTTTTTGTGGCGAAGTTTTCAACGATCCTTAGCGTGGTGCTATCTATACTAATATATAAAGAGAGAGCGATTTTGTACGTGGAGGGTAATCTTCAGAACCACTGTACCTATTTGAAAAATTCTTTCACTGTTTGAAAGGTACATTATTCCAGATGGACATATGCTATATATTATGTATATCTGATCAGTAGAAATAAAGTTAGGAGCTTAATCCTAACAATCTGCATTGTTTCCGCTACTGTCTTCTACCGCTTTTTGTTCCGAAGATTTCAACGATCCTTATCGTGGTGCTATCGCGGTGGGCTTCTGTTCTGACGCTAGCAGTTCGAACCTAGCCGTTCTCCGGCAAGACTTTTACTTTTAAAAAATTTATTTTAATTATTAACTAACATAAAATTAATTTAATGTATTATTTAGGTTATTATTAAGGTAAAAAAACATTTACAATTTATTGGCTATCAACTGGAAATTTATTTGTATAATATTTGTTCAACCCGGACAAAGTCGGGACGGGCCGCTAGTATATAAATAAAACTGAGTATACAATTTCTTAATTGAGATTTAATATAAGACCAGAAATCAACATGCGTGAATAAAATTAAGCTATTTTTATTATTATTTTTTTTAAGCGGAGATACTTGTCGCCAAGCTTTCTCCTATACTACGCCGCAGTTTACTGTCCATTTTATTATAGGGGCAGCATATAGGCGGACAGCATTACCCCCTATGAAGGGACGACACAAACGGAGGCATTTTTCATGGCACGGCGCCGGGATTCGATCCGAGCACCCTCAACACCGAAAACCAGCGCGCTGTACCACAGGCCAGCCACAAGCCCGCAATTTTTAATATGCTATGTACACACTGGTTTGTGTGCAAATATAGCATTTAGTAACGCGAGTTGGATATCCTCTGTTCCCTGAAATTTGACAAGCTGAAGAAAAGACTGAAACCTTTACTTAGTTTTCCTATCTTGAATAGTTTTCTTTTAGTTAAAAATCGACAGAAAGTTTTAAGGTTCCTAGACGTATTACTTCAGCATTTTTGCCCTGATTTAGTTTAGTTGTTTAGACCAGATCATCCCAGATGTGAGTAAATAAACAAAATTTGGCGTAGTAGTACTTTTTCTTTGTGTGATTTGCTGGCAATCGTGTAAAAAAAAACATTAAAAAATATTGTATTATAATGTGACGAGTGACCTTATGAAGTACTTGCAACACTATTGACGTCACGAAGTTAGGGTCTTTAAGCCATCATGAAGATTGCAGGGCTGGACGATGGCCAAAGAGCACTGGCCTAGAACAAGTCTGTGGGTTTGAGTCCCGTGGTTTTTATGGACGTCTAGAACCGACCTGAAAAGGCTCTGAAAGGGTTTGGCGACAGACGAGGCAAAACCATCTATTTAGCTTTCGTCTAAACAGTGATGACAGTTGAGCTCAGAAAACTCATTTTGAAGGGCCTGAAACCAAAGCTTTTACTGAACTTGTTAATCAGACGGAACACAGTGGAAATTTTATCTCTAACCTGGGCCTAACCTGATGATTTATTCATGGTGTGTTGGCGCCAATGGCTATGTTGGCAATCGCCAACTAAAGTCGAATGTAAATAATGTAATTTTTTAGTTTCATCTAAATGAGAATTATTGGTAATAATGTTATCAAATTGCAGTTTAAAACAACTAAATTCTTCTATTTTCCGCGACAATTTAGGAATTACAATTTCGGGAAGTCGAATATTAACGCTATTGTTTACATCTTTATTACCATTTGAAATAAAGGAACTATTTTGACAGGTAATCAAACTATTAATTTTTACCTGTAATGCTTCGATGCGAAATTCCAAATCCAAAAATTCTTCTTCAATATCCGATATATCTTCTTCGGGATCTACTTTCTCGAAAAATTGTATTCGAATGTAATCCAAACTTGATTGATACTTCATTAAATTTTTAATTTTATTTTTAACTCAGCAGCTAAAATGTCCGATGGGGCTTTTACCTCTTTTTCTTTTAAGTATGTCTCTATTTTAGTAATCTGACAGTTTCAATGTCGAATTTTGTCGATTTAGCGCAATGAATGTCATTTTTTCTCCGGCTCGACGGACCAAACTGAATGGGCCAAATGTCATACGTGGAACTGGTCCCGAATTCGTTGATTAAACCCAAATTCGTTGATTAAAATAGACTGTAAACTAATAAATCGTATCGAAACTATTGCCGACCATACGGCATACGAATTGATATAATAATTTTATTAACTTAAACACATTATCTACAATACTGACGTATAAACTAAAGTCATACATGAAATATCGAACATACGATGTGCGAGTGCGAGAGTAACTGACTTGTTCTAATTATAGGGGGCGCTCAAAGGCGCGTTTGGCGATTGCCAACATAGCCATTGGCGTCAACAAGGTGCATAACTTCCAAACTTTTTGTAGCGGTCAAAAAGCTTAGTTATGTTTACAAAGAACCATTTCAATAAACATACTAATTACTTCCTGTCTTTAAAATATCTCTCTTCGCTTTGTCATTAGTGTTTTACCTACACAGGGTACAAAGACGTTTTTGATAAGCGGTTTAGGGTAGAGATGAAAAAAGTTTGGAAAAGGTCGGTTTAGGCCTTTGCATATCATGTTTAAACATTTTGGAATTACCCGCAGGATTTAATAAGTTTATATAATCTAAAAGTGCATAATTTCATTCTTTTACGGTAAATCTCTTCTTTTGTCACAATTATTTAAATAAAGCTTTATTAAAATGTCGCGTTGATGCAAGGCCAATTTACGCAGTGTAGATTTTTATATAGAGAGGGAATGGAAGACGTTAATTAATTAATTAATGCGATTTTATTAAGTTTCATACTTCTTTTAACAATAATCCTTCGTCTGTGTTTACCGAAGCATTTTGGATGAAATTTAAATCCTTGATTTGAGTTAGAAATGCTTTAATGGGTTTTTTTTTTAAAACTTGGATGACATCGTAATAATTAATTAGTTTTGGAACCTTAATGACTTTTAATCTAATTAGTTATCTCTAGGTAATGGCTCTTGGTACGATGAGTTTTTCACGGTTTATGCGTTAATGAAGTGTTTAGGAAGCAGAGTATTCACCACCACATCACTTTGACTCGAAGAATATCTAAAGTTATTAAATTTCTATCTCTACGACAAACGCTTTTGGAAAATATAACTGTCTGAACCAAGTATTTAAATGTATAAAAACTCAGGAATCGAATTAATTTCATTTGAAAGGAGCTATAATGAATCCTAGAGAAATATTTTTGCATTAGGTTCTTAAATTACTGATGACTGGAATGATACATTTCTAACGCAAGTTGATCTTCTTTTTAATTACTTTTTTTCCGCTCGATTTCATGTACACTCTCTAAAAATTCATATACGCACATTCTATACGCTTCTATACGATCATTTATGATTCTATGTGTTAGATTAAACCACAGAATGTCTAAGGTGCCAGTTTTCGACTCAATCTGCGGGTTAGAAACGTGTTCCGTATGGATGTTTGCAGCTATCTGGAATCGGCTTTAAGCTGCAGGTTTCGGTCAGCTTAAAAGACTGCCGTAGTGTTCCAAACAAGCCGGTCAACTTACACTGTAGATAGGTTCCTGAAGTACCAGAAAATAGTAGATGGTACCAGAAAATATAGATGGGTTCCAGGTATGAAAATACAGGGAGAATAAATAATAAGGTGCCTGATTACAGACTGTGTCAAAATTGTAAACTAAAACATCGGTTTATATTGGTTAAACGTATTTTTATTCTATAAAGATAATTATGCGTAGAGGTATAAAGCAAATTATCGGTTTTACAGAAAATATTTTTTCACTCATTCAAGAATACAAAAGAGCAAACAAATACGTATGCTCATTAATCAGATTTTATTTGGCATCATTTTCTAACTATTTCTTTAATTTCTTTTCATTTAATTCTAAAGGTTCCGCCGACCACAGTGATAAGCTTATACGGCATATTTAAAATCGCTTGTGAACATATTACAATTTACAATTACAGCTTACATTATATGCATACAATTTTACATTTAAGGTACTCTTTAAATTACTCTTACCGTTACCATTACATTTACCATTGCATTAATAACATATTACGATTTACAATTTCAATTTACATTATATACTAACAATTTTACATTTTTGATGCAATTTTAATTACCATTTCAATTACAATAACATTTACCACTACATTATGGATGCATTGCAATTTTGAATTAACGATTTACATTGTATACCCACAAATTAATTACATTCAAGGTAAAATTTCAATACAATTACCTTACTTTTCTATCATGTTTCTAAACACTTTTAATTTTAAACTTGAAATAAGAACGTGGTGAAAAGATTCCTAGAATTCAGTGTCGCCATTTTATTCCGGATCCAATAGGTTCGTACATTTTCCCCATAAAATTCAGAAAATGTGTTGCCTATTTTGTGTAGACTGTAATGCATAAAATGTGTAAACACAGGGATTTTCTGAGCTAAAACTCCTTCTATAAAAGTGACCATAAAAGCCTGTTCGTTCAAAAACAGGAATTTAAGGAGTTTTTCTTTTAATTGACTAGAAATATTTTTTCTTGGTGACCTTTCAATGTTCTGATTCCTATCGCGTTTATATTTAAAGATATAAATAATAAAGATGTTTCGTAGTAAAAAAGGAGAAAAAAATTGAAAAATCAAGGAAATTGACAGAATATGACGACGAATAAAATTTTGTTTGTAAGTACATGCTTAGTCATATTTATGAGTACTTATTCTTCAATTAATGATACAATTATTTATATCGGATAATTTGCTTCACATGTACATATTATAAATTTCATAAGTTTATAAAGTAATAATGTGTTTAAGTGACTAAAAATCATATACAGTTTTAATTTTAGTTTTGCTTGAAAACTAAAATTAAAACTGTATAAAATTAATACAGACTCATGACATATATTAAATTATATGTCTTGAGTTTCACGTCTCTAACATTCTTCTAATTTCCCATACGGACTGTATTTTTTTTCCACAATTTTCTTGGAACATAAATACTGTGTAAAAGCAGAATTATATATATATATATATATATATATATATATATATATATATATATATATATATATATATATATATATATATATATTTATTTATTTATTTATATACATACATACATACAAACATAGGTATATATATATATATATATATATATATATATATATATATATATATATATATATATATATATATATATATAAATAAGCCCTTGTGTGGGTGTGGATTATAGAAATCATTATATACTTTCATCTTTTACTTACATTATTTATAACTTTCAGAAAACTTATTTTCATCAAAATAGCATTAGGCAAAGGTCAAAAGCGGACAAACAAGTCACCAGACCCCAGTAAAAATAACTTTGGCTTATCCAATTGAGATAGCGAGCGTGGGTATATCCGTATTATGAACACAGACATCCTAATCTCTGATATTACAAGCAGTGACGTCAAAATGGATATGGCACTAGCTGGAATTTAGAGGTTACTGGATTTCCTCTTTAAATCCTGTTTTTGTTATTCCTGCGGATAGCTTGTTGGTTGGTTGGTTTGTTGATTGGAATCGCCACGGCCAACTTTTGCTTCACAAGGGCCTTTCAGACCGGGACTTTCTGTTTACAGCTGATTCCGAACGACTACAAACACGCAAGCCAGCAGTTGAACTCAAATCCACAGACACTGGAAATTTACCAGTTGGTAGAAGTAGGTTAGAGGTTCTACAAGGGGAACTAAAAACCATTTGACTCATTTGTGATGTTCTAAAGTGAAAAAAAAGAACTCCCCTTGTGTGTTCTTTAAATGTAGAACCAGTTTCATCATTAAGGGCCTGTTCACATAGGAGTCCGTTGCGTAGCGTTAAGGAAAAGATGACGTTGAGGCAAAAATAAACCAATCATAGGCGTTAAAAATTTTATGGCTAATCGTTTGGAGGCCTATGATTGGTTTATTTTCGTCTCAACGTCATCTTTTCCTTAACGCAACGCAACGGACTCCTATGTGAACAGGCCCTAACGCTTTAGATTATCAACTCGCAAAAAATGTTGAAACCAACGTCATTTGCTTTAATGAAGTTCACTCTTTGCTTATTTACGTTTCAGAAGAAAGGGATTTATGCAAGGGAATTGAAACTCTAAATTCTTCCGTCTTTTACATCTGAACTTTTCACTGCTTTTTTGAAAGATTGCTCTCATCAACCAGTACAACGCTGGCTGAAATTTCATTACGATGTAGCTTCGAAAAATGATACACATCACGATAACAACGATAATGCTCACTCATGCTTAAGTCTCCTTAGACCAAGATATGGAGCATTCTTGTAAGATTTCAGGGACCGACAGATAGAATTTTCGAAACACACCATTTATTTCTGAAGGAATTGCCATTGGGGCTGGTTGTACAGGGTTGTCAATGTGCGAGGATGCTACGGGGTCGTAATGTTACGACACAGAAAAGGGGGGGGGGGACATTTCATCTCTGCTGCATCATGGCTGCAAAACATGTTGAACGTGTGATATCAGTTCGAACGTCAGATTAACATCGGGATTAAATGTTGCTTTTTCCTTACGTCTTATCCTGCACGAATTACCACTCGAACTCATCGATACGTAGCATTGTATTGCGTAAAGGTATCCGAATGTATTCAAGAAATTATATCAGCATTTAAGTTATTTGGTTATGTAATTTCAGATTTGTTTTAAAATTCTTGGACGAGCGTGTACAGATGCAGTAAAAGCACTTTTGTTAACCATTAATATGAATGTCTATATGAATGTAAGATTTTTGTCGATCAGATGTAAGTCTTAGGGCCTGTTCACATAGCGTTACCGTTGCGTAGCGTTAAGGGAAAGATGACGTTGAGACGAAAATAAACCAATCATAGGCGTTAAAAATTTCATTGCTAATCGTTTGGAGGCCTATGATTGGTTTATTTTCGTCTCAACGTCATCTTTTCCTTAACGCAACGTAACGACTCCTATGTGAACAGGCCCTTAGTCTTTCCTTACCCTAAATTATTTTTTTACTCCTCAACGAATTCCTATTAGGGACATAGTCGTATAATCAGTATGGAAATACCCTGACTTTTGTTTCCTTACGAGTTTTCTTTTGATTAATAAGCTTTACTAAAAACTGCTAGTGGTTAATTATTTACAATTACAGATTAATTTTAAATTTTCTGACAGGCAAAAATTATTTGTAAACTGTGCATTACCAAAACGTACTCATATTTCAAATAGTTTGTATTAAAATCTGAAGCTTCAGATGATCTTTGATTGTCTTAGGGTGTGTTTGCATGTGGGTGCACTTGCATGATTTAACCATGTCCACTTAATGTATTGTATCAGAGCTCAATACCTTGCCATGACACAAAATATTATTTTCATCTAAGTATCCTTCTTCCTCCCTTTATTACAACTGTTTATGATACCCGTTGTCTGTCGTTGTTACTCTACGAGAAATGTTCCTGTTGTAACTTGATATCATGCAGTTTCTTGAAAGAATCGGCAAAAACTTCAAGTAAATCATGCTTTTATCGTATTAGCAAATTTTAATTCGTTGATGAGATACTTTGCCTCCACCATACTTGCCTGATCATGTAAAATCTTCGTAGAGATACGTTTAAACTGACGTATGATGCAACACTCGCTAATACTTTGCCTCGACCACACTTTTCTGATCATGTAAAATCTTCGTAGAGATAAGTTTAAACTGACGTAAGCTTGGACACTCGCTAACATTTAGCCTCGACCATACTTACCTGATCATGCAAAATCTTCGTAGAGATACGTTTAACTGACGTAAGCTTGGACACTCGCTAACATTTAGCCTCGACCATACTTACCTGATCATGCAAAATCTTCGTAGAGATACGTTTAAACTGACGTATGCTGCAACACTCGCTAATACTTTGCCTCGACCACACTTGCCTGATCATGTAAAATCTTCGTAGAGATACGTTTAAACTGACGTAAGCTTGGACACTCGCTAACATTTAGCCTCGACCATACTTACCTGATCATGCAAAATCTTCGTATAGATACGTTTAAACTGACGTATGCTGCAACTCTCGCTAATACTTTGCCTCGACTACACTTGCCTGATCATGTAAAATCTTCGTAGAGATACGTTTAACTGACGTAAGCTTGGACACTCGCTAACATTTAGCCTCGACCATACTTACCTGATCATGCAAAATCTTCGTAGAGATACGTTTAAACTGACGTATGCTGCAACACTCGCTAATACTTTGCCTCGACCACACTTGCCTGATCATGTAAAATCTTCATAGAGATACGTTTAACTGACGTAAGCTTGACCTCGCTAATACTTTGCCTCGACCACACTTGCCTGATCTTGTAAAATCTTCGTAGAGATACGTTTAATTGACGTAAACTTGGATACTCCCTATTGCCTCGACCATACTTGCCAGATCATGTAAAATCTTCGTAGAGATACGTTTAACTGACGTAAGCTTGGACACTCGCTAATATTTTGCAAGTTATGAATATTTTAATTCAAAGCTATTATCAGATTCATACCAAATTTCCTTGTTTCTAGATGTGCTTTAAAGTTATAAAGGCTATTAAAATGTCGATTTTTTTAAATAAAATTTTCAGTATTGATTTTTACTAAAAGCAGTTTAATCTCACCATTTTGTTACTGGTCTAAGAAAATGTTATCCTTCTTGGTCCAATTCAACAAACAGCTCATAAAATACATTTATAACTTTCTTAGAATACCTTAAAGATATTGCAATATTTCGAGTAATAAACAACATTTGATGTACTTGGATTAGGATTTCAAAGAGTCTAAAATCCTCATAGTAATGGAAGTAATAAAAATGAAAGTCTGTGTCCGCTAAGAATACTTTTCAGCTATTTCGGAAAAGATTACATGCATTTCATATCGTTTGTACTTTTTGATCTTTCCCCAAAGTGCTGGATTTTAAAGTAAACTTATTTTATTTTTATCCGTTTTATAGTCTGTTTTGAAAGCCTCCCATTTATTTTAGCGTTTATCTTCCGCATTTAAAAAAAAATATGTTTAAGAAAAAACTATGATTGAGCTACTTATTCTGCATGAATTTGATATTTCTATGGGTATAACACACTGGCAAAGAACTATTTTCAGTTGAAGATATACACAATTCCCAATTTTAAGGTATGCTGGTTTTCCAAGTGATGAACAGGTCTCCCGTTTTTGTAGTGTATTTGAAACATATTAAATTTCATTTGGCTGTATTTATCTATCTATATACAGTGGACGCTCGTTAATTCGAACTCAAAGGTTGTCGGAAAAAAGTTCGAATTATCCGATGTTAAGAGAAAATATATAACTTTAAAAGTGTATCACTGAAGAAGAAACTCTCCTAGTATGTATAACCCCAGAAAATATATTATACTATGTTATCTAAAGTTAAACATATTAAAAGAAATACAGACTTACCTTAATCATAAAATGAAGCAGAAGATATGCAGTATAAAGTAAACTTTTATTAAAAATATGAATTACACTTTGGGGAAAAACTGTAAAATGGATGTTTGGTTCTGTTTATGATGCCTACATTGTTCAGCCAGCTTCTCGATTTGAAGTAAACATTTCAATTCATTTTCAGAGGAAGGTTCCATCAGAATAAATGCTCTCAGAGTTTTAATAGAGTCCATTATGGCTTTGTCCCTTAGGGCCGCATTAAAAATATCTTTCGGCAGGTAAGTAGAGAAAAGCCCTGGAAGTTTCCTACCGAAATTAGAGCATATGTCTTCGTTTACATCAGAGCTTTGGCTACATACAATTTGATAAGAAATATTGTGCCTTGACTTAAATAGAGAAAGCCATCCATCACAGCATTTAAAATCTTCAATACCCATTCGACTTGCCAATTCATCAGCCTTCGTCAGCACTAGGGGTCCATTTATCGGAAAATTTCGAGATCTAACATCCTGGAACCATAGCAGTAGAGTTTTTTCTAGATATTCTTGGGATGCATTTCTCATGCGTTTCCTTCCTCTAGCAAATTTTGATTTTTCCCATGAATCTAAAATTGACTTCTTGTTTTTTAAATAAGTTGACAAGATTTTTTTTTAAATTCCATAGTCAGCTGCTAACTTTGTTTTACATTCCTCATTCTCTACTCTCTTTAAAATTTCTACCTTTGTCTCCAAAATTAGGGTTTTGTACTTTCCACGCGTAGACATCCTGAATTTTTACACTTTCACATCACACACTGAGGAAGAAAACTAGATCACATTAACTTGTCTGCACTGCAGGCATAACTGACGCAGCTCCCTAGAATCTGCAGTAAAGACTGGTTTTTCTCAAATTCTAAGAAAATCGATACAAATACCGGAAAATCGCTTTGTCCGTTAAGCACTGATAAGGACAATAGCCATTAACGTTTAGCGGAAATGCAAGTCTAGGAATGCGGGCATGTGCCTCTTTACATAGAAAAAAATACAGGTGATTTTGACACACAAAATAATAAATACAGCGTGTATTTTCTCCGTTAATTGAGGAAAAAGAAAATATTTTTGTCAAATTTTTAGTTCGAATTAACCGAATTGATAAAAATTTAGTTCGAATTAATGAGATATTTTTAACATTAACTCCAATACCAGTTTTTTGGGGCCTTTGGATTAGTTCGAATTAACCGAAAGTTCGATTTAACCGAGTTCGAATTAACGAGCGTCTACTGTATATAAAACAGTTCCGTAACTGACTGACTCACTGATTGACATACAACGCACAGACCAAACCGCTGAACCTAAAGGGCTGAAATTTGGCATGGAGATTCTTCTTATACTGTAGGGGTGCACTAAAAAGGATTTTTGAAGAATTCTTTTTAGATTTTTTAAAATTAAATTTTTAAGCTGATTTTGTAACATTTTTTTTATGTTTGCATTTAAAGTGGTAATTTGAGGGTTATAAAATTTATATCATGAGAAAGATCACTAAAATTCCTTTAAAATGAAATCTTTTTTGAATATTTACCTCCATTTTCTGATTTTTGGTGAATTTTTAAAGATTTATTTTTAGAATTTAATTTATTAAATGCTGATCACGGGGTTTCTTTTCTGTTTGGCATACTTTAAATTAATTTTGCGTCACGTTCATAGCAACGAAATAAATTGACAAAAATATTAAAATACGGAAAAATATAAAATTGAACCACTAGACTCATTGAGATGGAAGTTTTTTAAGAATTTAATTCCTATTAGTATGTTTTATGGATATTAAACATACAAATTAATTGCACACATTGACAGTTTTATTTAAATTGACCGTTGTATTCAGTTTGAATATTTTCTTCTACATTATTTTGTCTATAAAAATATCCATTACGATTTTTTTATAAATATATTTCTTTTGGCATTAATTGCATACATTGACCGTTGTATTTAATTTGAATGTACTCCGTAGCGAAGCGCGGGCATTCAGCTAGTTTTGAAATAAAACTCTCCTCAGCTGCCTGAGTAAGCCTAAAATTGATAGTATTCACTGATTAGGAAAGGTCTTTAAGTCCTTATTGTACTAAAATTAATATTATATCACTAGTATATAACCCCCGTCAAAACTGACGGAATGTTTATCAGCGTTTCAAGAGGTGATTCATCATTTTCATCGGGCATTGCTGAAAACTGTACTTAAACAGCAGTAAACAACAAAACTAAACTAAACTAAATCAAAACTAAACCAAAACTGTTTCAAAAGTGAATGACTCACCCCACAGCAGGCATTGCTGAAAACGATACTTAAACAGCAGTAAACAACAATAAAATAAAACAAAAATAAAACGTAAAACACAATTTAATTAACATTAAAATTAAACATTAAAAATGTAGTTATTTAAAGGGAATATGAAAAACCATGGAGTAGGAATGAATTCGAAATTCAAGTGAATGACTCAAATGAATAAATGATTCTTTTCAATGGATATTTTAATTTGAAGATATTTCAAAAACTAAACGGTTTTCTAGCTAGGGTGTTCACTTGAAATTTTCATATTTTTTTAAAGGGCTTTCAAAATATGTAACATTTGTGGTATTATTTTTCAAGAAAAATTTCAGAAAATGGCGTCGCAATGTTAAGATGTTCCCGACTTGGTCCGTCCCGGAATGGTTACCTACACTTTTTCTACTCTAGGCTTTTATATAAGTAAAGATTGTTATTATTCATTGAAGATATTCTGTAAGGTGTGACAAAACATTATTGACTAAGGCCCTGTTCACATAGGAGTCCGTTCCGTTGCGTTAAGGAAAATATGACGTTGAGACGAAAATAAACCAATCATAGGCGTTAAAAATTTCATTGCTAATCGTTTGGAGGCATATGATTGGTTTATTTTCGTCTCAACGTCATCTTTTCCTTAACGCAACGCAACGGACTCCTATGTGAACAGGTCCTTAAACCTTGAACTTGCTTTCAAATACTATTAAATCTTGTTTAAACAATCTACAAGTCTTTTAAAAACATCTAGAATAGTTTTATCACCTGAAATCAGCTTGTGATGAAACTGTGAACGGAATGTAATAGGGTCGGAATCCTTCCCAACAACAAATATGGGGGAGACTCTTTAAAGTCTAAACATTTTCTTGTGCCAGAAGATATAAAAGTTGAACTTTTAATTCCAGAATCGAATCTAGCGTTTTTATCCCAGAAAACACTAGATACTGAAATTTGTACTGACTTTGTTAGTCACGGGAGTTGTTTTGTGACGAATATTGTTTTGTGTTCAGGGGACAGTGGACTTTCAAAATTGTGAAATTTGTCCAAAAATTCGATTTTTTTTATTTTATTGAATTGTGAAACTACAGACGAGTAGGAATGTGTTGCAAAAATAATTTTTAATTTCTGTGATTACTTTCCTAGTTATAGGCATTTGTATTGAATTTAGATATTATGTGGTTACTAATAGCAATAACTTTAAATGTGTTTTTCTCAAGATAAAAATTTTCATGTCATACGAATATTCAAACTGCTCCGGGCGCATTTGTAATTATCGTATTGCTTTGAAATTTAAATTTTTTATACTTAACTGTATATCAAATAAATCTGATTGAAAATAATTATGCTTCGTAGCTCAGAATTTCTAAATTTTGTACTTCAAAAGATGATTTAGAGGTATTTTGCGTAATAAAGAGGGTGTTTTCAATATTATTATTTTTTTCTCTTTATATTTTTAATGAATGCTTAAAATAAGTAATAAGTTTCATTGTTAGTTCTATAAGGTATCCTGCAAATAAAAATTACCATATTAAATGCAAAAGAAATGCGCATGGAACATTTTTAATGAGGCCAATTTTTGATATAATTAATAATTAATAATTCATAAATTATTAATATTTCATCATTAAATTTTAATCACTTTTACATATCTATGGTACTACTCACATATTCAAATTTTAAGCAAATCCATTGAAAACAAAAAAAGTTAGGTTTGAAGGTCCACTGTCCCCTTAAGCAGATAAGAACAAAAATAGTCATCCGAACTCAGGTTATATATAGTATCTATAGAAAACTTTGATAGCTCGACGAGTGCGCAATAAAGAATTTTTTTACAATCCCCTAGAATGGTGTGCTGAATAGAGGAAATTACCTGCGAAAAAATCAATTATCCATCTCACCATATAAAGGAAACTTGATTTGAACATCATAAAAGACAGTATAGAAAAATCGTCCTTTGCGATATTCATATCGAACTCTAGCGAAAGGAAAGTTAATTTCTGCCCAAACTGTAGAAACTATTCTTTTTCATTACAACGAATCATCAAGTCGTGTTTTGCAGTGTGATTTACGTTTAAATTGTTGGGCAAAAGTTGATATATTGCACTCACATCCAACCGTTCCACTAAAAGCCAATTCAAACGAAATTGAAACAAAATGCCATTTCAGTGAAGATGTACCCTGAATATTTTCCGCCAATGATATGCTTTAATTTATTATATCTGTAAAAGACACAAGTAGACACAGATGAAAAGAAACATAATTTAGTACTATGCTTTTACGCTTTTGTACATAAAAAATGCTTTTAATTAGCATCATATAATAATAATTACAAGATAAAAAGAACTTTTTATATACCATGCTTTTAAATTTTCTGTTGAATCATATAAACTTGACAATTCTATGTATTAATAAATACTTTTTTAAAATTTTTTTGATCAATTATCCCATCAACTTGAAAGAAAATGATCAAATGCGTAATAAAGAGATATGAAATGCGTAATCAATTGCGTTTAACTTTTCGTTCCCGTCCCGGCCGATAGATGGCTGCACCATTCTACATAACAAAATTAACTGAAAATGAATTGAATTCTGCTTAAAGATGGCAAAAGAATGCATTGGCATCGTGTTCTGAGCTATTCTAAAAGTTTCAAATATCTAGCAAGTCGGGAAGTTAGTTAAAAATTGATTGCAAGATTTGTACTGGACAAACACACAAACACACAAACAAACAAACAAGAAATCGATTTAATAAAAACAAGGTAATAATTCGTTTATTTCTATATGTGTGTCTATATGGGAAAGAATGTGAGCTGGCTCATAAATGTAATGCATTTATGTATATAAACATATACACGAGTCAAAATAAATAATTTTCATTTCGAATTTTTTTTTTGCTGGCATTAAAAAAGGGGTGAAAATAAAACTAATTATTTCAAAAGCAAAAATGTTAAAATTACTTGGCAGTTTCAAAACATCTAGAAGTTTTATATCAGTATATTGTAACATTTGAAAAGTTATAATTCTAATTTTTTTCGCATCATTGAGAAAGAAACTTGTAACGAACTCTTTACCTGCTCTAGATCATTGTGTACGTATGTGAAGCAAGAATATCAACTGCTGATTATACTAAACACAAGTTGAGATAAATATCCGTGCTAGCTTAATTAAATCCCATTTAACTGTTATTATATCCTTATAATGAATTATTTTTTGCATGAAATCTGGTATTATATTATGGCAAACAAACAAAAAAAAAGCATTCTTTTTGCAGTAATCTTAAATCAGAATTCATAAGTGATCTAATTGACATATGTCAATAATCAATCAATTTCTTTTCTGCTAAATTACCCCTTTCGTTTCCCTTGAATTTTCTCAAAAATCCCCCGCTTATGACCAAATTCCCTGCATTTATGTCGTACAGAAGACGCTAATTTTCGCAGCTAATATTATGAGTAATCTTTGCACTGAAAGGTAATCAGTTTTTCTTTTCTTAATTTTCGAGAAGTTTTTTCTTCTAGAAATTATTACATCCTGAAAATTGCATATCCTGAGAGCCAAGCAAGAAAAATCTCTTTGCTTGCTTTCGCACGCAGATGTTGCTTAATGAAAGATCGACCAACTAAATCAGCTTATTTACTGACGTCATAGATGACGCGTTTCAGAAGCGGGTATTAACCCAAACCTCTAAAGCAGTGTTTATCCTGGGGGCCTTAGGTATATTATTAGAAAAGTGTCAATAATTTTAAAAGAGTCACCCTAAGAAGCAAAGGTCTTCCACTCGAGCTAATACAAATACCGCATTTTGTAGAAACACCGATACGTTGCTTTTTTTTTCTTTCATGAATATAAAGTAGAATAAAGAGCAGCTCCTTTCTAAGCATATATACGTCTTCTGTTTCGCCTTCAAATAATAAAGAAGGGATTTTAAAGGTTTATTTTGCCTCTTTGTTTGTACTCTGAATTAAACATATTAAATATTAAGAAAAGTAGAGCCAGAAGTCTCAACTATTTTACGACTGTTTTCAAATATATCACAGACAGTTGTTTGCTTGTTTGTCATCGGTTGCATTAGATCAGGCAAATATGTGAGGCTGCATTTTCCAAATAGCAACGATGGGGTGAAGCCTATAGTAAACATGTAAACTTAGAAAATAACCATACTGTTCTATACCGGATGAGGGATATTTAAAAGAAAATTCAATTTGCGCTTGTTTCTAGACAATTAGCTTAAATTATAGATGAAGACTACACTAAGATTATCCTATAAAATAAAAACTTTGTATTTTTGAAACGAACAAATGATGGGTTTGATTTGGAGTGCTATAGGTCAATTTTTGCTACACTAGGGCTAATTTGACCGGGACCTACTGCTTAAAGCCGATTCCGAACGGCTACAAACATCCATGCCAAAAGTGGGACTCGAACCCACGGACTATGGTTCCGAAAGTCAGCGCCCCAGCCATTCGCCAACATGTGGCTGGAAGCGAACAAATGAGTAGCATAACGAAGAGGCCTTCGTATTTTCAAAATAGATTTGTCCACCCATATATAGAAGTCCTTTACAGAGTTCCAGGCTTTTGGTTTAATTAGTACCTACAAGGAGCTGATGGAAAACAATGAAATCATAAATGGTAGATCCCTAAAACCTTGATAAAGAGTAAAAAAAATGAATTTTTTTTTAACTAATCCCAGATTGTATAGCAAGGCTAGACAATCTCCATGAAACCAAAAATATCCAAAAAGTCTAATAACAGTAGAGGGTCCAGAAGGACCTCGTCCTTTGCAAAACCCAAACAAGCCAAAAGATGGGCAGGGGTGGCCATGTCGTCTGAGCACCAGTGGCACTACGGGAAGATCTTCTGACCCTGCCGAAAAGTGAGTGCTTTTAAATGACCACTCATGAAGCGCGAGAAGGCCGTTTGATATTTTCTGGGCTTGAGCTGGAAAGACCCACCCGAACATCTTCCAAAGTACCATGGGTGGCAAGGAAGAGTTCTCCAAAGATGGTTTTGCTCTATCTTCTTAAGGGAGTGAATCTCTCTAAAAGTAAGAGCCTCACAAGGGCTCACGTACTCCCCAGCAGCAGTCCTGGCTAAAAAGTCGGTCCTTTCATTACCGTAGATCCCAACGTGGGAAGGGATCCACTGGAAATGAATAGTGTGTCCAGATGAAAGCCGGCCAAGAAGATCTAAAATGTCCAGGCTAATCTGTAATAGTCCAATGAGAGAGGTGCTGAATGGAAGCACGACTGTCAGTTAAAATCCAGACATCGTGAAATTGATCCTCAACTTGACACGCATACTTCAAGCCCTTGTTGATAGCAATAAGCTCTGATCTAAGAACCGAACAGAAATCTGGATTTTGAATCTTAAATTCCACAGCATCGGTAGGAGTTGGTATGTGCACTCCACTACCAGAAATTCCCCCAACACCAAAGCTGCCATCGGTATATATCTTTAAAGAAGATTGAGGGATTCTATGGATAGTCTCTAGAGCTAATTGTCTGATGAGGGCCGGAATCTCAGAGTTTTTTATTACACTAGAGGGACGGAAAATTTGTTTTGGATTACTTGTCCACCTTCAGATCGTAGAACGATAGATGCGGTTTTCTCGGTAGGCGATTCACGTTTGTTATCGCCCCTTACAGGGAATCACAACTAATACTCTGTTTACCCGATGAAGGAAGATATATAAGTGCAGAACTTTATGGGATTATATTTTTCTATTATAGGTTTAAAAATCTGCCATCTAAAGCTTTTTTTAATCAAATGTTAGGAAGTTTATCGGTTTAGTAGATCAAAAAGCGTCTTTAGTTACTAATCATCGGTATGACTATCACACTAATACTTGTGAAACGCGGATTTGTGTTTATTACACGTATTTGTTTTAAAAGTACTTGTGTCACAAATGCATTTGTGAATTGTTCATTGCGATAATCACACCAGTACTTCTCGGCCTGATGATGAGCTATTGGTTGGATTCGAAACCTGTAGCCACCGCTTTTCATTTTCATTGTGGTATTGAAGATGTGTTTTTTACGTAATTATTTTCAAAGGTGTCTGTATGTCGTTAGAAATTGCATTATTTTGTTTTTTTTCAAAATTTTCTCTTTCATAAGTGTCTGAATATACCACTCAGTAGACGAGTGAACAAAAAAGAAAAAATCAATTTGACGACAACACTTAAAAATCTTGTAAAAACTAAAAAGAAAAAGGAAGCTCGAATTATTAATCTACAAAAATAAAAACAAAATGGCCTTAGATACTTACTCATTAATGGATGGACGATATAAAAAGAAAATGATTATCACTTAATTTTTCTTGTCACGATTTTTTCTAATCTCCGATAATTTTATCGTATTAATTAAATCTCTTATCTAGTTCAAAACTGGTATTGATATACTTATCAGAATACTTTTATCAAACAAGTTTTGGGAAATTGTGAGATATCAGTTAAAGAATTCTTGCTCCAAACTCCATAATCAGGTTTCAAGTTCTTTGTCATTGGGAGCTCATTTAATTTGATAAATAGAGAGAGCTTTAATTAGTACAACTGTACTGATAATTGCGTTGAAGATGGAAATAATGGCTTTGAACGCCGGTGACTTTCAAATGAATTTATAGCTTAGAGAGGATGAAAGCGAGTCTTATTCTCCCCCCCCTTTCATCCCCAAGGCAGAATAAACTAAAATAAATAAATAAATAAATAATTACGCTAAGTAGTTATCGCCGAGCTAGATTAAAAGTAAAAGGATGTGCATTTAAATAAGGGTATGGTAGAATCATTGTTTTGTAAAATTTACTTCTTGGCTTAGTTAACTCCAGAGACCGTTGAAGACTACGCTGAAAATGAAATAGGGTTCTTTAAAATTTAGGGCTTCGTTAGAAATATATTTTTGTTTACCGGTTTGGGACAATATTAACCATAAAACGTTAGAATTTATTGTTAATTAAGTTTTGGTTTTTTTTCAAGAGGTAAATGGTTTCAAATTGTTTAAATTCATTTCATAAAAGTTATTTTAAGAAGCATGCCATTTTTGCAACTATGAACAGAAATGTTTTGATATATGATCCAAATTTAACGACTTTGTGGTGAAATAACATATAGAGGAGGAAATTCATCGCTTTAGTAGATAAAAAAGCGCCTTCAGTTCCTTATTATTAGACAAAATTAAACAAATTAACAGTATGAATTTGCAATTTAGAGGTCAAAATGACAGTTACAAATTAGCAGTTTAGTGCGCTGTGAATATTTTGCAATTACATATTATGCAACATATCACACTTTATACGTCTTGTACATGCTATCAGGTATACGACAGTTACAGGCAACGAGGTTATAGGGATTCTATGCTCACTTCTACCCAGACTTGGGTGTATATAACTTGAAGTGGCACTCTATTTGAATTTGAACCACACACAGTTTATACATGAAACAATGTTTATTGAATTCGTTGCACATATAATTGGCTTTTACAGCAATAAGCATACGTACTACTTGTACGGAATGTATAAACACAGCTTTCAAGAACAATATATTTTTATACTCACGAACAGTAAGTCAAACCAGCAGTACTGCCACGTAAACTTCTGGCCCGCTAAGCACTCGCGCAGGATAACACCTTTTCAACCTTAACAACCTCCTCCTTTTTCATTAATGACGCTGCGTGGTATTTATACTAAGCGCGTATGCCGAAATTAGCATATCTAAAGCAGCTTCTTTAATTCACTCAAAAGTTCGATTCTTGTGAATCGAATCTTGTGTATACCTTACACTGTTATAGATGCCCGTTAATAGAAATCTTGTCCATTTAGGTTTTTTGAAAGTCAAGACACCTACTTCTGTAATTAATTTCAAGCCTTGGTTTTGTTATTATAACCAATATTCTCCATAATCACGCAGCTAAAACTGCTTATTGTCAATCATACAGCTGACGGAACAGTAAAATTGACAAGAAATTGCTTTATATAAATCAAAATAAATGCCGCAATTATTGCGGATGTAAAAGAAATTTAGAGTAAAACTGCAGAGAGTACTTCTAATTTTTCAGAGAACATTACTTTGATATTGACGTTTCTTGGAAGTAGATTTTTTTTTCTAAATTTTTTTTTGTCTCTGATATTTCGGAAGAAAAGTTTGTCTTCTGAGATTTTGCTCTTAACTCTTTTCTCATCTGTCTTGTATTTTATTGTTGGATTTCAAGTGCAGTTTTTTTGTTTGTTTTTTTCAGCAAATTTTATACATCTTAACTTTTTCCATGTATCTATATTGTCCAGGAAATAAATATGAAGCCGAAGGAGTTCAAGTTTTCCACAAAAGCAGTTACTATTTTTCGCCTTTAAACCATAACTAAAGTCTGCTATGTACTAAGAAAAAAAATCGTATTTCCCTTTTCCTCTTCTTGCAGACTTTTGTGGTGGGAGGAGTCCAGTTGACAGTTCGAGAAATCCACCCCCCCCCCTTAGGATTGACATTTTGAGGGATTGTAATGGCTCTCTCTCTATAGGGGGGTTAAGCGCTGTCCCCAAATTTTTTATTTAAAATATATATTTGTCAACTAATTACAGGTACATAAATGCTGATAATCAAATAAAATTGGTATCGTCAGATAGCCTGAACTTTTCTGCAAAGCGCTACAGGATACATTTTATAAATTTCGTCCACCGAAGGAATTTATGAGCATTTAAAACACATCATACCAGATTTCCCCCCGAATAATTTAAATTTTAAAATATTAATTGCATTTAAAAAAAAAAAAACGAAAAATGTACACAAATGTAAAAATTCTTTCTCTATGACGGAGTACAATTTTTTAAAAAGAAATCTTTGAATCCAAGTCGGCAATCCGTGGACACATTTTCTCCATAGGTTAACATTGAGGTGAGCGAATCCAATGGGGTTAGTACATAGCAGCCTTAAGCCATCCAGCCTCACAGCACGGAGTGTGCAGGACACATGCAGAAACAGGTGAAATGCTAGTTACCCCAGATTCCGATTAAACACACATTTGGGGTGAAATGGAATGACGATTTCATCTAAACAAATTTTTACCTCCAGCGTTTTTGACAATTTGTCTGCAGAAAAGAAAGAGGAATCTCAATCAAGCACGCCCATAATATTTCGCATGAATATTTGAACAAGAGACAGCTGTCGGCATGGTGGTTGCTGCGTTTGCTAGCAATAGCCTTAAGGCTCCAAATAAAGTTTAGATGCTCTGTTTATTTATAATGTTATTAGTCAGCTTCTTTTTACTCCTACTAAAAACTTATCTGTTTGTTTTAGTATTTTTAAGGGATCAACCTGAAATGTATTCGGTTGATTCGAGACTGGTTTGCCCAGGTTCTCATTTTCCTCAACTATTATGCCACAGAGGAAATGAGTTATTGAGTATAGTAGGATTTGGGATAATTTTTTTCGGCACTAAACATCTCAAGATAGACCTGCTTAATCTCTATTATTTTGGCCTTTCTTTGGAAAGTAAAACTCTCAAGGGTTACAATGTTTTGCTTCTATCCAGAGAATTGTTAATCAAAAGAATACTTATGTAATCCTGAGCAGTTTGTTGTGTATCATCACTACCCGTAAGCAAATTTTCCTCCCATAACGCACAAACAATTTCGTAGTGGAATCTTACTGACTTCGCGGACAAGACTGTGTTAAAAAAACCCTTAGACTCCCAAGGGAAGAGCTTTTTGGGTTAGCTGTTAGAGTTTTAAGTTTTTAACAGGACACAAAATTCTTCAAATTTTCGAAAAAAAGTTTACCGCATTAAAAAAATTTGTGTTCTTGTCCGCTTAAAATGACGTTTAAATCATGTTTCTATCTTAGTTAGAACAGGAGATATTAACAGTGGCGTAGCGAGCATAACTGGCGCCCGGGGCACGATACCTTTTTGGCGCCCCTCATGGTCTTGGGGACCAAAGGGTCCAATGGTCTTAGGTACCATTTGGCGCCCCTCTGCAAGTGGCGCCCGGGGCATGATAGACCCCCTTGCCCCCCTCTCGCTACGCCACTGGATATTAATTTTTATTTTGCAATATTCTAATAGCAGCCAATCTGTGTTGCAAATTGAAATTATATAGTACAGTGATTTCCGCTTATAAGAATCACGTTTGTTATTACTGTTTTTGATTCTTATAAGCGGTTGATTCTTATAACCGAAACTTCCCTTTGGACAGGCACACATACACAAATATATACTTGTACATATATATAAACACAGGCACATATATACATAATTTACCTTTAAATACTCTTTAATTTATGTTATTTATCATTTATTAAAATTATTTTTTATAATTTTAAAAATACTCAATTTCTAAACCAATACTATAATTCAATTTCTAGACCTATAAGTAACAACACTTGAGTATAAAATCAACAAGAGGCAGCTTCTCTTTGACTACACTTTGGAAGAGCATCATATCTAATTAACAAGTTCTGTTTTTCAGAAAAACTAAGAGTTTACCTTGTTTTTATCATATTTGAATTCGACTATCAAAAAGTTCTAACTCTAACTGGCAATTTTGTTAGAAAACTAAAGTGAATACTAGCGACGTATGCTTATTACAGTCTCAGACGAAGATTCACTTTATGTTTGATTCAGCATCTGGTTCATCTGATTCAGCAAAATGGATCCGTTTACGTTTCACGGTTTGAAGTGCTGAATCCACTGTCCCGTTTGCGTAAGTGATGGTGGACACTTCGCGGATGATTTATGTGTTTCAGGGTCCAGAAATCCACAACCAGGAAGTAAGTGGTGGGAAAAAAGGAGTGCCTGTCTGGAGAAAAGCGAAATCGGACCCGGGCGGGTTATATGCCCCTGTGTAAAGCTAATAAGACAGTGTTTAGCAAAAACGTATAAGGAGATACTCTTATGTTATGTCTAAAGGAATGTATTTTACGACTGTTTTCCACCCCAAAGTTTTATCAATCTTTCTTTTCAAAAACTTAAGAAAGAATTTCGTAACTTTTGAGAGTTCAAGTGGCATTTTTTGGAAAAATGAAAGGAAGGCGAAGATTGCAAACTGATTCTTATAACCGGTGGATTGATTCTTTAAAGCGGAAATTTTAACATGGAAATGATACATTTGTTTTTGTTTTTGCGATATTGATTCTTATAAACGGTTGATTCTTATAACCACTGATCACTATAAGCGGTGGTTACTGTATATTGTATTTGGTTTTGGCGTACTAGTAGCGCCACCTGGTTGCTCCGCGGTTCGCGCGAAGCGTGTGTAAGTTAGTTGGTGTTGGACTCTTGAATGGAAATAAAGCCTGACGCTTGAAATCTTGGTGATTAATATTTCTTGAACTCTTGGATATATATTTCTTCATGGTGATTTACTACAATCTGTGTTTAAACCTGTAAATGAGTTTTTCTGTATGATGGGTTTTTTTTTACCCATTTCTTGTCTTTAAATTGTTATAAGTCAAGAACCGTTAAAGATAAATGGTTCAAACTTAGAGCATGTCTTTTTCAATTATTTTACTTTAATTTTGATTCACGAAATTTGAAAAAAATATTTACTTTTGGAAATATGATTTTTTAAAAATAAGTAACATAATTTTTTTAAAAATTCTTCTTCTTAATATTTTAAATTTTTTAAAATAAATATTTAAAAAACACTGAATCGAAATTTGAAACTTATATATTTCTGTTTAATTAAATGAAAAAATTTTGAAAATCGACAAATAATATTTAGAGTTATAACGATTTTAAATTACCCCACTTTTTAAAAAAAATTTAAATTTTTAAATTTTCAAAAACTTTATCAAAAGTTTTATGATGCGATTTTGTTTACATATTATACGGTTAACCATCACAAAAAAAATTCAAAATTTTAGCTCAATAAATAAAAAAAATTTTAAAATGTGCCCCTGACCCCTCAAAAGAGAGCTGTATTTTTCACATTTGGCAAAAATATATTTTTTTATATATCCTAGGGGTTGTTTATTCATAGATAAGCAGCTAAGTCCAGTTGCCATCGACCTAGATTTTGCAGTTATTATAGGCTCTTCTCCGTGCTATAGCCGACAAGTAAGCCGGAAGCCAAAAAAATTCCGAAAGAGCAATTTTTCTAAATTTTCACCGGCGGCTGATAAATTGCAGTCAGTCTAGTCCACATACAAAGAAAAATTGCACCACAAAATGTGGAGTTTGTTCCAAGTACTTTTCGATTATGCCATATTGAGGAGCCATTGTATGATCTGAGGGCGTCCATGGTAGGCTCTATGTACGCTGAATATCGATGTCTTAGCTACTGTTTGAAGAGCATGTATTTGTCACTCTTTTCGGCTGCTGTATTGAATGACACTTCGACTGCTGTGTCATTCAATACAGCAGCCGAAAAGAGTGCCATTTTCGTTACCGTGCCAGTTTTTCAAATTTCGGAGGCACACATAAGTACTTGATCATTTATGCTGACATTTACATGCACACATGCCATGAAATCATTGATCATTATACCCCGTGTGCTTGTCAGTCTCTCAAATTAATAGAATTCTAGGAACATCATAAAATGCTAGGAGAAACTACGGCTAACATTCCGCTCTTGCATAATTTTTTTAAAAATCCATTTAGCAAAAGTAAAAGAAATTTTCGAATATATATGCTTTTGAATTTTCTGCACATCTCACTGCTTCTTGGTGTCGTTGCTGCTTAATGCGTATGATATCTTTGATGTTTCCACCAGTAGATATTAAAGAAGATTTGAATGACATTTTTAGCCGATTTTTATCTTAAAGAACTCTTACTGCTAAATCTTGAAATATTAATTTCAAGCAAATTTTAAAAATTATTTTCAAATGCTTTTTCAGAATTCTTATTCGGGAAAAACTAATTATAAATATATAGGAAATATTTAAAATTGCTCATGGTTGAATCAAAGTATCTTTCTTGCTTGAGATTGAAGGAGTGAGGTTCAGTTTGTTTTCTCTTGCGTAGAAAAATTTTCTCTATTCATGGATAGCCTTTGAAGTCTGCATATACTTAAACCTATTGAAGCTGAATAAGTTTGAAATGTATATTTTGTTTTAATTTTGTATGTTAAACTATTATTTTTGTGTTTCAATCTTTATTTGTTTCGTAACATCTCCATGTTGGGTGTATATCACGAGGTAACAGAACGGAAAGAGTTTCTATACAGTCGAACCCCGTTATAACGAACTTTAAGTGACTAAAGGTTTTGTTCGCTATATCTGGTAGTTCGATATATCTGAAACATTAAGAAAAATGTTGGAGTTCACAAAATGTATAACTCATTAGTTGCTATGTGTATTCAATATTCATGCATTAAAAATGGTAAAATCTACACTGCTGGCCACTGTAAATGCAACACCCTGAAGGAAACATGCAAATAACATGAAATTTACAACATGCATTAGCGGAGGTGAGATATGCAAATGATTAGAATTTCAGCGCAGACGAAAATCACGCGCGCCTGTGGCGCCACTTCAAAGTGCTATTTAAGGCTTGGAGATTTCGACGATTTCAAGTTCGGCAATTGTGTTTTTCTTGTGGTTTTTCAAAAAGACGATCAATTATGCCTCGTCGAAAACAGCGATAATCTTTTGATCAAGTATCCGAGTTCGACAGAGGAAGGATAGTGGCCTACCGAGATTGTGGATTATCTTTCAGGGAAATCGGTAGTCGTGTTGGACGAAACCAAACAACTGTAATGCGGATATGTGATCGTTGGATGCAGGAGGGTACGACGGACCGGCGTGTTCGATCGCATCCACCTCAGCGCACCACTTCACGTGATGACAGGCAAATTGTGCGCATGGCAGTGACGGATCGCTCAGTCACATCACAAACCATAGCACAGCACATGCAGTCTGTAACGCATCATCCAGTGTCTGCGCGTACCATTCGACGCCGTATACAGCAGAGTGGTCTGTCCCCAAGACGTCCATTGCTTTGTCTACCCTTGACGCAGAACCACAGACGTCTCCGCCGCCAATGGTGCGATGACAGAAGGATGTGGACGGCAGAATGGAATGACATTGTCTTTACTGACGAGTCACGCTTCTGTCTGCAACACCACGATGGTCGCATTCGAGTCTGGAGACACCGTGAAGAGAGGATGCTGAACAGCTGCTTTATGCACCGCCACACTGGTCCTGTACCGGGTATTATGGTATGGGGCGGTATTGGATATCACACTCGCACACCTCTAGTACGCATTGCCGGTACTTTAAACAGCCAGCGCTACATCTACGAGGTGTTGGAGCCAGTTGTCCTTCCTTACCTTCAGGGCTTGCCCACAGCCATATTTCAACAGGATAATGCGCGCCCACACGTGGCACGCATTGTCCAACGGTTCTTCGTCAATCGCCAAATTGAATCAGCAGATCAACTTTAGCAACGTGTGGAAGCTGCTTGGTCTGCTGTACCCCAAGAACTCATCCAAAGTCTCTTTGAATCAATGCCGAGGCGTGTGCAGCGGTGATCTCCAACAATGGCGGCTACTCTGGCTACTGATTTTGGCAGGAACCACACTTCACAGAAGTCTATAAATTTAATCATTTGATACTTGGTCAACATGTTATCTACAAAATAAATTTTGTTGTGATATCTCTCGTCTTTCTTGGTGTTGCAATTTGGGTGGCCAGCAGTGTATTAAAAAGGATCTTTAATGAATTAAATTTACTAAAATCGATTACATTAAACAGACACAATACTAATTAAATTAACTAAAAATGAAGACAAATGGAAATAAATTTATTTTTCCTTTAATTGTTGCTCACTGTTTTGATACAGAAATAATCGGTAATCTTCTGCTGACGTGATGCCGATTTAAAAAACATTTTATGAATTTCTTTGTTCAATACATGAAATGACTCCAACACTCTTTCTTCCACCGTTTGTGTAGTTAAAAACTCATTAATTACACGCATCGCTGCTGTAGTACCTGAGAAGTCGGGGATTTCGTTATTTATGTGCTCCTCTTCATCAGCATCAGATGCAGAATCTTCGAATTTAGAATGATTCCTTTTAATTTCTTCCACAATATCTTCATCAGTCGGAATTTCACATGTAATAACTTCATCATCACATGTTTCGAACAACTAACTGCATGTCACAATCTGAGAATTATGAAATTTTGTGCTTTTCTATCCACATCGCGATAGGTAAATCTTCATCATCATCTTCTTCAACATTTTTTGCTTCTTCAGCATTCTTAAAAAGTTTTAAAAAAATCAGTAGTCCACTGAAAAAAAAAAGTTCGTTACAGCCGATTCTTGAGATTTCGGAGGTTCGCTATAAAAGGATAAATTAGCATTAAATACAATAGGAAAACGGCGGGAACCAAAATTTTTGTTCGTTATATCCGTGAGTTCGTTATATACCGGGTTCGCTATAACGTGGTTGGTCTGTATATGTGTGGCATCAGCGTGATGCTTCAGTTCTTTAATGGGAATAGAACTTTTCGATAAGTTACGTAAAACAGACGCCAGACTTTACTAAAATAATGACATCACATTTGCTGGTAATAGATGCCCCTGATGATTATCACGATCTAACCGAGAGAAAAGTTTGTGTTTAATGTGACATCAGAGAGACAATTCTAATGCGAGTGCAGGATGTGTTATGCGTGAGGTCGTATTGAACTCTCAATCGATTTGCGCAAAATAAAAGCTCTGGAAATGGGTAGCCACTTTACAAAGGAGATGCTGAGGATATTTATCAAGAAAGTGTGAGTAGCTGGGATACTTTATTTACACTTGGTTGAGTTCATCGCCTAAAGGTCCCGAATAACAGTCTTAGAGATAAAAAGCATATTGGATTGTTGAAAATAAAAGAAACTGATCAAATGGAGATGATATTAGCTTCAACAAAAGTGTTATCGACTGGCAAATTTTTATATTTCCATAATTTGCGTACAGAGAAATATTTATTCATACAATTGAAAATACCACAATATTTATATGTTAATACAGATATGCCAGGATGTTTATGTGAAAACTCTTGTTATTTAACCTTTTCCTTTCGGGTGGGATAACATGTATCCCAAGAATACTGGCCCAAGAATGGATATATATATATATATATATATATATATATATATATATATATATATATATATATATATATATATATATATATATATATATATATATATATATATATATATATGTAACGAAAAGCGGGTGCTTTCCCACACGAATAACTTTAACTTTGTAGAGGAGATGCGACACGACATTATTGACGTAGCCAGGGTGGTAATAGTTCTAGTAGACCGGTACAGGAGATGGATTCACATGTAAACACTTGAGTAAAGGACAGGAACACGATGAACACTTGAAATATTTTATTCCATGGAACCAAACTGCAAGACATCAGAGAAGATACACAGCTATACATAGTTGAGCGAATTGGCACAAGCTGACGACATGATGTTTGACAATAACGTCAACAGACAGCCCATAGCTGCCCAGGCTTGAGTATCGAATACGATTACATCGTAATATATTTTGGAGCAGTACGCGGACAGCGAGCAAGGAAGTAATGAAAGCTCGCCAAAGAAGTAGAGCCAAAAAAGTAGAAGGCGCGAAAAAGCTCAGTCTCACCTTTTTATGCTGAGTAACTTCTGATTTTGCCGCTAGACTTAGAATTCTTTTAATTGGTTGACCCCGATCACGTGGTATTTCTTCGAAGGGGGATCGAGATCACGGAAGTCTAAAAATAACTTTCCCGTGCATGCGTTAAAGAGAATATTAGGTTATTTTGATTTTCGATTTTGTTTTTGAAATAGGGCTGGACTTTATTGAGGTAAAATTAAGATACGCGTTAGATATATGACAATTAATATTAGTGGGGCATTATTATTGCAATATATATATATATATATATATATATACATACATACATATTATATGTATATAGTATGTGTATATATATGTATACATACATACATACATACATATATATATATATATATATATATATATATATATATATATATATATATATATATATATATATATATATATATATATATATATATACACTGAAGTGCCACTGAATTAGGGATACCTACCTAGTAACGAGTTGGGCCTCCTCTGGCCTTGATAACGGCTGCCACACGACGAGGTATAGATTCAACAAGTTTCTGGAAACGTTCCACGGGAATGGCTTGCCAAATATTGGCTAAAGCTGTCCATAATTCAGTAAGGTTCTTTGGTGCTGTGTGATGGCCTTTTACGCCTTGTTCCAAAACATCCCAAAGATGCTCAATAGGATTTAAGTCTGGGCTTCTAGGTGGCCAATTCATGACAGAGAAGTCAGAGGAATGCTCATCCAACCAGCCAGTAGCCAACCGGGACTTGTGAGAGGTACAGTTGTCTTGCTGGAAAACTCCATTACCGTGCGGATAACAGAACAGCATAAACGGATGGAGGTGATCACCCAGCAAATCTACTTACGGAATTGCATTGAGAGAGGTTGGTACACGCACCAAAGATCCCAAACTGTGCCACGAAAAAATACCCCAGACCATGATTGAGCCACCATGCCCTTGTACAGTTCCAGCCAGGCATGCAGGATCCATGGCTTCATGAGCCTGACGCCATAATCTCACCCTCCCGTCGGCGTTAAGTAGTCGGAATCGAGACTCATCACTCCATGCTACTCGTTTCCAGTCCTCTACACTCCAGTCTCTGTGCTCTCTTTCTCAGGCAAGACGTGCAGCCCGATGGCGAGTATAGAACAATGGTACTCTCGTAGGTCGACGGCTCCCGAAACCCATACGGTGAAGCGAGCGTTGCACAGTCCGTTTACTGACTGTACGACTGGCACCGTCATTAAACTGGGTGGTAATTTGAGCTAATGTTTGGCTTCGCTGGCTACGTACAATACGCCTGAGCTGTCTCTCACCACGCACTGTCAAGGCTAATTGTCCTTTGCAGTTTGCCCGATCGCTAGTTTTTTTTCCACCATGCATGTATTCTTGGTATACTCTTGACACTGTCGACCTTGAAAATCCTAGCTGTCTGACGATTTCGGAAATTGAATGGCCCATGCGTCGCGCACCTACGATTTGTCCGCGATCGAAGGCGTCTAAATCAGGCAGTTTACCCATACTGGCAATTCCAACAACTAATTCAGAACAACCACAGTACGCGCTATATATGCAGTTACCACAGCGCCCTCACTTGCGCATACATGATGCGCAGCGCTACACAATTTGCATAGGCTTTGCTATCCCTAATAGCCGTCTTACAGAGGGGGGGGTCTGAAATTTCCCGTTCTAAACAGGGAATCTGAAAAATAGGCCCCGTAAGCTAAAGGTTTAAAGAAAGTTGTAACACATTAATTTCATCACTGTGCTGAATTGTTTTACACAGAGATATATATCTGAGTAACTTCTTAAAGGAATCGAAATAAATATCTTGAAATCAACATATTTTAACAAGCTTATTACATTTAACGAACGATATCAGTGAATAATCGTTGTAATGAATCCATCTTAGAAGTAAAGCTCCTTGTTAGATGGAATTATAAATTCCATTGTTTGGTAACGGAAAACTGGAAATTGGAGATCCATACACGAGAAAAATTATAATAAATCAACGTCATTGATGGATTATGTTGTGATTTTAACTTAACTTCCTACACAATTTGATACCTACAATGTTTCAAAATGTACAAATGAGCATTGTGGTAGGCTAAATCTTTTGAAATCATTTTATTATTTGAGTATCTTTGAAGTGTATTAATAGAAATTCTAGACACATTTGTTTACAAAATGTGATGAAAACAAAACGTGTTTTTAACTGCTATAATTAACTGAGGTGGAACCTCATTTTAGTTTGTCTTATTAAATGGGAAATTATTACTTTAGGAACTATAGTTTTCACATATATTCAACTAATAATTTCTAATTGTGTTTATGAATGTACCTCCTCGACTATAAGATTTAAGTAATTCCCCTCTCTTTTCACGCCCGTTTGTAGGCTATATCATCGCTAGAGAGTATATATGACCAGCGGAACCCATCTATGAATACTGTATGGACATTTAAAATTTAGCGTTGAAATCTCATAGCATAAATTGGGAAATATCTACTAAGACAGAGATGCCCTTCTTTTTTACAATACAGGTTGTAACTGGTTGTAGACAGATTACGAACATTCAAAGATGATATTTCAATTTTCATTTCTTTGCCATTTTCTCCCTCGAACTCCGTTTCCGAGACGGCCAAGATGGAAAATTGTTGTTTGTTCATTATCGTAGTCGAAATTTTGACATGCCTGAGGAAGTCTCTCCTTCTGAATACCATTCTATCTTAACACAATTAACTGGAGAATGTACACGATAGCTCTTGTATAACTCTTGCTAAACTAAAACACTACAGTCAGCAAGTTTCTTTAGCCAACGTGAAAGGGATGAAGTGACGACACGAGTGTTTTTTGCCGGATTTTCGCTGTATCGTCGCCCGTCTTTAGCGCTCCGTTTTTAATGGGAACTAAAACAAGTGAATGGTGAAGTGGTCTTATGGTGTTTAAATTATCACCATAACCTTTTCCCTTTTCCATTAGCACGCTTTAGCATTTTCCCTTGATGAAAGACATTAACATAAAATGTTTCTTAAAATTTGAAATTTTAATTAAATTTTTAGGTTTCTGTTTGGAAATTAATGTCATGATTATAGGTCAGTAATGGATGGTATTTCTTGTTTTCTTTAACATGAAATTATTTTTCTACTCAGATTTCACTTTGTGGGAAACAGCAGATTTTTAATATTAACATTTTCCTCACGGGATGGGATAGCATGTATCCCAATAATACGGGACCAATATTGGATACATATACATATACATATATATGACAGAGTTCGTTGTCATGGGTTATTAATTAATGAAAAGCAATCGGGCACTGCAATGAATATACACGATTTAGTTCCATTAACTGGTTTTTATTCCATTACGTTTTGTCCAGAGCTCCGACAAAGTTCCACCCCATTTGAAATCTCTCATGAAGACGTACGTGTTACCTCTCTCAAAATTAAGTGCCAGATAACTAGCTTTTCTTTGTTACACTCCCGCCCAATCTTTCCGCTGATTCATCATGGAATGTTCTCCACATTTCTTCTTATGTAATCTTTTTACGTAACTTACTTCTGCCGAAAAATATCTCTTTTCTGAACGGTACCCGTCTAGTGGCGACCCCTATTGATAGTTTTTGCTATTAACAACCCTTCTTTTATGGCGAACTTTCGTGAGTTAATAATTTTTGATTATAAATTCCCCCTTTTTCCTAACAAAAGCCCCCCTATATTTTAGTTTTATGTTTTTCCTTACACACACACACATATATATATATGTATATACAGTGGAATCTCGATCTATCGTTTTTCAAGGGACCGATTGAAATGAACGATAAATGCGGGAAAACGATAGATGCGGAAACATAACAAAGCAATATGATCTTTGGGACTGGATAAAATGAACGACACATACGGAAAAACGATGGATCCGAAAACGATCGATCGAGATTCCACTGTATATATATATATATATATATATATATATATATATATATATATATATATATATATATATATATATATATATATATATATATATATATATATATATATGTATATATATGTATATATATATGTATATATGTATATATATATGTATATATGTATATATATATATATGTATATATATATGCATATGTATGTATATATATATATATGTATATATATATATATATATATATATTCATATACATACATACATAATATACACACATACATACATACATACATACATACATACATAACCCCCTTAATGGTCGTTCTTACAAAGGGGTATAAAATTTCCCATTCTAAAGAGCAAATCGGAAAAATAGGCCCCGTAAGATAAAGGTTAATCATATATGATCATATTAGAGTTAACATTTAAATCTACTTTGGTCTTCACTTGAAGTTCTCCCTAGGCTAGTCTACCACATCGTAAAGCCTAAATTTAGTAAGAATCTAGCTTTGAACTTCCTTACCTTAAGGGATAAAAGGGAATTCTTCTACTTGAAAGGAAAATGAATTCTTTTCATAACTTAAGCTAATCGAATAATGTGATTCAAAGTCTAATTAAGTTAACATCGACCTTAATGGATCATCTTGAGTACTTTTATATGCCCGGGAGATTTCCCCTCTGGTTTCCATTAACAGATGGTCCGGAACTGCACAAAGAATCTTGATTAAAGTGTATGAACTGATCCGTCAAGCTATTTTTAGGAATAACAAGAATTTTCTGGAGAAACCACGCAGGATTTAATGGAGGATCTTTTGGAAATAAATTTACAAAACTCAAAATGAATTTGGGGGAAATGAATAGCATTATGCCTCACGGAAAAAGTGAAATGCGCAGTTCTATCCCATTATGGACAATTATGTAATCAAATTCTTTTATTTCACACTAATATAGAGCGTTTATAAATAAAAATTATTGTTTCGAGATCAAAAAAATAACATCGATAGAACTGATGTTTATAATTTAATTTTCAATTTAATTTTTTTTTACTATAAAGATTTTTTTATTTACTACATATTAATTGTAAAGTCTAATAGAGAGGCTGTTCGCACATTTTTTAGACGATTTTGGTAAGCGGTAATAAAAAATCGTTTGCTGCAAAAGAAATAATTGCAATTGTAGATGAATCATGGGTGTATTTAAATGATTGCAACATAAAAAAGGACCATTTATTATCATAAAAGGGGAGAAAAAATGTAAGTACATGGTTTAAAGAATCGGAAGAAAGTTTTTCTAAGGGATTCGTGATTGTTGCTGGTTTTTCCTATAATGGCAAGTTAAAAATAAAGAGAGTGGAAAAAAATGTCAAGATTAACTCCAAATACTATCAGGAACATATTTTATCGCCAATTTTTCTGAATGAAATACCATCGCTTTACCCACAGTGCCATCAATCTGTGAGACTCCATCAGGACAAAGCTAGCAGTCACACATCAAAATCCACTGTAAATTTCCTAAGAGAAATGGAACAAAAAACTGGTATCAAGGCCATACCCTTCACCGATATCCCTACTAAATCTCCCGATGTATCACCTATGGATTTTTGTGCTTTCGGACTTTTAAAATCTGCATTATCCAAACGTCGTCCCAAAACCCTTACAGGACTCTGGAAAGCTGTTCAGGAGGAATGGGATAGAATACCTCTTCTGACACTTCAAAAGGCATTATTATCCTGAAAATTGCGGTGTCGAAAGATAGTTCAGAATAAGGGATGTCAAATAGAACATTTAAAATACAAGAATTTTATGTAATTTAGTTTTGTGAATACAATATACATCGTCTAAAAAATGTGTGAACAGCCTCTGTAATAGAGAGAAAAAGCATAGAATCATGATTTAAAATAGGACATTTAATACAATATTCGAAAAAATGTTACCTTGCAGGAATTTATTTATGTTTGATGTCAAACGCTCTTTACAAACTAAAATAAAGAACCATTGAAATGTATTTACTAGCGAATTTATTTGATATAAAAGGGAAAAAAAAGCAAAAGTAAAGATGAATCTATACAGAACTCACTAATATGTACCCATCATAAAGCATTGCTGTGACATGTATGGAACCCAGTTTCAGGAAAATGAAATGTCCCATTATTTCTCTTCAAGGCTTACGAACACTCTGTTTTCGTATTAAAAAGTTTTTACTCTTCAATGCTCTTCTTATATTATTATGCTATGTATTTTACTCGAGACGTTTTATGAAAGTGATATCACTCGGAAAAGAAAACATTTTTTTTATAAAATACCTTTAAAGAATTTATTGATGTGCAAGTTTTTAGGGGGTTGACTTAATAAACAAGGTGTTTCAGAAAAAAATTTACATTTCTAAATTGATTTTTCTAGAGAATATGTCAAATTATTTCAAAACGCTTCCTTAGTTTCAGTTAAAAATAAGAAACAGGGGTTTTATATTAGAGAGTTTTCAGTTAACGGGAAAAGGCGTAAGTTTTCATTAGAATTATCTTGAATTATCTCTCAGATATGCTTAAAGTTTTATAGAGACGATTCGGAAACCTTCATTGAAATATGCAGTAACAACCGCTTGCCAGGAATGGAATTCTTAATTCCAATCTCTGGATTTCGAGACCACAGTCCTGAGATCAAGCCGGGAATGTGAAGAAAGTTCGAACTAGGGTTGCAACATCGATGTCGATGTTTTATGGTTTTATATAAGTTAACGTTAATTAATATTAAGATGCCTCCCAAAAGTACCGTTACTAAACGAGGTTTAAAGAATGGATGTTAAAAAACATCGATGTCTAAAAACATCGTGTGTTTTGAGCGATGTTTTATTAGCGTGGATGTCTTATTATTAAATTAAGATTTAGAAAAGGATGTACAACTGCAAAATCAGCTACTCCAAATGTTTCAGGCAGGTGGTATGAAAAATGGCGGTATGAAATATCGATGTTTCAAAGCATCGATGTTTTGTTGTCGATGTCGCATCTCTAGTTCAAACTAGGAATTTCGTTCCTCACATTATCGTCACATTTTGTGGCCAACACACGCAATTTTGCCATCTCACGCCAACTAAGTAGGATGATGTCCGCAATTAATTAAATTTATTTATTTTTTTACCAAATATGTTTTCCTCGATGAATGTTTGTTGTTTTGTCCTCTGAAGTTCTTTTCTATGTTCGAACCCCACTCAAACCACAGTCTTCGGGGCCAT
The DNA here is from genome assembly GCA_907164885.2 of Dolomedes plantarius. Taxonomy (NCBI): domain Eukaryota; kingdom Metazoa; phylum Arthropoda; class Arachnida; order Araneae; family Dolomedidae; genus Dolomedes; species Dolomedes plantarius. The sequence goes on from OU015497.1 coordinate 22,544,396, forward strand.
AATTACTAGAGAATCGCAGCGGCGTGAAGAAATCTCATACTGTGAGCATACCATGCCTTATGATATCTTTTAAATTGCAGCAAAATTATTCGTTGAGAAGGAGACAGGGAGAAAAAGATTTGAATACAGAACCGCAGAGAAGCTTTTCTAAAGTGAGTGCTAGGTATTTCCTTTCATTGCGATATCACATACGCTAAATCCAATTTTCGAAATCTAGTCACAACAGACAATATCAAGGATGGAACTTGTTGCGCGTTCTTCTTATGATTCTGCGGATGCTATACTATGAAGGAAAACAGCATGGTCCACAGCAGATTGTGATTTCAAAGGCGTCCAGTAAGAGAAATACTTGATTAAGAAACACTTCTTGAAATTTAGTTTTATAAAAAAGGTAAATTAAAAATTTAAAACAAATTTATTTTTTTATATATCTGCGAAACCAATAATTGTATTTGCGTTTTTTTTTTACTACATAAAAAAGTTTCTTTACGTACATAAAAAAGTTTCTAAAATAATTTATCATCAGCATTTATAGAAATAGTATTTGTAAAATTTTCAACCAGGGGCTAAATAATTAATTCTTTTTCTGGCAGTTTTTGCTCCAGAGAACAGATTTAAGGAATTTTCGATAAAATAAAAAACTAATGCAGACGGTTTAATTAAAATAAATCAGAGAAAAGATGCACAATATTTCGTGGAAATACCTTGCTAAAAAATTGTAGCTAAATCCTTTGAAAGTGGACGGATCATGAAAATTTCAGCGCAGCCGCTAGACGCAGACAGTACTGCATAAAAAACGTGTCTGGTAATATAATCCCAGCAGAGATACGGGATTTGTGTTATTTGATCCTTAAGGGGGCTCACAACCTTTGACTACTGGGAAATGACCCTAAACATGACCAAAATCGAGCTACTGAAACTCCAATAATATTAATATATATATATAATTTTTTTGTTTTATATCAAAATTACAAGTCTTCAGTTATATTTTATACAAAAATAGAACTTCTAAAGCCATAAATAATTTTTAGATTTTATTTTTAAATGTACACATTACTAAAAAGGGGAAAAAAAATCATTGGATGTTTCGCGCATCATAAAATTAAGAAATATGCATACAGAAACTATTTTTTGATCAAATTAAATTAATGATACACTCAAGTTTAATGTAAAACCGAAAAATTTACATAAAATTAAAAAAAATTTAAAATTTAGCAATTTTTTAAAACATTTTCAAATGTAAAAAAATTTTTTACAATTTTTTTTTTTTACTTTTCTGGTTTTAGTGTGTAAAGAAGCTTATAATACAAATCTAATAAAAATTTTTGTGTATCTAGGACACATAGTTTGGGAGTAACTGTGCGCGCAATCCAAAAATTCACATATTCGAGAAAACTGAAGTTAAAGTTGGAATAACATGGCTACGGCAACACAGTGAGCTTTACATAAACTCTCATAACTCGAGAAATAATGCAATTTTTTTTATGTGGTTTTTTGCATATTGTTCAGAAATGTCCCAAAAATCAGAATATAGCAAAAACATAAAATCGATTTTTTTAAGTTTCAAAGGTTGTGAGCCCCCCTTAAAACTATGTAATATATTTTGAGCTAAAATTAAAATAGGCTTCTTTAATAAAACTTTATGATCCGCGTGCCGCTTAACTCTTTACCTCTGCTATCCATATTCACGTTCACTTGGCGACTTTGAATTCATTACTAAAAGTTCAATTTACTCAATATTATACGCCAAACCCAACTCAGTCTGCGCAATCTCACCAATTTCCACTGTCCTTTCAAGACGGTGGCAATCGTTGAATCATTGCCTCCCATCTCTTTGGAATATAAAACCTCTGGGGTGGGTCCACTCACATAACGCAGTCGGATGATGACCGAATGCCTAGAGCGCTGGCATTCAGGGCCTTTTTATCGCATGGGCAAATCGGGACTTTGCCCAGGGCCCCCTGATGCTAGGGGGCCCCAAAACCCCCTTGGTGTATGCACCTAGTACTTCTAATAGTATGTATATTTATAAATGTCCGTAAGGGGGGGGCCCAAATAGCATCTGCCCAGGGGCCCCCCAGCGTTCATAATCGGGCCCTGCTGGCATTCGGTACCCGATCATCAGCAGACCCACTGTTCTGCTGATGATCGGGCTGATGTTCTATGTTTTTAATTTGTAACCCGTATACGAGGTTCCCACCTATATCCTTTACACGCCCCTTAACTTCTAAATGGTGAGTCTGTGGGTTCGAGTCCCCCTGTTCGCATGAATGTTTGTAGCCGTTCGGAATCGGCTCTGAGCAGTTGGTCTCGGTCAAAAAATATGACCGTAGCGCTCTCAATCAATCAATCAACCACACACATCACTCGCCGGTGTAGACATGCCAGACAGGGGTCGTCAAGACCCGTATCTGACGCGGAGATAACCAATCGAGATATGACCACAATTTTACCGAATAGGCGAGACAAGTGATTTACCCACTAGTCTACTACTGTATCAAAAAAGACTTTGTTGTAGCCTCATCTGTTGCAGAATCGTTCGTTTTTACCTGGTTCGTTGTTGTATATAACCGGCAGTCGTTAGATAATAAATATTTTATAAAGGCTGCGTCTGACAGTAATGATTCTTCCAGTTAATAGGACCATTCTGATTTCGTTGGTTATTGTCCGACCACAGTACGAAGAACCACGGTCGGCATAGTGCCAAGACGATTCTAATCACGCTGTAGGGAAGGCTGCTGAGGAAGGAGGGGGAAAAGTCTCGTATTCTCTCGACATTCTTTTGAATCGGTTACTAACTGCGCTTGCTTGCTTTTTCCTCGTCTGTTATTTTGATTATTATATTAAAATTACTGGATCCTTTACCCAACACAACTGCTCGGAATAAGCCGTTCCGTAGTGACTGTAAACGTATAATACACAATGTAATTAAATTGTGTGATAAAGAAGCACTAGAAGGAAATGTTATTGTTCCACTTTCGCAATCCCTAAAGAGAACTAGTGAAATGACCGGGATATCAATGTCCAGTGTAAAAAGAATACGCAGAGAAGCAAAGGGTGGAGAAACTCCAAAATTTGAATCTCCGAGGAAACGTCAGAAAAAAAGAACCACCGAAAACGTAGCTTTAGATAATTTTGATTGTGATGTAATCCGAAAATATCCACTCCTATAAAACTCCTATTTTTTAAATAGATTTGCTTCTTTCTTTTTATTATTTTGAAATTATTATTCACATATTCGATCAAAAATAAAGTTTTAAAAAATAACTTTAAAATTGCGGACAAAAAGCAGTCTGAAATACATTCCGTATTTCATAAACAAACACATCCGAAAATATGACGTTTTCCCCTATTTTCTAAGTAGACTAGCTTTTCTCGAGCATGCGTAACAGCTTCCAGGGACCTAGCTTCCGTGGTCGGACTGTACAAGTGTTCATTGTAGCATACCTGATTGTATGTGTGTACACATACGAAATGTGAGCTTTCATTTTCAAAAAAAAAAAAGAGCCAATTACGTAACGAATGCAATGTAAATGAGCTTCATTTCAGTTCATTTACATCGATCGAATAAACATTTTCACTGAGACTTTATGAGCACTCTGACAACCTTCAGCGAAATAGACAGAGATCAGTTGCTTCTATGTGTGTTCATTTGCTTCTATGCCCTCCATGGACTTATTGAGGTCGCTCGATATCACGAGGCGAGATAACATTTGGGGTGATGACGACAGTCATGATTTCTATGGTTTTAATGTGTAACCCGTATACAAGGTTCCCACCTATATCCTTTACGCGCCCCTTAACTTCTAAATGGTGATAGCTTAGGCCACAAAGTTGGTGTCCAGGTATAGTAAAAAGGCTATGCGCTACTCTATGAGACAACTTACAACGCCATCTATCGGAAAATTTTGGAATGAGCGTTTTTATCTCATAAACTGTACGAGATACGGGAAAAACGCCAATTACAAAGTTGTTCAGCATCATCGATTTAGTAAGAAAAGACACCTTCCGCACATTAATACTAAAAAAAGAACGTAAAAAATGAACATTTGTTTGGTCACGATTTCGAAAATTGTCATGTCATAATCAGAGGAAGAAAGAAACTGAGACACTTCCCTATCTTCAGGATCATTTATTTATGTTGCTGAAAATGCTCTCCATTAACCACTATACACATTTGCACTCTGGACTGCATTCTCTGGTCTTTTCGTGCTTCGCTCGCGTTTTACGACGCCATAGTGTTGAAAATCACGACCAAACAAATGTTAATTTTTTACATTCTGTTTTGAGTATCAATGTGCGCAAGGTGACTTTTCTTACTAAATCGTTGATGCTGAACAACTTTTCAATTGACTTTTTTCCCGTATCTCGTACCGTTTTCGAGATAAAACGCTCATTCCAAAATTTTCCGATAGATGGCGTTGTAAGTTGTCTCATCGAGTAACGCATAGCCTTTTTACTATACCTAGACACCAGCTTTTTGGCTTAAGCTGTAACTATTTAGAAGTTAAGGGGATGTAACGGATATAGGTGGGAACTCTGTATGTGATAGTATCTCTTTTAATTCTATATGTATTTTGTGCATGTTTCTGTGTTTCTCTTATATTTCTGTGGCTTGCCTTGGGAAATGAAAAACAAAAAAATTCAAAACGGGATTGCAATACATAAAGAACACTTCTTCAGTACCCTAATATATTAAAAAAGCGGTGGCTGCATGTTTAAAACTAATCAATATTCGCAAATGCATTTGTGAATTGTTCATTGCGATAATCACACCAATACTTTTCGGCCTGATGATGAGTTATTGATTGATTCCAAACATGTATCCATGGCTTTTCGATTTCGTTGTGGTATTGATGATGTGTATTTACGGAATTATTTTCAAAAGTGTCTGTAAGTCGTTATAAATCGCATTATTTTGTTTCTTTTGAAATTTTCTCTTTCATAAGTGTCTGAATATACCACTGAAAAGACGAGTGAACCAAAAAAAAAAGAAAAAAAATTGACGCCAACATTTAAAAATCTTGTAAAAACAAAAAAAGAAAGGAATCTCGAATTATTAATCTACAAAAACTAAAACAAAATGGCCTTAAGTGCTTACTTATTAATGGATGCACGATATAAAAAGCAAATGATTATCACTTAATTTTTCTTGTCACGATTTTTTCTAATCCCCGATCATTTTATCGGATTAATTAAATCTCTTATCTCATTCAAAACTGGTATTGATATACTTATCAAAATACCTTTATCAAAAAAGTTGTGGGGAATTGTGAGATATCAGTTAAAGAATTCTTGCTCCAAACTCCATAATCAAGTTTCAAGTTCTTTGTCATTGGAAGCTCATTTAATTTGATAAATAGAGAGAGCTTTAATTAGTACAACTGTACTGATAATTGCGTTGAAGAGGGAAATAATGGCTTTGAACGCCGGTGACTTTCAAATGAATTTATAGCCTAGAGAGAATGAAAGCGAGCCTTATTCCCCCCTTTCACCCCCAAGACAGAATAACTAAAAAATAAATAAATTCGCTAAGTAGTTATCGCCGAGATAGATTAAACTTTATAATCTTTTTAAAGTAGAAGGATGTGCATTTAAATAAGGATATGGCAGAATCATTGTTTGGTAAAATTTACTTCTTGGCTTAGTTAACTCGACAGACCGCTGAAGAGTACACTGAAGATGAAATAGGGTTCTTTAAAATTTAGAGCTTCGTTAGAAATATATTTTTGTTTTTCGGTTTGTGATAATATTAACCAGAAACATGTTAGAATTTATTGTAAGTTAAGTTTTGAAATTGCTTTGTTTTGAAGTTAAGTTTTGAAGTTAAGTTTTCAAATTGCTTAAATTTATTTCATAAAAGTTATTTTAAGGAGCATGCCATTTTTGTAGCTATTAACAGAAATGTTTTGATATATGATCCAAATTTAACGACTTTGCGGTGAAATAACATATAGAGGAGTTTCATTAAAGCAATGTTTCAAGGCAAAACGAAGAAAAAAAACCCTATAAAACTGTGCATAGCGTTAAAAATGAAATTTAAGTTGATCCTGTAAAATTCATATTAAAAAATTATTTTTCCGTTAAAGCTTATGGAAACAAACCTAGAACGGCACTTACCCCTGATTAAACACACTCCATATTTATTCATTAAATTTTCAAATTTATTAATTTTTACGGCTACTTTACGTTAATAAATTTGCCTTTGAAATGGTAACGAAAACATGTAAAATGATCGAGCTTAAAAAATGTATTTGATTAATATTTTGACTAAAATAATATTTCGAAACTTTGAAAATTTTCTATTTTAAACTTTTTAAAAACCATTTATTGTCTTAGCTAGTTGGTATTTCCTATAGTGCATTGCTAAAATTTCATTTTTCTCTGGGACATGTTTACGTTCTCATTTAAATTATCCAAATTTATACATGATTTTACGCGTTAAAAGCCGCTAGAGTATGATATAGTCTCAGAGCTTTCTTTTTTGAGAATGCTTTACATTTCCATAACTCCACTGGATTCTAGTTGATGTTATTTCAGTTACAGTTACCAGACATGACAATTTTATACTTAGATGCTGTTAAAAGTATTATAACGGTGGTACAGATGTTTGCATGATAGTAAAAGACCACTGAAATTACGTAGTATGTATTATTTATATTTAAGCACATATTATTTTATCCTAAGAAATGTAAAATCGACAATTGCTGATATCCAGGAAATGTAAAAACAGTGTTTTAGGCTATATCATACAACTTTCAACTTCAAGCTTTTATTTCTCTAGTTGATTATTTCCCTAAGCCCACGGCAGATGTTTTGGAAAGATTTGCAGTGTTTGACAGCCTCTTAGATAACAGAAGAGGGTTAAGTAGCAGAGAATTAGGTAAACAAGGAAAAAAAAACTTGACTTTTCTTGTAAATAAACGGAAAAAAAGTTCCGTGCAAGTTTTATCAAGAAGACATAAAATAGTTCTTGAATTTTTCTCTATGTTTCAGACTGAATTTTCAACTAACAAATATAATTCTTCATCTTTCTTATATAGTTCAATTCACTTGGAATTTGTTATGTTAAAATAATAAATACATAAATGTAAAAAGCAGTTTAAGATTAAGTACACAAACACGCATGTAGATTATTATATCACACTTTTTGAATGTCAACATTTTAGCGACTGATAGCAAAACTTCGTGAACATCTAAAAATCCACGAAGAGACAAAAAATAAAATATAACAAAAAACAACAAAAAATCCAAACCAAAAAAGAATTATAGTTGAGTTGTGTATTTTTGTTTTTACTGATTTTCTTTCTTTAGCGGTATCAGATGAAGTGATCCTCCCACGAAATAATTTTCTAGAAAATTTTGTTAGAAGTCAATTGTGGAAAGAAACTGGCAGATTACCAACAGATTTTGTTTGGATATTAATTTCATACAGGGAATTTCTTCCCATCTCTTTGTATATGCTCTTTTATAAACCTTTTGCCAGAAGACGTGCCAAAATGGACGCGTTCCAAAAATATCCATCACGTATGGATAAGCAAAGAGTTTCCAATGTTCTTATCAGTTTATTAAGTATGTTGGCAATAAAATAAACGGAAAACAGCAATGTTCACCTTAAGCATCAAATATTATATAAGGATAATGATATTTATATATAGTCGAAGTGCTCATCCCACCAATAAAATAAAAACCGCTAGTAATCTATATATATAAAACAGTTCCGTAACTGACTGACTGACTGACATACAACGCACAGACCAAACCGCTGGACCTAAAGGGCTGAAATTTTGCATGGCGATTATTCTTATAGTGTAGGGGTGCACTCAGAGAGATTTTTGAAAAATTCTTCTTAGATTTTTTTAAATTAAAATTTTAAGCTGTTTTTGAAACATTCCTTAAAGTTTGCATTTAAAATAATAATTGGAGGGTTATAAAATTTACATCACGAGAAAGATCCTAAAAATTCCTTTAAAATGAAATCTTTTTCGAATCTTTACCTCTATTTTCTGATTTTTTGGTGAATTTTTAAAGATTAATTTTTAGAATTTAATTTATTAAATGCTGATCACGTGATTTCTTTTTATGGTACTTTAAATAAATTTATCGTCACGTGCATAACAATTATATAGACAAAGAAATATTTTTTTTCTTGCTAATGCGGCAGACGATTGGACATTATTTTGTCTATAAAAATATCCCTTACGATTTTTTTATAAATATATATATTTTTTCTACATCAATTGTCTATATTGATCGTCGTATTTATTATATATATATACTAGCTGAAAACCCGCACTTCGCTACGGAGTACATTCAAAGTAAAAACATCGGTGAATGTATGCAATTAATGCCAATATATATAATAAATACGACGATCAATGTATATAATTGATGTAAAATATATATATATTTATAAAAAAATCGTAAGGGATATTTTTATAGACAAAATAATGTAGAAGAAGATATTCAAATTAAATCTAATATAAAGAATACTAAAGAATATAGTACAGTTAATACAGTACAGTTTCTAGAACATTTCTTTTACTGTATTTTAATATTTTTTTGGATAATGTCCAATCGTCTGCCGCATTAGCAAGAAAAAAAAATTTATTTTTTGTCTATTTAGTTTTTATGCACGTGACGATAAATTTATTTAAAGTACCAGAAAAAGAAGTCACGTGATCAGCATTTAATAAATTAAATTCTAAAAATTAATCTTTAAAAATTCACCAAAAATCAGGAAATGAAGGTAAAGATTTGAAAAAGATTTCATTTTAAAGGAATTTTTATGATCTTTCTCGTGATATAAATTTTATAACCCTCAAATTATTATTTTAAATGCAAACTTAAAAAAAGTAAAAAAAAGAGCTTAAAAATTTAATTTAAAAAAATCTAAGAAGAATTTTTCAAAAATCTCTCTTAGTGCACCCCTACACTATAAGAAGAATAGCCATGCAAAATTTCAGCCCTTTAGGTCCAGCGGTTTGGTCTGTGCGTTGTATGTCAGTCAGTCAGTGAATGAATGAATGAATGAATGAGTCAGTTACAGAACTGTTTTATATATATATATATATATATATATATATATATATATATATATATATATATATATATATATATATATCTGTATATATATATATATATCTGTATATATATATATATATATATATATATATATATATATATCTGTATATATATATATATATATATATATATATATATCTGTATATATATATATATATATATATATATATATATCTGTATATATATATATATATATATATATATATATATATATATATATATATATATATATATATATATATATATATATATATATATATATATTTATATATTTTGGCATCAATTGCATACATCGACCGTTGTATTTAATTTGAATGTACTCCGTAGCGAAGTGCGGGTTTTCAGCTAGTATTATTCATAAATGTAGTATAAGTTTGCGGTTTTCAAACTCTCAAAATTCCGTGAAGACAGGCAGGGGATTACTATCTCATAGATTAATTCCCTGTAAAGGTAGCTTTCGTACCGTAGTGCCAACGATATTCGCAATATAGATATAAAAATCTACACATATAAAACAGTTCCGTAACTGACTGACTGACTGACAGACAACGCACAGACCAAACCGCTTGACCTAAAGAGCTGAAATTTTGCATGGCGATTCTTCTTATAGTGTAAGGGTTCATTAAGAGAGATTTTTGAAAAATTCTTCTTAGATATTTTTAAATTAATTTTTTAAGCTGTTTTGGTATCCTTTTTTAAGTTTGCATTTAAAATAATAATTTGAGGGTTATAAAATTTATATCACGAGAATTATCATAAAAATTCCTTTAAAATAATTTGTTTCTCAAATCTTTACCTACATTTTCTGATTTTTGGTGAATTTTTAAAGATTCATTTTTAGAATTTAATTTATTAAATGCTGATCAAGTGATTTCTTTTTCGAGTACTTTAAATTAATTTATCGTCACGTGCATAACAGCGAAATAGACAAAAAAATATTTTTTTTCTTGCTAATGCGGCAGACGATTGGAAATTATCCAAAAAAATATTAAAATACAGTAAAAGATATATTCCTCAAACTGTATTATATTATCTGTACTATATTCTTTACTATGTTTTATTAGATTTAATTGGAATATTTTCTTCTACATTATTTTGTCTATAAAAATATCCCTTACGAATTTTTGATAAATATATTTTTTCGTTTTTTTTTTACATCAATTGCATACATTGATCGTTGCATTTATTATAAATATATTTATACATATTTTTGGCATTAATTGCATACATTGACGGTTGCGTTAAATTTGAATGTACTCCGT
>OU015497.1:22557241-22567241 GCA_907164885.2 Dolomedes plantarius
TATATATATATATACAATATATATGTATATACAAATATATATATATATACAAATATATATATATATATATATATATATATATATATATATATATATATATATAAATTTCATACCCTCTTTGTAAAATGGTGGCCACCGTTTTACAAAGGGGGTATGAAATTTCCCGTTCTAAAGAGAAAATCGGAAAAATGGACCCCGTAAGCTAAAGGTTAAGTACACATAGGTTGACTATAAAGTAAATGACAGTATGCGACGAAGTGATTTCGGGCTTAACTTGGATTTACAGTATAAAATCTTTTTTTTTTTGGATTGTTTGACAAAGTTTGCGATGAGATTTATCTGTAAATATCAAAATAAGTTTTTAAAAAACCCTGTTCTTATAGCGCAGAATTTCCCCCCCCCCCTGATTGAATAATTACATCTTTTTTATCCTCTGGGTTGAATTCATATAGTGTCACGGAAAAGACGTCTGTGAGAACCCAAGCAGATGAAGATCTTCAAGTTCTGATCCTCAAGTAAACAGAAATGATTAGGTTCGTCATAAAATAAGCATTTAAAATCTCTTCTGCATGTAATCGAGATCTCAAAAACCTGTTTAAATGGAATATTATTGTCATGTTTTAACTGATCGAGTATTTCGTTAAAAATTTTCAGCTAGTCTCTTCTAACGAAACTCCCTCCGGCTATTAACGTAAGGCTACTTATCGTTGCTTAACTCTTTTGTATGTATATATGTATGTATGTGTTATGTACATATATATATATATATACACACACATATATATATATATATATATATATATATATATGTATGTGATAATAACGGCCCACCATTATATATCTAGAGCGTATTTAAAATTATCCTGTTAATAAAGCACGACCCCTTTTTCCAAAATTGCAATCTGAAAGTAAAATAAGATAATTTATTGTAGCCTTGCTGATCATGGTACAGGCATGTGAAGTAGCTCAACTCAATAACATCCCCAGATATGAGTGTTAGAAGTTATGAGATTCCGAATGTCAGTATAGTGTCAAAATTCTTGAAGAGCCCTCGAACCACTCTGTATTTATGGGTTCTGTAGCGTTAAAACCACACTTTATAAGAACTTTATGGCCACTTATCCAGCCCCCAGGTCAATAGTTCGCGGTTCTAACAAGCGCGGGATCTAGCAGTACAGTCCCCGATAAACTTAAGTGGACACGTGAACTCCACGAATCTAAAGTGGCCCAATTAAAATATTAAGTAGTTTAGGCCCTCTGGCGTCAATATCGCAAAACACCCATTTAATATTGCGTGAACAGAAGATTTCTGTCTCTTGGTGTCTAACTCTCGTTGCTGTGGGACCTGCTGTCCGATATGATGTAAAATCGGTGTTCTGAATGCGCCCTGGCGGGGACCGGTGGCGTTGCTATTGTGTGTGTTCAGTTGTCAAGATACCTGTGTTTTGCTGAATAATGTTTGTCTACATTAGAATCCAGAATAAATTAATATGCGTCGCATCTCTGTTCTGTGTGTCCCTTCAATGCCTTGCATCTGTGTGGGTTTCTTCCCCGATGTGTCAACAGCTCTCGTGAAATGGTCTTCATCTCCTGACACTCCGGCTTCGTCTACATGTTTGTGTTTCATCTCCTCTACATAGTGTAAGTTAAAGTTTATCGTGTGCGTATGCCTTTCCTCCACGGCGTGAGGTACGGGGCATCACACACACACACACACATATATATATATATATATATATATATATATATATATATATATATACACACACAGGGTGTGCAGCGAAGAAGTCCCTGATTTCAGAATTAAAAATCTCGAAAACAAAGATCTGTAGAAGAATGCAACAAACGGTATATTTATCGTGAAAGCTGTAAGAATTTTATATACCAATTTTCGAAATAGTTACAAAAGCTGCTAACAGATGGCGCTGTTAGCCATATTTACTGCAATTTACTGGCGCAGGCATGGATTGGTCACCACATTCGCCGGATCTGAGTCCTTGTGACTATTTTTTGTGGAGCACATTGAAAGATACTGTCTACAGGACCCGTCCCACCACGCTAGACGGGCTTCAGTCGGCGATCTGTTGGGCAGCTGAATCGATTTCTGTCGAGACACTACAGGGCGTGATGGCAAATTTTATTGTTCGTTTGCGCCACCTCCGTACAGCGAATGGTGAACATTCTGAAAAGATTGTGATGTAGTGATTGCAAAGACTGCTTGCGACGAGTACGAGTTTATTTATGCATGCTGATACAAGTTGTAGAGCGCCATCTGTTAGCAGCTTTTGTAACTATTTAAAAAATTGGTGTATAAAATTCTTACAGGTTTCACGATAAAAATACCATTTGTCGCATTCTTCTACAGATCTTTGTTTACGAGATTTTTAATTTTGAAATCAGGGACTTCTCCGCTGGACACACTGTATATATATATATATATATATATATATATATATATATATATATATATATATATATATATATATATATATATATATATATATATATATATATATATATATATATATATATATATATATCTATAAATATATATATATATATATATATATATATAATATATATATATAATATATATATATATATATATATATATATATATATATATATATATATATATATATATATATATATATATATATATATATATATATATATATATATATATATATATATATATATATATATATATATATATATATATATATGTCAAAATTTTGACGCATTTTGGTATTTTTCTGTTTAACTGTTTTCTGCTTGTCCAGGCGATACAGACTGGGTTTGGCACGCTGCCAAAATTATAACTCTCGCGGTACGGACGGACAGTATTAGCGTCTTAAATTTTGCTTCCTGGAGGACAGTTATGGGGGAACGTAATCCTACGTTAAAAGATGTAATGAAACGCTAAAGTAGTTCACAGTTGATAACATTTATAGTTTTCCTAAAGGTCAAAAGTATGTCCGCAAATGAGGGAGAATAAGTAAAATACATCTAAAATGACTTCCTTTAAGACCAACTGAAAACGACATTAAAATTCTCCCCCAACCGTTTGACAGTGGCTTCTGTTTATTATAACGCCAGCAGTGATTTTACAGCAATTTGTACACGCAGTCACTGTGTACGCATTTGACTTTGTGCACACGATGCGCACATTTTTACATACAGTGATATCTTGGTAAATGGTTCCTGTATTGGGAAGAGAGTGAGAATAATTAAAATACTATCTGCGTATGTATATGAAGATGACTACATTGACGGGGTTCGAAATACATTGATAATACGGCATTTCTGTCGGGAAATTTTAATGTGTTAAAACAGGGGTGTCCTATGCCCCGAGTGACTGTTAGGTTGGATTTTGCAGCGATAAAATTCTTCTAGTCAAACAGAGCTATTAGTAGAATCCAGGTTTATGAGCAATTCCCTACTGTTGTTCACTACTTACCACTTTCATCAACACATTTCAATTAGATAAATAATTACAAGATAAAAAGAACTTTTTATATACTATGTTTTTAAATTTTCTGCTGAATCATATAAACTTGACATTTGTATGTATTAATAAACACTTTTTAAAATTTTTTTTGATGAATTATCCCATCAACTTGAAAGAAAATGAGGCTAATTGGAAGTTAATTTGCTTTTAACTTTTCGTTCCCGTCACGGGCGATAGATGGCTGCACCAGTCTACAAAACAAAATTAACTGAAAATGAATTCAATGCTACTTAAAGAGGGCTAAAAGTATGAAAAGAATGCATTGTCATCGTTTTCTGAGCTATTCTGAAAGTTTCAAATGTCTAGCTAGTCGGGAAGTTAATTAAAATTAGATTGCAAGATTTGTACTAGACAAACACACAAACAAGAAATCAAGTTAATAAAAACTTGTAAATAAATATAAATGGAACTGTAGCCATGCCTGTACATTTGGTGGTGGTAGGGATGGTGAGGTGTGTTTGTGTTATTGTGGAGGGGGGGGGGAGGGGAGAGGGTAGCAAATCCCTGACGAAAAAAAAAAACACGTGAAATACTTAAAGCACTCCAACCTCAAGTCTTAAGGCTATTAACCATTTACTACAAACATAAAAAGTAGAGTAATATTTATGTATGTTTAAGGGAACAGTGGACATTTTTACTTTTACTTTTTATTTTTTTACTTTTCATCATAGAGATACGAAATTTTGTACATATATACATTTCACTATAAATAAATAGAATACCTTAAAAGAAATTTCCAATCTCATTATAATTTTAAGATTTTTTAAAAGAATTGAAATTTATAAACAAAATTTTAAAATGCTCCTTGCTACTTAATTTTTGAGATATTTCCTCGATTTTGCATTTTAATCTCTTCAAACTGTATAACAAACAAATCTGGGTATCGATTATTTAATCCCTTGAATAGTTAATTTTTGAGAGATTTTTATCTGAATTCCATCCCGATTTTCATCAAAATTTTGCCTTTTAAATATTTATAAACCAAATTAAATTACCTTAATGAAGTCGAATTGTAAAATGCATACTCAGTTTTTTTGTAAACGGCATCAGTATTCTTCCTTATTAATTTCATGAATTTTGGACAAAAATTAAGTAGCATGGAGCATTTAAAAAATCTAAAAACCTTGAAAAATCTGTTTTGAGAAAAACAGATTTAAAATTTATTACTACACTTACCCATTATAAATTGCTTTATAGAAGCTTCAGAAATGATTTTTTTACTTGAAAAAAATTATTTTGGTACTAATAATCTAGAGAAATATATATATACTAGAAGGTGTGCACGTCATTTTGACGTCATAATACTAATAATGACGTCATAATGGAAAAAGTATATGAAAAAATATCCCTTATTATGTAACAATATTGCATTTAATCCACACCTTGTAAAAGTAAACCCTTTCATTATATTTTTTAATTTAGTTTTTCATGCGATTGGAGTAGTAGACTGCCATCCAACCCGTCATTTTGACGTCATAATACTAATAATGATGTCATAATGGAAAAAGTATATGAAAGTTAAAAAATATCCCGAATTATCTAACAATATTGCATTTAATCCACACCTTGTAAAAGCAAACCCTTTCATTATTTTTTATTTATTTAGTTTTTCATGCGATTGGAGAAGTAGACTGCCATCCAGTTTTTTACCGCTCACTACGCGATATGAATACTTGAGCTACATGATTCATTCACATTCAAGTTTGTTTACTTTCAGAATTCATCGCAAAAGTAAACAGATTTTTAAAAAACTGTTAAATATACAGCTAAAAGCATCCAATTTTTTTTTAGTTCTGAATGTTTTATAGAAAAATAGGCTGAACAAACGTGATTTGATGGAGAAGATATTAGTTTTTAGGTAAGAAAAAATTCTGATCCACATCTGAAATCGAAATTAGGCCTAACCGGCCGTTTGTTTACTGAGGGCTTCAATTGAAAGATGAGTACAGCCCGGAAGTGTTATACAGAGACAACGGCTATTATATATATAATTTTTACACTAACACAATTAGTATTACAATGACGAGATTTGCTCAAATAAAGGTCCACCGTTCCCTTAATAAATTTAAAATTTCAGGATCAAGACTATACATTCTCTTTCTCGCAGACGCACAGAACAAGAGAGGACAATATTATACACGTACAGCAAGTGACGTCGCTCAGTGGCTAAGTGGTTAACCTTTTCCTTACGGGGTGGGATAGCATGTATCCCAAGAATACGGGAAAGAATATATATATATATATATATATATATATATATATATATATATACATATATACATATAAACACACACACACACATATATATACACATATACACATATACATACACATATATACATATACATACACAGATATACATATACATACATACATATATATATATATATATATATATATATATATATATATATATATATATATATATATATATATATATATATATAGTTAGTATATATATATGTATATATATGTATGTATATGTGTATATGACTTCGGTCTTATACCCGTTTTCAGTTTCGCCATCTCATGTACATGTTTTTATCTTTGTACTGTCATTTTATCTTTTTATATGTATTGGCATTTTGCCTTGCCATTGGAAATAATATATATATATATATATATATATATATATATATATATATATAATGTATATGTGTATGTATGTATGTATGTAAAACTCCCTTAATGGCCGTTTTTGCAAAGGGGTATAAAATTTCCCGTTCTAAAGAAGGAATCGGAGAAATTGGCCCCGTAAGCTAAAGGTTAAGGCATCAGCCTGCCACACCGGGGGCGCGGGTTCGATTCCCGCATAAGACTTGGTTGTATTCTGGGGAACCGGTCAGTCTTCCGCCTGCAAAAGGAGCCACGTCTAACAAGGGTAAACTGCAATCCATCGCCGGTGTCATCGTTTGTTAGTAAAATTCTTTTGTTATTGTGTGATTTGTGTGTTTCTATTTCCTTGTATTCAAATGTACACCGGAATGGGGTGTAATGTCGTCAGCCCCCAGGGACATTAGATGCAAAAATAAAAACCTATAAGCGACGCTGCATATGTAAAAGATTTAAATAGCAGTGCAAATATTAAATGTTCTAAAAAAAAAAAACAGTTGTTTCAAAAACAGTATTATTCTATGTTTTAAAAGTTTGATAATTTTAGGAAAGTAATAGACTTCAAAACCAATAAAAAAATTTCATATTTATAAATGTTCTACGTTTTCATATTTACAATTTTTCAAGCACATTGATAGCTGATTTTATTCGACAGTTTGATTAGGGATTAATCAAGCTCTCGAAAGTTAAACCTGCTAATGTCGTGGAAGATCGGTTTGATTATTAGATTAAAAAAAAAATTAAATAGTAATTTAATGTTACATATCATTAAAATGACATTTCAAAATTAGAAATACTAATCTTTTAAAGGAAATAAAGTGATTTAATCCAAAATTCTTCGTGTACACGGTAAAAAAATCCAAGCAGTATAAAGATTACGGATGAAAGATTATGTAACGAATAAGATTATTAAACTGGGGAAATTCACAACAATATTCAAATTAAAATTTCGAATGTTTCAAAATTTGTCCAGAATTATAGTTGTTTTTAACAGCCAAAGATAGCAGAACTGTTGTTTTTCTTATAATTAAAAGAAGCAAGAGAGAATTAAATAAAAATAAGTATATGAGCGTTGTTGCTAAGCTTATTATAGCATACCCTGCAATAGCTAAAATGGAGGAGTGATGGTCCAAACCACGCATTTGCATGGAGAAAATAATAATATAGCATAAACGGATACAGCATAAACGGATGGAGGTGATCACCCAGCAACTCTACGTACCGAATTGCATTGAGGGAGGTTGGTACACGCACCAAAGATCCCAAACTGTGCCACGAAAAAACACCCCAGACCATGATTGAGCCACCATGCCCTTGTACAGTTCCAACCAGGCATGCAGGATCCATGGCTTCATGAGCCTGACGCCATATTCTCAGCCTCCCATCGGCCTTAAGTAGTCGGAATCGAGACTCATCACTCCATGCTACTCGTTTCCAGTCCTCTACACTCCAGTCTCAGTGCTCTCTTGCCCAGGCAAGACGTGCAGCCCGATGGCGAGTATAGAGCAATGGTACTCTCGTAGGCCGACGGCTCCCGAAACCCATAAGGTGAAGCGAGCGTTGCACAGTCCGTTTACTGACTATACGACTGGCACCGTCATTAAACTGGGTGGAAATTTGAGCTAATGTTTGGCTTCGCTGGCTACGTACAATACGCCTGAGCCGTCTCTCACCACGCACTGTCAAGGTTAATTGTCCTTTGCAGTTTGCCCGATCGCTAGTTTTTTTCCACCATCCATGTATTCTTGGTATACTCTTGACACTGTCGACCTTGAAAATCCTAGCTGTCTGACGATTTCGGAAATTGAATGGCCCATGCGTCGCGCACCTACGATTTGTCCGCGATCGAAAGCGTCTAAATCAGGCAGTTTACCCATACTGGCAATTCCAACAACTAATTCAGAACAACCAGAGTACGCGCTATATATGCAGTTACCACAGCACCCTCACTTGCGCGTACATGATGCGCAGCGCTACACAATTTGCATAGGCTTTGCTATCCCTAATTCAGTGGCACTTCAGTGTATATTGAAGGCTGATTTTAGGATCAAGCTAAGAAGCGCTACTCAGGCCTCGTAGCCAGAATTTAAATTCTCGATAAGTCCTTGTGATAGGCGAAGAGTTTTATTGACTTCCTGTCGACCTCCAGTATCTGACTTAGCTTGATTTATGATCCCAGAAGGATTTGGACAATTGTTGAGTTTCTGTGGAATTCTCGCAGAAGTGATCGTGACGCATCCTGAGTTCCCGTGCACGATCTAAAGAACTTTAGTGCCTGAGTGCAGTTAGACATCTAATATAAACTGAGGTGTGGCACCTGACTTGTATATCCGCACAACATTAGAGAGCACCGCTCTTGTAATTTTCATAATTTTCATCGACTCAATCATCATGTAAATAAATCGTTCATTTTAAAAATTATTAGATTGTATCGCTGATTTCTTTTCGCTACAATTTGGCGAATTTTTTACAGTATATATATATATATATATATATATATATATAT
This sequence comes from Dolomedes plantarius, assembly GCA_907164885.2. NCBI lineage: Eukaryota > Metazoa > Arthropoda > Arachnida > Araneae > Dolomedidae > Dolomedes > Dolomedes plantarius. The sequence continues at coordinate 22,565,872 of OU015497.1, forward strand.
ATATATATATATATATATATATATATATATATATATATATATATATGTCGTGATTTGGACGAAGGACAGAAAACAACAAGTTTAATTTAACTCGTTTATTAATTCCAATAATTGCAACATAACCATGCTGGTTCAGAGACCGCATGTGTCACCAACGCACATCAAGTTTTACCTAGTACTGCGCACACACCAAAATCACTCATCTCCCTCCTAGCCGTTGCCAACTCAGAACAGCAAAAATACCAGTCGGTCTTTCGGCGAGAAACTGGTTCCCCTACCAACTCCTGACTCTAATTCGTCGGGTTCGTATTCAAAGTGAGGGACGAGTCATTAAAAATAATAATTACTGGATCTATTTCTTACATCTCTTATATATATATATATATATATATATATATGCTTTTTTGAAGATACAGATTGATTATTGATAAACAATTTGTGTTCTGATTTGAAAATGGTTGACAAAATATAAGCACTTTGTAGCAAAACAGTTATTTATTTAACAATAGAGATATGTTTGCAATATATGCAACAAGTGGTCAGTGCACGATGTCCACAGTAAGACTGAGTGATTGAGGTTAGTAAACAATAGTGCTCACGTGGCGTGACCTTCGACAGTGTGGCGGTAGAACGAGAGGGGGAGCGGCGTTGCCAGAGTGTGAACCACATGTGTGACTGTGTGAGTCATCTGGCTTTTGCCTGCTAATGTGTCGTTTGCAGTCTTCTTGTTTTATAGTCCATGGCATCGAGGGAAGGCATACACTCAAAAAGTACTCAGCATCGTCTAAATTAAGTAGAGTTTATTCAGTTCAATGTCATAATACCACCTCTCCAGATCTACGCATTTCATTATTCGCCATTTCTTTTTTAGAGCCGTGGCGAAACACATCTGATAGCATCGACTTCTATTCCCGCTCTCCCCAAATTCGCGGGAATCTCAGCGCGCCAACTCTCCTTGGACATGCGCAGAGCCCTAAACAGACATCTTTCAAGGCTAAATAAAATGTAAACGTTTCTCCTCGACCGCAGAACTCAGAGGCGCACGAAGATTATATAATAAAAGGGAAATTCCCTTTCCCAATTCGCGTCTTTGAATACGAACAATTAGAGGCGAATTACGCCACGAATATAATTTAATTCCCAAGCCCCCTTTAAATTTAGAATAATCATTCTTTTCCAACTAAATCCTTTACATATATATATATATACATATTTATTTATTTATTTATTTATAAAAAAAAGGTAAAGAATATTTTTATAGACAAAATAATGTAGGAAAAAATATTCAAATTAAATACAACGGTCAATTTATGCGATTAATTTTTATATTTAATATCCATAAAACATACTAATATGAATTAAATTCTTAA
>OU015497.1:22572241-22584741 GCA_907164885.2 Dolomedes plantarius
AAATTAGTGGAAGTGCCTTGTGACACAAGTGCCTTGTGTCACAAAATGCTCCATGTGACACAAGGCACATGGAGCATTTTGAAGAATTCTGGCAATTTTGAAGAACTTTTTTGAAAAATAGGTCTTATTCTTCCACAAATTACTTATTTGTGATTTCTAAGTGCCTTCAATGTAGTAAAAAATATTAATTATTCTCATTTTATATATAGATTTATATATAGAGTAAAATACTCATTTTATATATAGAGTAAAATACTGAAAATTTAAAAAAACGAGGTTAAAAGTCCCTTTTACCTCGAAGGACAAATTTAATACTAAATGAACTGCAAGTGTAAATAATATTATGAAACCAGTCTGTTTTGAACCTATTTCACATAAAAGAAAAAGCACAAACAACTTTTGTTCATAATTAAAACCATAAAAAGATACTTTCTCTAATAAAAAGCAGAACAACTTTTTTTCTAGTGCAAAGTATTAAAATCGTACTTTCCATAATGAGCTGCTTAAGAAATCATATGTATCAGAAGAACATGAACAGTCTTGATGAAATAACAAACAAACCTTGCCTGATAAAGTTTTTAAAAATCACGTAGAGGCAGGAAAGTAGTCGTTTTTGTGGGTTGTTTGATATCTAAAAGATTTTAAGTTCTTTTAAAAGCTTTTAATGCTTAAATAGTCGGATGTCATCTCTTCAAGTTAGCAGCACTAATGAAATTCTTTATTCATTGCCGTCAATCTGTCTGTGCTTGGAATTTAAACACAATCCCATAAGCTCTGAACCTACAGGAGTCATATGAAAATTTAATACTGTAGGTAAAAATTTTTTTTTCTCTTTGAAACTTCTAACGAAAAGATAGAAAGCATTTTCTACGTTGCGTAAGGATCTAGCAAGAATGAGAGATGGATAGAATGATAGAACGAAAGGAATAAAAAGATACGTTGCAACTACATTCCTGTCAATGCTCAATGGGATGAATAGGATATAAATTTGTGTACTGCTAGCAACTCTGGAAAGCTGCGGCTGAAAGGAATGAAACCTGTCTAAAATAGTTAGACTGGTAACTTCTAGAGAGCAATGGTGGAGGGACAAGGAATATTTTCAACATGAAGAGTATCATTAGGGCAAGTGTAATGTGGAACGAAGGTGCTTTGTAGTGACACGGGAGAATGAACCATAAGTTAGAATGTTATGCTCAACAGAAAATATAGTTAACCTTTAGCTTACGGGGCCCATTTTCCCGATTCCCTCTTTAGAACGGAAAATTTCATACCCCCTTTGCAAGAACGGCCATTAAGGGGGTTATACACTCAAGAGCCAAAACATTATGACCACCTCTCAATAACGAGTTGGCCAATCTTTGGCGCGCAACACAGCTTCATCCCGCCTTGGCATGGATGCCACAAGTCCTAGGTAGTTGACCGGAGACAGATTGTACCAGATTTTTAAGCAACGGTCACGCAAATCCGAGATATTGCGAATTGGTGGTCTTTGAACTCTGAGCTGCCGTCCCATGACATCCCAAATGTGTTCTATCGGATTGAGATCCGGTGAGTTAGGTGGGCAGGACATTAACTGGAATTCAGCATCATGTTCCTGGAACCACTCCAACACAATTTCAGCCTTGTGACACGGGGCGTTGTCCTGTTGGAACATTCCATTTCCAGCTGGAAAAACATAGGCCATGTAAATGTGCAACTGCTCCGCAATGATGTTCAGATACCCTGTAGCATTCATGGTCTGCTCTACCTCAACCACGGGTCCCAGAGATGCCCAAGAGAACGTCCCCCAAAGCATAATACCGCCACCACCGGCCTGTGTATGACCTACTGTACATTGAGGGAGCAACAGTTCGCCTGGAAGACGGCGTATCCTGACGCGGCCATCGGCGTGATGAATGACAAACCGTGATTCATCTGACCAGGCAACTCTCTCCCACTGATCCATGGACCAGTCGCGATGTTCCCTGGCCTAGCGCAGGCGTAGTTGGCGATGACGCTTGGTCAGCAAAGGCACACGAGTGGGACGTTTGCTGCGTAGCCCCATATCCAACAGTGTCCGCTGAACAGTGTGCTGCGATACTATTCTACTTGGCCCTGCATTGTATTGGGCTGTCAGCTGAGCCACTGTCTGGCTCCGGTTTTGCTTCACCATGCGAGACAGTCTCCGACGACCTTTTTCTTTGATAGCGTGTGGCCGTCCAACACCATGTCGTCTACTGCTGGTTTCACCATTATTCATCCACTTTGTATAAGTACTAACAACTGTAGGTCGCGAACAACCCACGAGTCGTGCAGTTTCGGAACTACTTGTTCCGAGCCTTCGAGCCATTACAATCTGCCCTCTATCAAAGTCGCTTAGATCCGCAGCCTTTCCCATCACACACAGAAGTAAGTGAAAGAATGATTCTTTAGACCAGGGGTTCTCAACCTTTCAGGCTCTACGGCCCCCCCTTTGAACCCTGATGCGAGGTTACGCCTCCCCACCACTACCACCATATGTGGTCAATACAAGTATAGTACAATCGGAATTTGAAACTGAAGTTGGTTATTAAATGAAAATATAGAATAAATAATTCCATACACAAAATTTATTACTACTCATATCTTAATTTGGAACATATTATCATTAGAACATATGAAATCAAAGAATTAAATACTGATAAAATATATTTGAGGTAATCAAGAATCTAGGTGAGGTTGGCATGTAATACCAGTCACTTTCACAACATTAATGAGGGGGCTGGCACTATTTGTCCTTGACAAGTTTTTGAATATTAGGCTGTAACTGTGACAAAGCACACCTCAGGTCACTTTCAACATCCAGACGTACGAAAATTATCGTATTTTTACAATTACGAGAACTATCGTGTACGACAATTATTGTGTTCGTGTTCGTATGTCGAAAATAAGTTACGGTTACATTGTTACCGCAAAATTGAGTACAATAAATGACAGTTAGTTTTACTTTTTATTTTACTTTCTTTTTGACTCACGCCTCCCTTGAAATTCTTCTACGCCCCCCTAGGGGGGCGCGCCCCCCAGGTTGAGAACCGCTGCTTTAGACTCTCCAGCAGCAGTTAAATACCACTTTCACCTGATCACGTGCCCTCCACGTCATCCAGGCGAATTCATTGCAAAATGTAGGGGTGGTCATAATGTTTTGGCTCTTGAGTGTATATATATATATATATATATATATATATATACCGGATGGTTATAATTAAACTTCCCCTATAAACGGCATCCTACAGCGCAAACGGATGAACGGAATGCAACGAAATTTTGTATATGGGCTATACACGAGATGCACTCACGGAATTTCGAAAAAAAAATTAGTTCCAAAATGTCCACCAGAGGGCGCATTTTCGGGAAAATCATGAAATTTAACACAATAAACGACCAAAACGGAATACAGAAACAATATTAACATTTATTGACTAGTTTCTGATCACCTTGTCATCGAACCACATTAAGTAAAGGTAAGGGAGAAACAAAAACAGTTCAGTTTGCAGAAACAAGAACAGATTAGGACGAAATTGCACAAGAGGAGCAGTTGTTAATCGTGTCAAGGACGATGTATAGGGTTATGGGGCTATTTAAAAAGTCTGGTGTATCGTGGAGGTGTTGCGACGTTGAATGACTTAAAGAATTCCATAACGCTTCATGTGCGAAGTCTCACAACTGATCAGTTACGATCCGTTGTTGAACACACTGTCCATCGGCTTGAAATTTTGCAGGTGAATGAAGGTGGTCAAGTGGAGCAGCTTTCCCTACATCGTCCTCGACACGATTAACAACTGCTCCTCTTGTTCAATTTCGTCCTAATCTGTTCTTGTTTCTGCAAACTGAACTGTTATTGTTTCTTCCTTACAATTACTTAATATATATATATATATGTTTATATATATGTATATATATATATAATATGTGTGTATATATATATGTATATATGTATGTATATATATATATATATATATATATATATATATATATATATATATATATATATATATATATATATATATTGTATGAGCCAAATGTCATACGTTGCACTGGTCCTAAATTTGTTGTATTCGAATGGACTGTAGACTAATTATATTAAAACCATTGTCGACCATACGACACACGAATTAATAGTTTTATTTACTTAAACGAATTACTAATGTATGAACAAAATCAATACATGAAACATCGACCATACGATGTTCGAGCGAAACAAACTTTTTTTTTTATGGAACAAACGATTTCAAAACAAATTCTAATATCTTTTAGTTTACGATGCCAACGTAAGAAATAAAAACTATGATACCTATATTTGTATTCTTTCATGGCGCGTTGGCGATTGCCAACATAGCCATTGGCGTCAACATTCTCCCCAGGTTGAAATATTATATTTCAAAATACATTAAAATACAGTTATTACAATTGAATACATAAAATGAACAATATATTACAAAACAATTTTGCCTCATATTTTGACTTAAACATTTTCTAAATGAATACAGATAACTTAAAATGTAAATAATGTTATCAATAATACACGAATATACAAATTAAATATAAACTCAAAACATAAACCAATTAAAAACTTACATATTTTGATTAGGTAATACACATAACTTTCTAATACTACGTTTATATATACCGTGGTTTGTTTTCACCACAGCTACTCTAATTCTATTATCGGATCCTGGTATCACTTCTTGAATACTTCCAATCAACCATTTACATGGTGGCAAGTGATCTTCTTTAACTAAAACCATTAGACCAGGTTGTAAATTTTGTCTTTCAACATGCCATTTGGTGCGATTTTGTAAATGATTTAAATAACTAATCTGCCATTTTTTCCATATGGCTTGAACAATTTTGGTGGTTTTTTGCCAATTTGTTAATAAATTGTCTGGCTTGTTCACTATTAGTGGTTCAGGGATTGTATTCAAAATGCGTCCTATCAAAAAATGTGATGGAGTTAAAACATCTAAATTATCCACATCTGAGCTCATCGGAATTAACGGTCTGCTGTTTAAGATGCCTTCGATCTGAATTGTAATAGTCTGGAATTCTTCCAAGGTCAGCTTTAGATCACCAATAGTTCGTCTAAGATGGTATTTAAATGATTTGACACTGGCTTCCGAAAGTCCACCGAAATTCGGGGCTTTGGGAGGAATAAAATTCCAGGCAATGCCTTCTGAGGCTAAATAACAAGCTAAATTTTCCTCTGGCTTTTTAACAAGTTTGTACAATCGTTTTAATTCTAAATGCGCGCCTACGAAATTGGTGGCATTATCCGTGAACAGAGATGAACTTTTACCACGTCTAGAGAAAAATCTTTTTAGCGCCGCGATTAGCGCTTCTGAGGTTAAATCTGTGACAGTCTCTAAATGTACCGCCTTTGTCACAAAGCAGACAAATAGCTATGTATACTTTGTGGTATACACCCTTTCTTTGTCCTTTAAACTTTACATAAAAGGGTCCACAAAAATCTATTCCTGTGGCATTAAAGGGGGAACTCGGGTTTATTCTTTCCGGAGGGAGATTGTGCATAAGCTGACTTTCCGTAACAGGTTTTTGTTTAAAACATGTAACACAATTGTGGACAATTTGTCGAGCGATACTTCTGCCGTTTAATGGCCAGTATTCTTGGCGTACTAAATGCAATAAATTCTGTGCTCCTACATGCAGATATTTCCTATGGTAGTAATTCATCAAAATTTTTGTAAATTTGTGGTTCGCAGGAAGTAAAATGGGATGTTTTGCATTAAAATTTAAATTCGATTTTTCTAACCGTCCTCCAACTCTTAGAATTCCATTGGAATCTAAAAAGGGTTGGAGGTCCTTTACCTTCCCTTTTATAACCCTTTTACCAGCAGATATCTCCATTTTAAATTCATTTGCCTGTATTTGCCGAATGATAAATTCTGTCGCTGTTTTCTGCTCCTGGGGTAACAGGGGGCCTCTGTACCTGTCCTCTGGTTTGCTTCTAGTATTTTTCAAAAATCTGAAAATAAAACTAAAAATATATACAATTTTAGAAAAACTATTTGATCTGTCTAAAACTCTATTTAACAAATCACTTTCTAAAGTCAATACAAAAGTCAATGAAGGGACCGGCAATTTCTGCAATTCTGGAACCTCCACAGCTGTTGGGCAGGGATTATCCTTTAACGACGAAAAGTCATTCAAAAGGAAAGTGGGACCATCCCACCACAGTTTGCTATCTCGAAGAGTTTCAGGATCAACACCTCTAGAAATTATGTCAGCTGGATTTTCTTCTGAAGTTACATGGTGCCATTGATGAGTCGAAGACAGTTCTTGAATAACTGCGACGCGATTCGCTACAAATGTTTTCAAAGTATGTGGTTCGTGTTGAATCCACGCAAGTACTACTGTCGAATCGGTCCACAAATGAACGCTATTCACAGATATTTTAAACGATGATAGCACTCGGTTCACTAATTTTACTAGTAATACTGCTGCACAAAGTTCTAGTCTTGGAATTGTTGTACGCTTCAGAGGCGAGACTCTTGATTTGCTGCAGAGAAACTTCACTGAGACTTCCGATGATGTGCCAGTGGCTTTGACATAAACTACCGCTCCATAGGCCTTTTCGGAGGCGTCCGAAAATCCGTGTATTTCTAGCTGACAAATACTATCATTCAAAATATAGCGATCGACATCAATACTTTCAACTACTTGGAGGTTTTTTACAAAATTTTTCCATTCTTGAGCTTCTTTAGCTGAGAGTGGCTCGTCCCAGTCAATCTTTAAAAGCCATAATTTTTGAATAAATATCTTTGCTCGAACTATAATTGGTCCTAAAAGTCCTAAAGGGTCGAATAATCTAGAAATATGAGATAATATTGATCTCTTAGTGCACTTTGATGAATATATTGAGGGAGAAACAAAAAATTTAAATTTTTCAATTTTTGGATTCCAAATGAGACCTAGTGTCTTTACTGTTTCTCTTGATTGATCAAAATGATATTCTTGATCTTCGAACGGCACTGATTTTAACAGTTCTCTTTCGTTAGAGGACCATTTACAAAGTTTCATTCCACCAGCTTGTAACATTTGTATCAACTGGTTTTGTAACTCCTTAGCACTATTTAAATCATTGCTACCTGTGACTAAGTCATCCATGAAGAAATCAGAAAGAGTCACAGCTGAAGCAAGAGGAAAATTATCTTTCTCTTCTACTGCAAGTTGTCTCAAAGCTCTTACTGCTAGAAATGGAGCTGAGGCTGTGCCATATGTCACAGTTTTAAGTCTATATTCTTGAAAAGACTCTTCAGGAGAATTACGCCAAACTATTCTTTGTAAATCTGAATCATTATTCGTAACTAAAATTTGTCTATACATTTTAGAAATATCAGCTGTCAGAACATATTTATGTAATCTAAATCTTGATGTTATGTCGAAAATATCATCTTGCAACTTTGGGCCTACCATTAGTGTTTGATTTAGAGAAATGCCTGTTGATGTCTTAGCCGAGGCATCAAACACTACCCTCAATGCAGTTGTCGAACTATCCTTCAAAACAAAATGATGCGGAAGGTAGTTTGTTTTACCCAACACTTCATTTCTCTCGTAATGTGGAACAAGCTCCATATGACCTAATTTTAAATAAGCGTCCATGAATTCTTTATACATGGTTCTACAATTGGGCAAGCGTTCTAATCGTTTTTCTGTACTTAGAAAACGCTTAATAGCCATATCCTTTGAATATCCCAAAGATTTAGTACACTCTTTGAAAGGTAATTTTACACAAAATCTACCCGATACTCTAGTATAATGTTTTACAAAATGATCTTCACATTGAATTTCTTCCGGTGTTAAAGAACTAACTGAATTCACTTCTTCCAGTTCCCAAAATTTTTTAAAGTTTTCTTCAATATATTCTGAAGGCTTCAATAATCCACAGAATTGCGTGTTTACAGAACTAACTACTGTTCCACTAGCTACATAACCGAATACAGTTTCTTGCAATAAAATATCATGCGAAGGTAAACGAAATTGTCCTGACCTTAAAATTTCAAAAAAATACTCTGTTCCGATAAGCATGTCAATTTTGGCTGGATTTGTGAATCCTTCATGTGCCAGTTCAATATGCGACGGTAAATTCAAGTCATTTATGTTTATTGGGATAGTCGTAGTAATGTCTGTAATATTAGGTACAATTAAACATTCCATACTGGCAGAAAAATTCCTGTTCTTATTTGCAACTTCTATAACTACACTTTTATTTACAGTGACCGATGTATTATTTAATGTTGATACGGGAGCATATATTCTTTCAGCTCTTAAACCCAATTCTTGCAAAAATCTATAAGATAAAAATTGAGCACATGATCCATTATCCAAAAGGCAAATGGCAGGAATAAATTCCCCTAACATATTTTTCACATAAACCCGTGCTGTTTGAAGAAGAATATTTTTCCTTTGAGAGATTAAACAGCTTGAAACTGCTTTAGCTTCGACTGCTAAATTATGTTGTGGTTTCTCATTTTCGTTTGGGATAAATAAATTTGATGACTCAATTGGCGAGTCAATTGGCGCGTCAATTGGCGCCGTCGACAGACTTTCTACTCTTTCTCTATGAAGTAGTGTGTTGTGCTTAGCTTTGCATACATTGCACACGTACTTCGAATTGCAATTTACAACTTTATGTTGCGCACTGAAGCAATTAATACACAAATTATGTTTTTTTACAAAGTCAAATCTTTGCAACGAATTTAGTTTTAAAAATGCAGAACACTTAAATATGTAATGATTAAGAGATTTACAGCAAGCACATACTTTATTGTATGATTTCACCATAAGTGATTTCGGTTTTTGGTATTTATCAAAAACTTTCAATTTTGAAGAGACACTACGTGATAAATTATCCAACATTTGGCATCTTTTTTCCAAAAATGCAATTAAATCATCCAACTTCGGAACTTCCGTGGAAGTTATATTTAGCTCGTATTGCTTTCTTGATTCTTTATCGAGTTTAGCCAAAATTATATTTAATAACACAACATCAGATAATTTATTTCTTTCAAGACCCATTGTATTTAGTGCTCTTAAATTTTTGTTAACTATATCTATCAAACTTCGCAGTTCCTTAGAAGATTCATAAGTTATTTTATCAAATTCTAGTATTTGCTTAACATATACATCAACTAACACGCGTTCGTTTGAATATCTTTCATTTAAAGCCGCGAAAAGCGTTTTAAATGTATCATTAACAGTTTGTAAATTCTTGGCTTCGCCGACTAAAGCCGAATGTAAATACTGCAATTTTTGAGTTTCATCTAAATGAGAATTATTGGTAATAATATTATCAAATTGCAGCTTAAAACAACTATATTCTTCTATTTTTCCCGAAAATTTAGGAATTACAATTTCGGGAAGTCGAATATTAACGCTATTATTTACATCTTTATTACTATTTGAAATAAATGAACTATTTTGACAGGTAATCAAACTATTAATTTTTACCTGTAATGCTTCGATGCGAAATTCCAAATCCAAAAATTCTTCTTCAATATCCGATATACCTTCTTCGGAATCAACTTTCTCGAAAAACTGTATTCGAATGTAATCCAAACTTGATTGATACTTCAATAAATTTTCTAATTTTATTTTTAACTCAGCAGGTAAAATATCCGATGGGGCTTTTACCTCCTTTTCTTTTAAGTATGTCTCTATTTTAGTAATCTGAGCCTTCAATGTCGATTTTTGTCGATTTAGCGCAATGAGAGCCATTTTTTCTCCGGCTACGTGGACCAACTGTATGAGCCAAATGTCATACGTTGCACTGGTCCTAAATTTGTTGTATTCGAATGGACTGTAGACTAATTATATTAAAACCATTGTCGACCATACGACACACGAATTAATAGTTTTATTTACTTAAACGAATTACTAATGTATGAACAAAATCAATACATGAAACATCGACCATACGATGTTCGAGCGAAACAAACTTTTTTTTTTATGGAACAAACGATTTCAAAACAAATTCTAATATCTTTTAGTTTACGATGCCAACGTAAGAAATAAAAACTATGATACCTATATTTGTATACTTTCATGGCGCGTTGGCGATTGCCAACATAGCCATTGGCGTCAACATATATATATATATATATATATATATATATATCCATTTTTGCGCCTGTATTCTTGGGATACATGCTATCCCAACCCGTATGGAAAAGGTTAACAAAATTTAGAAACTGCTTTAGACACACATACGCAAAAGAATATTGATAGCTGTTCCTCTCTTAAATCCCCTAAATATGCTTTTAAACAACGGAGATTAAATTTGATTATTCTTGCTTGGGTCTTTTATTGCACCGTTTATGAATAATCTCAAAAAATTATCTTAATCAATTATTTTGAGGAAGAAAAACACATCCGTGTTAAGACTGAGTTTCCCAATTAAACAGACGTGGATTACAGGGATTACAGATAGAGCTCTCGCCCTCTATCGCAGTGAATTAAATTTCAAAAACTAATTAAAAATAGATAAACCAAAGAATATTGTTGGAATAGTCATTTTATATTCACAATAAAAATTTGTTGCCCTCTTTTATTTTTCTAATTCAGATAAAACAAAGTAAAGATGGAGGGTATTTGAGACTTTAAACAGATTATTAAGGATATAAATATAAATCTTATCTTTAGAATTTCATTAATTTTCAAGAGTATTATTTGCAAATCTGTTTACACATTTTATACGTTCAATAGCAAATCATTTTGAAGTCGTCAGAAATGCTTTAAAATTTAAGCGTAGAGGATGAACAATAAAAAAAAACTCTCTGGGGTTTTATCGAGTAATAATTTCGAAATAAAAAAATAACAACAATGAAATGAAATTTAATTTAGTTCTTTTATAAAAGATAGAGATTAATTACACGGACGATTTGACAGAGGTGTATTAAATTTAATTCAACTGAAAAAAAATTATAGCAGTTATCTGGAATAACAAAGAAGAAATAAAAACACAAGAACATTTTTCAAATGGGTGGCTCAGAACTGCTAAAAGTATTAAAGGAAAATCTAACGTAAATGCAAACATCTTATCCTTTTGAAGGATTTCTGATAGCAAATTTAAAAGTAAATGCATCTGTCAGATCTTGAATCATCTTCAGCAAATTTTTAATGATACTAAGTATTTTTGCAGAAGTTATTAAGCCCTCATTTTTAAGAGTTTAGGCAAAATATACTTCTTATTTACTATAAACAGATGCTTCACGTTATCTATATATATAAAACAGTTCCGTAACTGACTCACTGACATACAACGCACAGACCAAACCGCTGGACCTAAAGGTCTGACATTTTGCATGGCGATTCTTCTTATGGTGTAGGGGTGCACTAAGAAAGATTTTTGAAAAATTCTTCTTAGATTTTTTTAAATTAAATTTTTAAGCTGTTTTTGTAACTTTTTTCAAGTTTACTTTTAAAATAATAATCTGAGGGTTATAAAATTTATATCACGGGAAACATCATAAAAATTCCTTTAAAATGAAATCTTTTTCGAACCTTTACCTCGGTTTTCTGATTTTTGGTGAATTTTTAAAGATTCATTTTTAGAATTTAATTTATTAAATGCCGATCACGTGATTTCTTTTTCTGGTACTTTAAATAAATTTATCGTCACGTGCATAACAACTAAATACACAACAAAGTATTCTTTTGTTTTCTAATGCTGCAGACGATTGGATATTATCCAAAAAAAATAAATATCCCTTACGATTTTTTTATAAATATATATATATATATATATATATATATATATATTTATATATTTACATCAATTGTATACAGTAATCGTCGTATTTATTGTAAATATATATATTTAATTTTTTTTCACATTAATTGCATACATTGACCGTATTTAATTTGAATGTACTCCGTAGCGAAGCTCGGGTTTTCAGCTAGTCCTCATATAAATTTCCTTGAATCAAAATAATTAAACTATATTTAATTTGAAGTTCAGAATACCTGGTATAATTATATGCTGCTTTTTATAAATATCCTAAGAAAATAAGTAATTATTACGTTACGGAGACTATGAATTTCAAATAATTTTTTTCCTCATACATATGTCATTGAAAAAAAGACTATTTTCTGCTTTCATAGTGGCCATAAAATTCCAAAGTTTATTTGTAGAGTGAATTTGGAATAAAACAATTTCAGCGGTATAGCTTGAAATTATTGTCTCCACTAACAAGACATCTTAGACCCCATGTGTAATTTCTTATAATTGTTTCTCTCTAATTCCTTGTCTTTAATTTCATTTTCCAGTAGTCGTTTTCTTATCACCCATTTTTCATAAAATTTTGCTCAACTCTCACTACGATACACGAGGAAAGACGTAACATCTGAAACTCTGATTAGAATTTTTGACTCACCCAGAAAACCAAATTTTTTAATATAGGTAGAATTGAGTCGATTAAGAGTTTCTTCGCTAACCAAACAGAGATTCGGCTACAGGAAGCTAAGCT
>OU015497.1:22589741-22694741 GCA_907164885.2 Dolomedes plantarius
ATTAAAAACGTTTTAAACCGATATCTTCGTGTCTTAGGGCCGAATTCAGGCTTGAAAATTCACAAATTAGCGATCTGTGAGAAAACGATTTCCGGAATGCGCACACTTTAAATGGTAATTTTGTTTAGGTCAATGTTTCTTAAGGGTATACAAAATGTTAAACCCGTGTAACAAAAGGTTAAGTTAGATTCCGATCCTTATTTCGTAACAATATTGCATACTGCGCCATTTCCCCCCTGGTGGTGAGCTTTTGAACTTTTTTGGTGGAAAAGAAATTCCCATGACCTCCTTTAAACTATTACAAAGTTTGATAACATTTGGTCCAGTAGTTTTCCTTTTATGACCATTTCAAGGTGGAACTTTAATTATAACCACCCTGTATAGATTATGACATCCCCAAAATGTCGCTTCACTGCCAAGGACGTAGATAGCGCTAAACCGAGCCTGGCTAATCTCTAGCCAAAAGAAATCCGCATAAATTACCTGAGAGGAGACAGACTTAGAGTAAATAAAATACTCTTTATTTAATTATGCATAGTTATGATATGTACAAAAATATACAATACTGCCTTTGCAGTCGGGAAGTGGCTCACCGCCAAAGTTAACAATTTCATGGGGACGCGGCCCATTGCACGCTTCTGATCCAAGCGTGCGGGTCAAAACCTCCTCTCTCCAAAATAAGCCTCTGCCTGCACAGAACGACCGCTCTCAGCGTCGTCGGCAAAGCAAGTTCCCCTTTTAAACAAAGAGCAACCACCCTTTTATAAACTCCTCCGATCTTCTCGAAAGGCCTCGAATATTCCAGACACGATTAATAGTCCTCATTTCCGGGTCCTTTACGTCACTTCCGCTCATGCCTTCCTCCGGCTGTCATCCCTCACTTAGGCGACACTCAGAACCGCCCCTATTGTCCAGGGCGAGGGGTCCTATCTTTCGCCGGTCATTCATAACTTCTTGTGAAGAATGGCTTTTCCTCCGCTGTTTCCAATCTACTTGGCAGCCGACGTCGGGTCATGGATAACCTGAAACATATGTGACTCTCTGGAACAGAAAACCTCATTATTAAGTCCTTCCTTTATAGTTTCTCTGCCGCCAAGAAAATGTAATGCGGATGCCCCGCACACCGTCGGCACACTTTCAAAGTTCTCCAAAGAACACATGTGAAAAGTCCACAGATTGTGGAAAAGGGGTTGCCGACATGACAGCTCCTCCCCTCTTAAAGACTTAAGCATTAAAAAGGTCTTTAAAAGGGATTAAAGAATTATATATTAATTTAAAATAATTATTATATTAATTATTATATAAATATAATATATATATATATATATATATATATATATATTATATATTATTATATATATATTATTATAATTATTATATATGTATTATTATTATTTTAATTATTATATTTCATATATATACATATATACCAGAGGTGGGGAAACTTTTTACCATTAGAGGCCACATGTAAATTATGTAGTAATAAAGGAGGCCGCATAAGTTGATGAACCTATAAATGCGACTTTTATGAAATTATTATAGTTAGATATAGTTTTAACAATTTGGTGCATTATATAGAAAAATAACAGAAAAAATTAAGTACTTATTTATGTATTATTTGACATAAAAAATTACAATATAAAATATTTTTGAATTCACATAAGGATAAAAACTTGTTATAACATTAATCATTAATTATTATTTTCATTTTTTTGCAGAAAAAATAATACGTTTTAACGTACATGGAGTCAGTCACAACAATAATAGTAAGAAAATAGTTTTCGTGTAGAGATGATATAACATGTCTGGTAGTATTGCTAAGAAACTCGGAGCATTAAATTACATATAAAGTGTAGTTAAAGTATCATACAATCAAGGTAAACGAAGCTCATTTGGATAAATATACAATTGTAGCGACTTTAGACAGCAATTTCAAAATGTCAACTTTATTTTGGCCGACACTGTACATGCATTCATGCCGTTCTTTATTTAATTCTATTGATTTGGAAATTGTTGTAATCTATATAATTAAATATTAATTAATACAAGTGCTAGCTTTTATGAAGGCCGCGCGTTCCCCACTTCTGAGATATACACTGCTGGCCATCCAAAATGCAACACCAAGTAGGAAGCAACCAAACGTCATGAAATTTTCATTATGCGCACACCGCGATGAATATGCAAAGGAAAACTATTGCAGCGCACGAGCACATCATGGGCGACTGCATCGCCCCTGACAAACTGTATATAAAGAGAGGAAAGATAGCCGTTTTGAAGAACGCGAATTGTGCTCTCGTGGGTTTTTTTGAGTGTGCAACTTCAGTATGCCTCGGGAAAAAAAAAACACGAGCATCATTCGAGCACTTTTCAGAGTTCGACAGAGGCAGAATCGTTGCATACAGAGACTGCGGATTATCCGTCCGAGAAATCGGTCATCGTGTTGGACGTAGCCAGGTCACAGTCATACGAATATGGAATCGGTGGCAGGGCCCGACTTAGCCTAATTGGGGCCCGGGGCAAAAACTTCTTTGGGGCCCCCCTCTGCTTCACTACTTCAGTAATGAAGAACTTAATACTTAATACTAAACTTTCTATTCGATTTGGGGGCCCCCCAATGATGTGGGGGCCCGGGGCAACTGCCCCGTATGCCCCTGCCTTAGTCAGGCTCTGATCGGTGGATGCAGGGGGAAACGACTGACCAACATGAGCGATTGCAACCGCCTCATCGCACCATTCCACGGGAAGAATGGCATATTGTGCGCATGGCACTGATGGAGCGCAGTGCCACATCCGCAACCATAGAACAACGAATACAGTCTGTAACACGACAATCGGTGTCCGCACGAATAATACGACGTCATTTGCAGCACAGTGGACTGTCATTTGCAGCACAGTGGCGTCTATTATTTCGCTTACCTTCGACTTTAAACCACAGGCATTTGCGTTTGCAATGGTGCACTGAACGGCAGATCTGGAATTCCGAATGACATGACATTGTTCTCGGACGAATCACGCTTCTGCCTGCAACACCTCGATGGTCGGATTAGAGTTTGAGACGCCGTGGAGAAAGGCTGCTCAACTGTTGTGTTATGCATCATCATACTGGTTCTGCATCCGGTGTTATGATGTAGGGTGGTATTGGATTCCACTCCAGAACCCCTCTAGTACGCATTAGCGGTACACTTACCAGCCATTGCTATATCTCTGAGGTTTTGCAGCCTGTTCCCCTTCCTTACCTCCAGGGCTTGCCTGCGGCCACGTTTCAACAAGACAATGCGTGACCACACGTTGCACGCATTGTTGAAGATTTCCTCTCACACCACCAGATTGCATTGTTAGTCTTGACTGCCTGTTCTCCAGATCTATCACCCATGTCTGGTCGAACATGTCTGGTCAATAATTGGAGAACGCCTAGCCCCTCATGCCGCACCCGCGGGTACAACAGATTAACTTTGGCTACGTGTAGAGACAGCATGGGCTGCAATTCCACAACACCACATCCAAAGCCTCTTTCAGTCAATGCCGCGGAGTATTGTAGAGGTTATTGGCAGACGTGGAGGCAACACTTATTATTGATTCTCCGGTCTTCCTCACTTCAATGAAGGCAGTATTTCCAATCAGTTATCATTGATACTATTTGTAATCTCTGGAATAAACTTGGCTTTGATATCTCTTGTCCTTCTTGGTGTTGCATTTTGGATGGCCAGCAGTGTATATACATACATACATACATACATACATACATACATACATACATACATATATATATATATATATTATTTATATTTATATTATTATGTATATATATATGCATATATACATGTAATATATTTCTACTTATATTACTATAGGTTTTCTCCTTTTACAATGATTATACCTTCTTGATATAACTGACTATATAATGTTCCTAAAGGAATTTATCAGGCATAATTTCAGTTCCCAAGAAATCGAGCTTGAGTGCTTTCAAGGAAATTTAATAACATGAATAATGTACCATGAAATATTATTATATCAAACCCTGCCTCTTGAGAAGAAAGTATTTCTCAGAAACGTTCTGAAATATATGAATAATGAACAAGAAGTTACTAATGATATTATATTCACTTAGTGTAAACCTAATGCTTAACTAAAATACATAGAATTATGTTCAAAGGTAATTTAATTTCAGGAAACATAGAAGAATAAGATGATTTGCAAGTAGTAAAACAGTTTAAAATGTGTTTTTTACAGAATCTGAACTCAACTGGCAGACACTAGTTTTGAATACAGGTAAGGCTACGAAAATGTGTTTTTTACAGAATCTGAACTCAACTGGCAGACACTAGTTTTGAATACAGGTAAGGCTACGAAAATGTGCTTTTTACAGAATCTGAACTCAACTGGCAGACACTAGTTTTGAGTACAGGTAAGGCTACGAAAATGTTCTTCATGTTTGTAGTCTTACTTAACTTCTTTAGTAGTCAGAAACGCTTCTTTTCGCTGCAAACCACAGTCCTCCTTCATTGATAATAATCAATTTTGCATTCATATCCCTTTTCATGTACCTTATTTGTCCTGTTTTATCCCCATGGTACCTGGAATGAAATAATTGTGAGGAATTTCCCAAGAACTGCTACAGGAAAGAAAATGAATAAAAAATGGTTGATTTATATTAGGTGGTATTTCATAAAATTGAGCGAAATAATACTATGCTTTCTTCAGTTTCTGTAATTTTCGGGAAAACTGTTATAATTTCTTAGTTTCTAGAATATCTGAGAAATATCGCCAATTTTAAAACTTCTGATGTCGTACATCCCGTAATTTGAAAGGAAATAAGGTATTATGAAAAATAAAACGGAGTAAAGATTTCTAAATATTACACATTTCTTTTAAAACAGAGGTGGTAATTTTATGCTACATTGCGTATTAAACAGGAAGGTTTAATGCAAAAGTATATATTTTTTATATTGTTTGTTATCTTCCTTGCAAATAGACTTACACTTGCCAGAAAAAGTCTGCATACAAGCGAAAACCAAACATTCCAGCATCAAAAAATATAATATTGCACTGAATTTATCAACTTTCTTTTCTTTTCTTGTACTGATCAAATCATTTATTATCTTTTAACAATTGTTTTAAAAATTTAACATGCAGCGTTTTAAAATAAAAAAAAAATAATTTTAAAAATTGCATGAATTCATACCAGAAAAAAATTTGCTTACAAATACAGTAAACTAATATACCCAATTCAGTTGTATGCTATGTCGTTCATTTTGCTAAAGTTTTGTAAAAAGATTACCTCAATATTCGTTTCTAAAGCTTTTTTGAAGGTGAATTGTGGAAAATTAAAATGAATCAAAAAGGAAAGGAGAACACTCCTGAAGAAAGGAAAATTATCTTGAAACTGAAGAATGAAGGCAAAACTCTTCGAGAAATCGGCAAGACTCTTTGAAGAACTCATTCCTCTATTCCAAGAGTAATCAATAATTACAATTAAACAAAATCTATTATCTCGAAGCCCCGTTCTGGACGTCCCTCTAATCTGACACCACGTGAAAAGCGTTTTATTCTGAAGTCCGTAAGCCTAAATCCAAGAATTACTGCATCTCAAATTACAAATTAAATTAGAGAGAGGTTTGAGAAAACGATTCATGAAGATACTATACGGAAGATTTTGAAAAAATCTGACTATCGTGGCCATGTAGGACCTAGAAAGCCACTCATATCGGTCATCAATAAGCAAAAATGTCTACTCTTCGCAAATGAATATGTAAATAAGCCTCTGCAGTTCTGGGAAAAGGTACTCTTCACAGATGAGAGCAAGTTTTGCATTTTTGGGATTAAGGGACGCAAGCTGGTGTGGAGAAAGGCAGGTACGGCTTACGAGAAGCATAATCTCGTGCCCATGGTAAAGCACGATGGTGGGGGTATAATAGTTTAGGGGTGTATGGCAGTCAATGGCGTGGGACGTCCGGTATTTATAGAATCTACATATTTGAACATTTAAAAAGAAAATTTAAAAGTAAGTCCTCAAAACCTGGACCTTGGAGACGACTTTTGGTTCCAGCAGGGCAATGATCCAAAGAACACAGTGATCCAAAGCACAATGATCCATTCCACAATGTGAAGCTCTGGTTGTTGTACAACATCAAAAATCAGTTACATACTCCTCCACAGTCATCTGACTTAAATCCCATCGAGCATTTGTGGGATGTACTAGAGCGCAGGATTCGTCAACATTCCATAACATCGAAAGAGATGTTGAAAAAGGTTATCATTATGGAATGGAATAATATATCTCCTAATGGCCCATTCAAACTGGTTCAAACTATGCAGAAACGATTGATGGAGGTCTTTAGACGTAAGGGCTATCCGACCAGTTACTGAAACTTTCAGTAAGGCCGTCTGCACACGGAGCAACTCAAAAGAAACTGATAACTGACTCCAGTCACAAACCAGTCCGTGATGAGTCGTAACCTATGTAATTGAATGGAGCCACCCACACGGCGCAACTGGTTACAAGCCCGTCCGACGGGCTTGTAACCAGCTGCGCCGTGTGGGTGGCTCCATTCAATTACATAGGTTACGACTCATCACGGACTGGTTTGTGACTGGAGTCAGTTATCAGTTTCTTTTGAGTTGCTCCGTGTGCAGGCGGACTAACAGTCAATGACTATTATATTTTTTCAGGTTTTCTTATTTGTACGCAAACTTTTTCTAGTGTATTTCGTGTTATTTTTTTTTTGCTTAATTTTATTTCTAAACAAAATTATGTGTTTTGTATTTCTAAAACCATTGTTAAAAGATAATAAATGATTCGATCAGTGCAAGACAAGAAAAGAAAGTTGATAAATTTAGTGTAGTATTATATTTTTTGATGCTTAAAAGTTTGGTTTTCGCTTGTATGCAGACTTTTTCTGGCAAGTGTATTTTCTATGTTGAGTAAGTTCTAGTCTCGATTTCCCTCCTTTATCGGGGTGTTTTCGTTAATAACGCGTGCGTTATTAACTAACATTGATAAAATTCAGGTCTCATGTTTCTTGAAATCATGGGCAGAGTAAATTAGGAGAAAAATATATACCGTCCATACATTTTAATTTGAGAATTTGTTTCAGTTTTCGAAACCCAACAGACTATTTCAAATAAGAAGCAATATTTGCGAAATTAAAATGGTACTATTGCGTTAAGTGCTTCGGATTTTGATAAAATCATCGATTAGAAGATCATGAAGAACAGGATTATTGTTTTTAGAAATGTTTTCAGGAATTATTAGTCTCAAATACTGGTTTTATTTAAAAAAATATTTCTTAATATTTCACAAGAATGCAGCTACAAAACCGTTCATTTGATATTTTGAGGCCATTTTATTCCGGTGTATACTTTTTCTATGGTGTTAATTTAATATCGTTTATATATAAAAATTAAATTCCTATATGTAGGAAAGACTAAAATTATTGCAAGAAGCAGTATATAATGTTTCTAAAATATTTGTCAGTATATATTAACTACAATAAAGCTTCATTGTTAATTGTAAGTAAAGGCGTCAAGAAAACGAATTGCTTTTAGCGTTTTCGAATGGTAATGTGGTGTACTATGATTTTGTTACGATGGATACCACTTATTTCAAGCTCCAGGGTTGAGAATTTTTTATTAACCCTTCACGTATCTTTTCTATAAATTCTAGAATTCTAGGTCAATATCATTTTTACCTTTCTCGAAAGAAATAATTTCTAGCAACTGAGTTATGAGATTTATTTTTTTCCTTATAATCTTCTATACCCGATATCCCATGGTATATTAGTTGATTTTTTATAAAATATTATCAAGGTATCCTATTACATTTAAAATGTCGATTTTGATGAAAATTACAATTTTTTTTCCTGTTTCTTAAAGGATGCGACCCTGTTTCTAAAAGAATGTGAATTTCTGTTTCTAAATCTTCTTTTATTTTTTTTCTGTACGATCCCTAGAAATGAAATGAGAGCGATTTAAAGAGGAGCTGTCAGTTCCAATAAAAGTGAAAACTTTAATTGTGTTTTCCGAAGAACGTGTTTTTACTTCAAAATGTACACGACTATTGGGATAACTGAAAATATAATCATGATATGTCTATGAATTTTTTCAAGTAGGTATTTCATAATGCTAAGAATGTAATGAATTACGGATTTGTCTTTAAGTCTAAAGACATTAAATTCATTGTTGATTCTGATAATCAACAATCAGGCATCTGATCTCAAATTTTAAGGAGATATCTTTAGAAATGCATGTGTTTCTTTATACATTTTACAATTTTCGTTTGACGTCAAGATGTATTTTTTTTATTATTTATTTGATAGGCCTAGTATCAAAATAATGAAGAAATTTTTTAAAAAAATTTTAATTTTAATTTTGACGTTCCAAATAATAGTTTTGAAGAAAATCAAACAAGACACTTACTAAATAACTTAAAAATAGTTAGTGTCTTTTTTGGATTCCTCGGACATCAATATTTGCAGATCCAGTTCAATCCGAAAAATGCAAAGTTCCAAGAATCGAAGGAAATTTCAGTGTTCCCACTGTCCTTAAAAGTCCTTGTAAATACTTAATATATTTTTTAATCCTTCAAGGTTCTTCGATTGCGACATAGAAATAAACTCTTAATCCTCAGAATTCAACTTTATTTTTTTAAACTTTTTCAAAAATCAACGATGACCTCATTCCAGTGTAATACCGTAGCACTAGCGGTGATAAATCAAGGAATTTATGAAGGACTGGCACTATTATTTAAGGTGACTGCCTACATTCGGAGCCAATTTTTTTAAATAATTGTTTTTTCAAGGATTTTTTGGTCTTTTATGGTAAAATAGCATTTAAAAAAAAACTTGCCTGTAAATACCATACTTTTTTATAAATTGGTCAATTTGAAGTAATATTTAATGAAATTTAGCTAAAACGTCTATCACTCTGCTCAAAATTTTAATGCTACTATTTTAATTTCCTTCTCCCACATGATACATATAACAGTTATCTTCAAAATTACCCTCAATCTCAGAGAAATTTTAAAATGCAAAAATAATACAGACAATTTTATGTTCCAATATGAAAATTTTCCCCAATTCGTCATTCCTTTCCTTATAAAAACAGCCTCACACAAAAAACTATTTATTATACATCAATTATTGTGCGTCATCTCATTAACAATAGCATCTAAAACATTTCCTGAAAATGTTATCAAATTATATGCATTATTATGTGAGATATCATGATAACAGTAGAGATTTGCGGTAAAAAACATAATTCTGAGAAAAACGCATTTAAAGTTGTGTGTCACCTCAATTTTGTATCAGACGATGTTTTTAAAAATATCCATAACTCTGCTTCTAATTATTGTAGAATGAAAATCAAAACGGTTTTGAAAAGAGAAAAGATAGAATTACACAATTCTTACAAAAAATAAAATTGACCAAAATAGTCAAAAAATGGCATTTTCAACGTAGGCAGTCACCTTAAAAGAGTTCATCTAATCTTCGTTGTGACTTAATATTGGTCCCAATCTAATTATCGTGCAGCAAAAGAGGATGAATGCGCTCTTAACCAACCAAACTTGGTATTATCAACCGTCAGTGACTTGATGTGAGCTCTTCGGTTTCAATTTCTTCCTACCGTGAGACGAGTAGAGACATAGCAAAATAATATTAAACTATGTCGTTCACTGCTGGCTAAGATCTTTTTTTTTTGGACAGCCACTTTTTTACTAGGCAGACAAGTATAGTTGGTTTGAATAACTTGAAAATACTATTGAGAAAAGGACCATCGTTGCCCTTTATGCTAGCTTTTGTTGCAATGGTTCGGTGAATTTTGTGATAGTGTCACAGTATTTGAATATGATTAGCTATGCTATACCTCCAATATTTCAGGTATTCTCTTTTGCCCTTAAGATATCTGATTATGTTCAGAGCAGTTTTATACAAAAACTTTACTTTCCAAAAATTCTGCCTTATTTTGGGAGGAATAGAGTACCAGAATACGAAAATGACGAAAAAATAGACCATAACTATGCAACTTCTTACAGAATTGGGGATTTTTTTTGTCGAAATTCAACAACAATTGTACATACACGGCTCTAGCTCTACAAAACAAAAGTTATGCATATATGATTAATTTCTTTTTATCATACGTACGTAAAACACTCGTGGGTGTCATGAATTAAAAGCTGATCGATATTTTGAAATCTAAAAGAAATACAGGTGATTATACGCAATGATATGAGGCGGTGAAAGGCAAAGTGGTGTAAGTCAGTAAGTCAAGTGGTGTAAGTCAAAAGAGTTTAACTGCCAAAACTGCAAAAAATTGCACCCTAAATTGAACAAATTATAATTCATAACAATTTTTACAATATTGCAAATAATAACTATTTACAATTCCACCATAAATTGAACATGGAGACTACATATTTGACCCCAAATGAAAAAAGTTGAAAATGTGACTTACACCACTTTGCCTTTCAACGCTTCATATGTAAAATTTCAGTCATTTCTCGTGAGATTTTTTTATACATGCAGCTATAAATAAAAAAGCATCCCATTTTATCATAAGGCACGTTGACACATACGATACGACATAATATACGTTGACACTTCTTATCATAATCCCTTGTTACGTGTTGAAAGTAATGACCAGAATAATACAAAGCCTCAGTAATATCATGAACTATAATCACATTATTTTTGTTTGGAGATTATTGGGTTCAGAACCAACTAAAATTGCATTAAAACATATGTTTTTCTTTGAACCATGCATTATTTAAAATATCAACTCACTTATATGTAGGAAGACACTCACGCAAATATCATAAGCCCTTTTTACGTGTTGAAAGTAATGACCAGAATAATACAAAGCCTCAGTAATATCATGAACTATAATCACATTATTTTTGTTTGGAGATTATTAGATTCAGAACCAACTAAAATTGCTTAAAACATATGTTTTTCTTTGAACCATGCATTATTTAAAATATCAACTCACTTATATGTAGGAAGACACTCACGCAAATATATAGCAGTGAATTAATTCACGCGGTAAGGTAGGAAAGTCATGATTGCTAAGATTTTTTTAAAAATTAAGTGCTATTAGAAATGAATGTATATAAAAAAATCTATCTACCTACATAATATATTCAAGGAGTGGGATATTACCCAGTCTTTTTTGTTTAAACTGAAGAATAAGTTGTCTGAAAACTACGGTGATTCTATACGCTTTGCTATTCAAAACTTTTAGAACTGTCCACACAACTTGAAATAAAATATAAAATGCATGATACCGTAGAATGGCCATTTATTCCTGCATCTGCTTCTAGATTTCTAACATTTGCAATTATGGTGACCTAACAACCAAATCTTGCAAAGACATTTTGAAGGGAAATAATTAAAAGTGAAAAGCGTGCATGAAAAAAAGATTGTGATGTAAATACGATTAATGAGAAGATAATGACTATCAAGTTGAAACTATAGCAAAGCTTATGAGAAGCTGAAAAGTATGTATTCTTCTCGCCAATATATGAATGCATATATATAAATAGGGTCATTCAATTCCTACTATTAGTTCACACTCTCTCTATATATATCTTGTTCAAATTTTCATTCGTTAATAAAAGTACTTTTTATTCATCCACTCAAGTTCAAATACATTTTTTTTAAACTTGTAGTGGATGACACTTGATGTTAATACAGTTTTTTCAAATATTAATTCATTAATTAAATTTAATTAATCAATTTTAGTTTTAGACCTAGAGCGTCTCTTGCTCTTGAATAGTAATTTCTCTCTTGTTACTGTGTAAACGGTAGCACTGCGGTATCGCGGGCTTCTCCCATCCTGTAGGTTGCGAGATCGAATCCCCAACCTGACAAACTTTTTCTCTCTCTTTCCCCCCCTACTAATCTCGCACAGTAGGCAAGGTTCTGGTAGGCAATCCTTTTTTTCAATTCCTACTATTAGTTCACACTCAAATTTTTCTTTGTTGACCTAAGTAGGAATTGACTTTTAGAATTTTTTTTATATATTATTTTTTAAGTAAGAACCGTTTTGTAATGGAGTAAGAGAAACTTTAGTTATGAACGTAAATTGTATCACAAACTAAAATATGAACATTTTTTTCACTTTTCAACATAGTCACCATTAAAATTTAAACATTTGTCAAGTCGTGTCGCCAGCTTTTGGATCCCATCATCAAAGAACTCTCCGCCTGAACGTTAAACTAGTTAGTAACAGTTTCTTTCAACATGTCATCCTTTTCCAAGCGCTTTCCACCATGAAATTCCTTAAGTTTTGGAAACAGATGAGAGTCTGATGGTGCTAAGTCAAGGCTGTATGGTGGATGATCCAGTAATTCCAAATGAAAATTGTCAAAATCGATGACGGGGACTGCTCTCTAGCGGCGTCGTTCTGCTTCACGACAAAGCTCGGCCTCTCGTTGCGGCAAGAACAAAGACGCAATTGGACAATTTTCATTGGGAATTACTGGATCATCCACCATACAGACCTGACTTAGCACCATCAGACTCTCATCTGTTTCCAAAACTTAAGGGATTTCTTGGTGGAAAGCGCTTGGAAAAGGATGACATGTTGAAAGAAACTGTTACTAACTGTTTTAACGGTCCGACGGCAGAGTTCTTTGATGATGGGATCCAAAAGCTGGTGACACGACTTGACAAATGTTTAAATTTTAATGGTGACTATGTTGAAAAGTGAAAAAAATGTTCATATTTTAGTTTGTGATACAATTTACGTTCATAACTAAAGTTTCTCTTACTCCATTACAAAACGGTTCTTACTTAAAAAATGACCCGCGTACATACAGTGTAATCTCGATCTATCGTTTTTCAAGGGACCGACTAAACCGAACGATAAATGCGGGAAAACGATAGATAAGGGAACATAACAAAGGAATATGATCATCGGGACTGGGTGAAATAAACGACATATACGGGAAAACAATGATTCGGAGAACGATCGATCGAGATTCCACTGTGTGTATGTGTGTGTGTGTATATATATATATATATATATATATAACCAATGCGGAGGCACTTCTCGTGAAGACATTCGCCTATAATTCAGCACAGTTTTGATGGACATTTTATTATGGGGGCATCATATATGCGAACCAGCATTACCCCCTGTGATGGAACGATACAAACGGAGGCTGTGTATATATATATATATATATATATATATATATATATATTCCTTATAGTCTACAACATGTATAATTAGATACAGACAACGTACAGTAGTTTCTCGGGACAGTGCGATAACAGTGCATCTAATTATTTGTAAAATTACGGTATTTTGTGTGATGAAAGACAAAATTCGATAAATTAAAAAACCCCGACTTGAGTAGAAGGCAGTGTTTAAGGATTTGAAATCGAACTCAAATCCCAGGTCATTGATATCCTTTTTAAAGAAATATTTTTCTTAACTGTATGAGTTTGATTAAACCAACAACTATTCGTAGAATTTTCTGCAAAACCGATGGGTTTATTTTCATATTACAGAGGGGAACATCATAAGTATCTAATTATATAACCACATTATGTACGGGTTTTAGGATTTATTAATTGTGGAATCTATTCAGTTTAGTTAAATACTAGTTAAAAACGGCTTTTATCTGAATAGATTCCACAATTATTAAATGCTAGAAACCCGTACGTAATATGGTAATTCGAAATTTAATGATGCAAGTTAGAAAATCTATCAATTAATTATTTGTGAAAGCTAGAATTTTTTTTTAATCCCAAATTCTTATATAAGCAGATTTTTTTTTTCAAAATTCTGCCTTTACTTATCGAGCTCGGCTACAAAATGTGCTTGCAAATCATTTTCTGAGAAACTCCAATTTTTAACGACACTTATTTGATTACCGGCTTTACCACACTCTGTATTGAATTACAAGGAGCTTTGACAGGAAGGAGGTTTAGGACTGGGGGAATTTTAAATTGAAGTGACTAGGATTAATTTGTGCGCGATAGAAACTTGCTTTTTGAATTATTAATTTCAGGTAGTGGGTTCGTTCGACAGTAAATCGAAATGCCTATTAATATGAATAAAAATGTTATAAATCGGCAGCTTTAATCATTTGTTTCGAGAAACAATATTGGAAATACTCTGAAGAGGCACTTATCTCTGCTTTGTAATAAAAATGTTATAAATCGGCAGCTTGAATCATTTGTTAAGAGAAACAATATTGGAAATACTTTGAAGAGGCACTTATCTCTGCTTTGTAATAAAAATGTTATAAATCGGCAGCTTGAATCATTTGTTAAGAGAAACAATATTGGAAATACTCTGAAGAGGCACTTATCTCTGCTTTGTAATAAAAATGTTATAAATCGGCAGCTTGAATCATTTGTTAAGAGAAACAATATTGGAAATACTCTGAAGAGGCACTTATCTCTGCTTTGTAATATACACACTTATTACAATGAGTTCATTATAAAGCGCCTGCGGGAAATGGAATAGGATATGGGTGTCTAATACACATGTAATTTTTCTAAGTACTTTTAACCTGAGTAAATTTCAATTTTTCGAGAAACAAAGCTTACAAGTATATTTCTATATGTATTTTTTTGCAATTTTTTTTGTATTTTGTAGTTATCGATTCTCCCCTATTGAAAGCTTATATTCCTAATTTTGGGGAGGAACTTTTGAAATTACTCTGAATTTTGTCTACCCCCTTTGATATACAGTGGAATCTCGATCGATCGTTTTCGGATTCATCGTTTTCCCGTATGTGTCGTTCATTTTATCCAGTCCCAACGGTCATATTGCTTTGTTATGTTTCCGCATCTATGGTTCGTTTCAATCGGTCCCTTGAAAACGATAGATCGAGATTCCACTGTATTTTTAACAGCGTATGATAAAAAATTTGAAAAAAAAATACAAAATTTAAGCTGCTACCTTGATTTTTTCTTGAGAGTGAGGCATATAAAATAATACAAAATTAATACGTCTTTAGTGCATAACTCAAAATATAGAGTTATATTAATCTTAACGAAAGTTAATAGTAAGTTTTGACCACAAATATTTAATTTCTGTCAAATAATATGACAGCGAATGCGGTTCATTAGGTAGATTTTTGCTTTTGGTGCACTTCTGCCATCTCGTTCCACAAACACCCACAGAAACCACTGGCCAAACGTACAACGTGTAACGAAACGTCTGAAGGATAGTTTCTTACCGAAAATGCCGAAAATATTCTGGTGAACTAGGAAGTCTAATTAATTCACCGCTTTGGCGAAGCTATCCAAGTCATACAACTCACCTAGGGCCCTAATCATAACAAAAATCCCCATTGAGCTCTACACCGAAAATAGTTAATTACAGAAAATAATATATGCTCAAAATTTGAAATAAACATATGCAAAATTAAGTGAAAATATTAACGTTCCAGAACTCACTTCAGAATTATTTACCACGAAACCTCCTTTCCTAATGTAACAAAACACTACTACAGTAGTAATTGGTTAGTTAGGAATGCGTGCAGATTCTTCAAATAGCTGACATAAACAGGGGATTGCAAAATTTCGCCGATATGTTATTTTTTAATGCAGATATCATTTTTAAGATTCAATAGGTTCATAACTTTACTGCTTGTTACCACAAATTGTATTTTTACCGTTAAAATCCGATCACGGTAAAACCTTATGAAGAAAAATTTGTGTGCTTTGAATCCTTAATGGACTACTGAAAATACAGCAATATATATTTTTATAACCTCTTTCATTCTACCTCCGTTCCATCACTTATGGTTTGATAGTTTTGAATAGTTATGTTTCTCGAGTCTCCTATGATCGCTAAAACGTGACCAGGGGATTTCCCCTAAAATGCGAATGAAAATGGAAAAACTAAAATTATCACTCAGAACAATAACCTGATAAAAGCTTATAAAGAGAAAACTAAGTTTTAGTTCAACCGCTAACTGGAAATTAAGTTAGACGTCCAATTTGGGAGGCGTATAGAAGAATGTATTTGAAGCTCCGGGAATGAAGCTAAGGCAAGTCTTTAAATAAACCCTCCGTATAGAGCTGAATTAAATTCCCGATAATAAACCACCTTATTCCTCTGTGAGCGAACACAATCGCTGAATATATATAGCGAAAATTCTTATAGCATATTAAGCGATACGTCATTATCAGATATAAAAGGGAGCAATGATCACAACTTTACTGTATACTAAAATGAACGATTTGAGAAATAAAACAAAGCAACGATATTAAAAATCCTTGTTTTGAAGCGGGTATTACCAATCCATCAAAGTTTCTGTCAACCATTCAGTAGCACACATTTATCTGGAAATTACATGTGGTAGCAATTTTACTAGCGTTGAGAAACATTGACAAATGCAACCACCAATCTATGTCATTTTAAAAGAAGTCATTGAAGATACTTTTATATTTTCATGATTTCACATTAAATATTCCCATTGTATTTACTGCTTGCCGAAGAAAAAGGGAGGTGGCAAAGTACTCCAAGTTCATTCAATTCCGGGATAAAAACGTTATGAGCGTCGCAAGTTAATTTAACCGTTTGACAATGCTTACTTTAGAGTCCCCAGAATGAAACATTTAAAATTACTAAAAGCGCAACGTTTTCATAAGAAATATTATAAAAGTTCGGAAGCTGTTCAGTTAAGTTTTTGGATAAGTACCAAATTTAATTCATTACGCCATGTTGAAGGTACTCTAATGTTTTGCTAAAAGCTAACTGTCCCTTATCCCAAACTAGTAGTTCAGATTTTTATTTTAAAGGTCTGTAAAATAGAGCTCCCTCCCCCCCCCCCAAAAAAAAAGGAAATTTTCAACACCTCCAAGACAATGAAAGGTGACACAAAACGCAGTTTAAAAATGCCAGGGCTTATGCCTTTATTAAAAAAAAAAACTTGTACATTCTAGCGAGTGCATCGTACAGTAACAGTTACTCCCCTAAAGGCCTTTCAGTACTGGCCCGTGTACTTTCTCCCTCGTCGGCAGATAAATCTGCAATTATCTCGGGTTCATTCCCAGCACCAAACTCGTCCAGACTGGGAAGCATGGAAATGTGAGCCCCAGTGTCACAAGAGGAGATGCTATCTTTTCTCCCAAGGTCATCGGGGAGTAGTTGACGAGACGAATCACTCACTTCCGTCACCACAGTCTCTTCTTCAGAAGACGAGACATCAAGCATGCTAAGAGTCTGATGGTATTCGCATTTGACGTCTCCCCGACTTTTAGGTTTCTTGTCCCGTGATCCCGAGGAAGTTGCAGCCGAGGTCTTATCTGCAGATGACGGACCAGTAGTGGACTCCTGAGCATCTTTAGGAACTTTAGCCGCCTTATCAGATGACTTCTTCCGAGCATCTTTAGCCGCCTTATCAGATGACTTCTTCCGAGCATCTTTAGGAACTTTAGCCGCCTTATCAGATTTACTTGGGCTAAGATGTAAAGCCTTCAATAGGAAATTGCAGGGACCTTTTCCCTTTTTACCAGATTTCCCCGATGCCCCTTTAGATTTTGGAGAGGTTGCAGGAGAAGGACGAGGTGATCCTTTGGGGCTGACCGCAGAATCTTGATGGGGCAGTTCCAATTGAGCCTTGTCAGATCCAGACCCCGAAGTTGTCCCAACGTTAGAAGAAACACCTCTAGAGGTAGTGCTGGAGGCGTGAGATGGAACCACTGCGTGCTCAGAATCTGGCGGAGTGTCCTCACACTCATTCTCCTGGCCTTCCTCAAGAACATCTGTGGCAGGAAATTTTTCTGCCATTTTAGGGAAATCTAGAAGGTTTAACAGAGACGTTAAAACAATTTTACTTTTCATTAGTGAGGATAAACGATCTCAGCAAGAACTATGCTTCATTAGAATTTAAGACGAATTGGTCATTAATGTTTCGCCCTTCGACAAGGATCATGAAGGAACTTTAAAATATCTTATAAGTACGGTAAATTTCTTTGATACATTAACTATGCAAGAAGTCGAAATACCAGCTCATACACCAAGTGTTTTCACCTAAAGAACGGTCACAGTTCATGCTTTGTTTAGTTGTCAAACTTAAGAAATAGTTCATTGTTGAGTGATGTGTTTGTATTCGTAACCTATATAAAACATTACAATCCGATACTTTGCACTTCTAATTTTAATTCCATTAGATTTAAAAGAAGTACTGAATGAATCTAGATTATGGGCGTAAAGCAGTGCATACGTACATGCTACAAATACATCGATTCTATTTTTATACATGTGAAATATATTCCTTCTGCAGAAGCAGGAGTCCTTAACAAATATATTTGTGTCTCCGTTACGTTTAAGCCATGTTTAGCCGAACAACAAGTACAATACAAGTCATGCCAAAAAGATACACTACCAATTTTTTTTAAACTCTAAAATAAGACGTTAAGGCTAAAACTATCAGAACTGAGTATAATATATCACCTTTACATTTACTAAAATTACAGAACCATTTCTACGTTTCTCAACAAATATCATTTGTTTACATATTAAAAGAAGACGAAATAATGAAAACGATTTCTGAAAAATCTTTGGAATACAGTAGAATAACAGCTATTGATACTTACTATCGAACAACTGGATACGACGCAACAAGCGTTTAAAAACAGTTAAAAAAGCTGAAACGTAGGGTATCTGCCACAGTGATGAGTTATTTATAGGAAAGCATTACGATCGGAAATTTGCATCTTCACATGTCTTCAAACGAAGAATGTCCACAGAGTCTAAGCAAGTCCGTGCTCCTTGGGATTGATGATGTAAAAATGACTTATAGAAATGTTGTGAGAGGTATCAAACCAACTGGTGTAACAGGATAGTATCTGAAACGCCTGAACTTACTTTTCCAGAGAACAGTCTCTGCGTGATAGTGACTTAGAAGCGGTATCTTGATACGATGCATATGAGTGAGGTCAACAGCTTTCAATCGGCGTTCACACCTTCATGAATTTGATTTCTAAAAACCAAAAGACACTTCCCGATCATCAAAAGAGCCAACGATATTCATTTACACTGACATGCAAATCTGATGTAAGTATAACTAAAAATTAGAACTTGAAAAGGGAGAGTAAGAATTATGTGTTGTTACGTCATATTCGTGCGAGACAACTGTCTGGCGCGAAATAGGGCCTGTTCACATAGGAGTCCGTTGCGTTGCGTTAAGGAAAAAATGACGTTGAGACGAAAATAAACCAATCATAGGACTTCAAACGATTAGCAATGACATTTTTAACGCCTATGATTGGTTTATTTTCGTCTCAACGTCATTTTTTCCTTAACGCAACGCAACGGACTCCTATGTGAACAGGCCCATACCCCATCTGCGGTTAACATCATATGAGGTCTATGTGTTGCTACAATGATATACTTGGGGGATGGCAATTATCTCTTCAAATGAGAATGAGATATTTAAAGGAACTCTAAATATATGAATGTATGTATATTCTCATAAAAAATGGAGCATTTTATCTTGGAGCGTCAACATTACTCACACTGAAATTTGTTTGACCAATCAGAAATACCAACAGGATAAGATGTTGAGCTCTGTAATTGGTTAAAATTTATTCCATGCGAGTAACATTGACTATGACGGACGTAACATGCACAGACTCTACGTACGAATCCTTTTGCAGTAGTACATAAAGTGTCATGCACAACGTTTCAAAAGTAGAACTCGAGAAGGGAGAGTAACAATAATGGGGTGTTACGTCCTATTAGGGAAAGACAACTGTCTGGCGCGAAACACTTCATCTACGTTTAACCTCATATGAGGTCAATCTGTTGTTACATTGAGATACTTGGGGGATGTCTAATTATCTCTTCAAATGACAATGAGATATTTAAAGAAGCAACTCCAAATAACTCATCCGAGCATTTTGTCTGTCAGCGTCAACATAACTAGCATTGACTGGCGTCTATAACCGGCATTGAAAATTTTGATTTTATAAAAAAAATATCATTAAGCGCAAAGGAGAACACCTAAAATATTAGTGGTAGAGCATAGTTAATCATATTTAAATAATGCAAATGCATATAATGATAATGCAAATGCAATAATGCAAAAATCATATTTAAATAATGCAACTATCACACAAAATTCCCCTCAGAAGCATAGTTGCAACAAAAGCTAGGAAAAAGTGCAACGATAGTGCCTCTCTCAAAAGTATTTTCAAATTATTCAAACCGACTATACTTGTCTGACTAGTAAAAGTGGCTGTCTGAAGAAAAGATCTTTACGATAAATTAACGAAATAGTTTAATATTATGTTTTACTTGCTCTGCTATGTCAATGCTCTTTTCGCGGTGAGAAGAAATTGAATCCGAAGAGCTCACACAAAGTCACTGACTGCTGCTAATACCAAGCTTGGTTGGTTGAGGGCGCAACCATCCTTTTTTTCTTAACGAGAGATAATTAGTTTAGGACCAGCATTAACAATGTAAAAGCTTAAATCTCGTCATTCTTTCACTTGCATTCAATGTATTCCAGTTATATGAGCAAAAAAATGGCGAGTGCTTCCATCTGTTATCAGTTTGAAGAAGTGAAATCATTTTACAACCTTTAATTGGAAAAATTTTCAAGATTTTTTAGGTTAAAAATTATCGAGAAAAAATCTGCACCGTGCAAACGTTGCAGATTTGTTGCCGTGCAAACGCTGTTGTTATAAAGTTTAAAAAACTAAATTTGAATTCTGAGTATTAAGAATTTTATTGTTTTAAGTACCTTTTTATTTCTTGTCGAAATCGAAGAACCTTGAAGCATTAAAAAAATATCAAGTATTTACAAGGACTTTTAACTTTTCAGCGGGCGCGCCCGTGTATAAAGTGCAACATTTTCGTAATTTTGAATGGTTTGTTTTTACACGTAAGGATTGAATGTTCTAAGCAGTTTCTATTCATAGCTACACCCTTTCTAAAGCAGGTCTGATTTTCTGACCCTTTTATTCCTTAAGGGCCTGTTCACATAGGAGTCCGTTGCGCTGCGTTAAGGAAAAGATGACGTTGAGACGAAAATAAACCAATCATAGGCCTCCAAACGATTAGCAATGAAATTTTTAACGCCTATGATTGGTTTATTTTCGTCTCAACGTCATCTTTCCCTTAACGCTACGCAACGGACTCCTATGTGAACAGGCCCTTACATTCACTGTTACTCGTGATTTAACCGCGGTAAACCGGCGATTATACTGGATTACAATACGACAAAAAACAGGAGTTGACGTAGTCGACCCAATGTACAGCTATTACAAGGTATACCGCATATCAAGAAGATGGACAATCACATTATTTTTTAGGTTTTTGGACATAATAGGAATCCATTCGCTAGTTGTCGTTGGATCCAATAAACCGGACAGTTTTGAAATAAGGCGATTGTATCTGAATTCTTTGGCCTGTAATTATAAATACATCTCAATATTATCAACATTTTATATCTTGTCATGAAAAGCAGAATTGTTATTTTCAATTTGAAAAAAAGTGTATCACAAAAGGAATAATCAAGTTTGAAAGAGACGTTGCACTTTGTGCCACGCGCGCCTCATGCTGTTCCAAAAATTGGTGCGCCCCTTGAAGGGTTAAGGACAGCGGGAAGCCTGGTATTTCCTTCGATTCGTGAAATTTTTCATTTTTCAGATTGAACTGGATCTGCGAACATTGATGTCCAAGGATTAAAAAAAAAAACACAAACTATTTGTAAGTTAGTTAGTAAGTGTCTTGTTCGATTTTCTTGAAAACTAATATTTGGAACGTAAAAATCAGAATCGAAATTTAAAAAAGAAAAACCTCCATTATTTTGATACTAAGCGTATAAAATGAATAAACAAAATACATCTTGACGTCCAATGAAGAATTAAAAAAAGTATAAAAAACACATGGATTTCGAAAGATATTTCCTCAAAAATTGAGGTCAGATGTCTGATTGTTCATTATCATAAGGCATTTTTACCGTTGAATCTAATAACCAGAATAATACAATATCTCAGTAATATCATGAACTATAATCACATTATTATTTTTGGCGATTATTGGGATCAGAACCAACTAGAAATCCCTCAAAAATATGTTTTTCTGTGAACGATGCTTTATTTAAAATCTAAACTCACTCACATGGAGGAATATATTCACGCAAATATATAGCAGTGAATTGATTCGTTCGGTAAGGTCGCTAAATCATGAGTGCTAAGATTTTTTAAAATTAAGTGCTGTTTCAAATTAATATGAAAAAATCTATCTATCTACGTAATATATTTAAGGAGTGGGAAAGTACCCAGTCTTTTTGTTTAAACTGAAGAATATGCTGTATAAACACTAAGGGCCTGTTCACATAGGAGTCCGTTGCGTTGCGTTAAGGAAAAGATGACGTTGAGACGAAAATAAACCAATCATATGCCTCCAAACGATTAGCGATTAAATTTTTAACGCCTATGATTTGTTTATTTTCGTCTCAACGTCATATTTTCCTTAACGCAACGCAACGGACTCCTATGTGAACAGGCCCTTAGGGGATTCTATACGCTTTGCTATTCAAAACTCTCAGAACTGGCCACACAACGTGAAATAAAATATAAAATGCGTGAAACCGTAGAATGGCCATTTATTTCTGCATCTGTTTCTAGATTTCTAACATTTGTAATTATGGTGACGTAACAAGTAAAGCTTGCGAAGACATTTGAAAAGGTTGCGAAGACATTTTGATGAAAAATAATTTATAGTGGAAAGCGTGAATGAAAAAAAAAATTGTGATGTAAATCCGATTAATGAGAAGATAACTATCAAGAAGAAACTATAATAAAGTTTAATAGAAGCTGAAAAACATGTATTATTCTCACCAATATATGAATAAATTTATATTTATATATATATATATATATATATATATATATATATATATATATATACACTGAAGAGCCAGAAAAATCGTGTAAGGACCCCAGGAGCACGCAGAAGTACTGCGACGAGGCATGGACTCGACAAATGTCTGAAGGTATCCTGGAGGCAATTCACACCATGAATCCTGCAGCGCAGTCCACAAATCTATAGGGGTGCGAGGGGGTGGATATCTCTTCTGAACAGCACTTTGCAAGGCATCCCAGATATGCTCAATAATGTTCATGTCTGGGGATTTAGGCGGCCAATGAAAGTGTCTAAAGTCAGAAGAGTGATCCTGGAGCCACTCGGTAGTAACTCTCGAAGTGTGGGGTGTCGCATTGTCCTGCTGGAATTGTTCAAGTCCACCGGAATGCACAATGGACATGAATGGGTGTAGACGATTAGACAGGATGCTTATGTACCCGTTACTAGTCAGAGTCGTCTCTAGACGTATCAGGGGTCCCATATCACGCCAACTGCGCACGCCCCATACCATCGCAGAGACTCCACCAGCTTGAACAGTCCCCTGTTGACATGTACGGGCCATGGATTCATGAGGTTGTCTCCACACCCGTACACGTCCATCCGCCGGATACAACTGGAAACTAGACTCGTCAGACCAGGCAATGTGTTTCCAGTCTTCAACAGTCCAATGGAGATGTTTGCGAACCCAGGCGAGGTGTAAAGCTTTGTGCCGTGCAGTCAACAACGGTACACGAGCTTTCGGCTACGAAAGCACTTATCAATGACGGTTCGTTGAACAGTTCGTACGCTGATACTTGCTGATGCCTCAGAATTGAAATCCACAGCAGTTTGAGGAAGTTTTGCATATCTATACCGTTTAAGAATTCTCGTCAGTCATCGACGGTCCCGTTCTTTCAAGGTCTTTTTCCGGCCGAACCGTTGTCGGAGATTTGATGTTTTTACCGGACACCTGATATTCACGGTACTCTTGTGAAATGGTCATGCACGAAAATCCAAATTGCATCGCTACCTCGGAGATGCTATGTCCCATCTCTCGTTCGCCGACTGTAACGCCACATTAAGGCCGTCTGCACACGGAGCAACTCAAAAGAAACTGATAACTGACTCAAATCACAAACCAGTCCGTGATGAGTCGCAACCTATGTAATTGAATCGAACCACGCACACGGCGCAACTGGTTACAAACCCGTCGGACGGGTTTGTAACCAGTTGGGTTTAAAGTCACATAAATCGTGATATCCTGCCATTGTAGCAGTAGGAGCCAATTTAACAGCTTCGCCAGACACCCTTTTTCTTTTTTAGGCGCTGCCGATCGCACCGCGTTACGTTCATTGATTGCATATCTCCGTTATTTGCATACGCACGCCTGTACCAGTTTTTTAGCTCTTCAGTAGGTAGCCCTCCTACAGCACGGCATCTCACAACACGGTTTCGCTCTAACACGACAGGATAAATTGCGGGAACCCTCGTATAACACTGTAACCTATAACACGGTTTCGCTCAAACACGATAAAAAATTGAGAAACAATTTCTACAACACTGTACTGCTACAGCTCTAGATAACATGATTTTTGTTTAACACATTTATAAACTAAATTACCTTAAAATAATGACGAAGGACTAATGAAATATAGTGGCTTTACCTGAAAATGTATAAACAAATTATAATTTATTCATTTATAACTCTATAAAATTACAAGAAGGCCTAAGCTTAGCCGAAAATCTTGAATAATTTTTCTTGAATGCAGACCCTTCCGCTGAATGAAGCCGAAAATTCAAAAGGGAGCTGCAAAATTATCCTTCTCCATACAATGACTTAGTAAGAACCAGCAAAGAAACCAAAATTATAGATTTTTAAAGAGGATAGAAGGTGCAAAAAATCTAAATGAAGGAAAAGGTTCTGAAAGTGAAGGTGATATCGTTCAACCGAAAACGCGTTCTCATTTCATTGTACTGAGCAGTGATGAGGAAGAAATTAATTAAATTAAGGTCGCATTAAATGAAAATAATATTTTTTGTTTCTTTTCGTTTTGTGTTATACATACATTTAAATTTTTAATAAAAATTGAGTTGCTTATATGGAATTTCTTAGTTTGTTTTAAATAAGTTTTCGGAACGTAACCTCCCTTCTTGTACTGGCTCTGAGTCTCATATAACACGGTTTCACAAAACACGGCATTTTCTAGGAACTTATCTACCGTGTTATAAGAGGGTTACCTGCCTGACTGACTCTCTCTCTCTCTCTCTCTCTCTCTCTATATATATATATATATATATATATATATATATATATATATATATATATATATATATATATATATATATATATATATATATATATATATATTCTTTACAGTCTACACGTATCATTAGATACATACAATGTACAGTATTTTTTTGAGACAATGGGATAACAGTGTATCTAATTATTTGTAAAATGAAGGTATTGTGTGTGATGAAACAAAAACTCGATAACTTAAAAAACATGTCGAGTAGAAGACAGAGTTTAATGATTTCAAATTAAACTCAAATCTCATGAATTGGTCATTGATATCTTTTATAAAAAACATTTTTCTTAACTGTAGTAGTTTCATTAAATGAACAACCATTCATAGAAAATTTTCTTCAAAAACGATGGGTTTATTTTCATATTACTGTGGGAAACATCGTAAGTACCAAACTATATAACTACTTTGTGCAGAG
This sequence comes from Dolomedes plantarius, assembly GCA_907164885.2. Classification (NCBI taxonomy): domain Eukaryota; kingdom Metazoa; phylum Arthropoda; class Arachnida; order Araneae; family Dolomedidae; genus Dolomedes; species Dolomedes plantarius. The sequence continues at coordinate 22,615,287 of OU015497.1, forward strand.
GTCTTAGCATTTAACAATTGAGAAATCTGTTCAGTTTACTTAATAACTATTTTAACTAGTGTTTACTAAACTGAATAGGTTTCGCAATCATTAAATGCTAAAACTTTTATGTAATGGGGTTACTCTAAAATTAATGATGTGAGTAAATAAAAGCTATCAATAAATACTTAGTGAAAGCTAAAAATTGATTTATTTTATCCTCAATCCTTTTATAAGCAGATTTGTTTTCAAAATTCTGCCTTTACTTATCGAGCTCGGCTACAAAATGTGCTTGTAAATGATTTTCTAAGAAACTTCAATTTTTAACGACACTTATTTGATTACCGGCTTTACCACACTCTGTATTGAATTACAAGGAGCTTTGACAGGAAGGATGTCTAGGACTGGGGGAATTTCAAATTGAAGTGACTGGGGATTAATTTGTACGCATTAAAAACTTGCTTTTTAAATTATAAATTTAAGGAAGTGTGTTCGTTCGACAGTAAATCAAAACGCTTATCAGTGCGGAATAAAAATGTTATAAATCGTCAGCTTGAATCATTTGTTTCGAGAAACAATCTTGTAAATACTCTGAAGAGGCATTAGAATTATCTCTGCTTTGTAATTAACACTTGAGGTGGTGAAAGGCAAAGTGGTGTAAGTCACATTTTCACCTTTTTTTTATATTTGAGGGCAACAATGTAATCCCCATGTTCAATTTATAGTGTAAATGCGAATAAATATCATTTGAAATATAATAATAATTATTATTATGAATTATAATCTGTTCAATTTATAGTGGAATTTTTTGTAGTTTTTGCAGTAAAACGCTTTGGACTTGCACCACTTTGCCTTTCAACACCACACTTATTACAGAAAGTACATTATAAAGCGTGTGCGTGAAATTGAATAGGTTACGGGTATCTAATTCGCATGTAATTTTTCTAAGTACGTTTAAATTGAGTAAATTTCAATATTTTTTTCGAGAAATGAAGCTTACAAGTATGTTTCTGTATGCATTTTTTTAGTTTTTATTTTGTAGTTATCGATTCTCCCCTATTGAAGGCTTATATTCCAAATTTTGGGGAAGAACTTTTGAAATTAGTCGGATTTTTTCTTTCCCCTTTGATTTTTTTTAATAGCATATGATTAAAAATTTGAAAAAAATACAAAAGTTTAAGTTGTTAATTTAAATTTTTTCTTCAGAGCGAGATATTTGAAATAATACAAAATTAATAAGTCTTTAGTGCCTGAAAACTCAAAATAAAGAGTTATATTAATCTTAAAGAAAGTTAAAAGTAACTTTTGACCACAAATATTTAATGCCTATCAAATAATATGACAGGGAATGCGGTTTATTTGGTCGATTTTTGTTTTTGGTGCACTTCCGTCATCTCTTTCCACAAACACCCACAGAAACCACTGGTCAAATGTACAACCTCTAACGAAAGGTCTGAAGGACAGTTTCTTACTGAAAATGCCGAAAATATTCTGGTGAACTAGGAAGTCGAATTAATTCACCGCTTTCGCTAAGCCATCGAAGTCATACAACTCACCTAGGGCCCTAATCATAAAAGGTTCTACACCCAAAAATAGCTAGTTATATTTACTCTAAATTTGCAATAAACACATGCAAAATTAAATGAAACTGGTATTAAAGTTCCAGCACCAACTTTAGAAATATTAAACCGTGAAACATCCTTTCCTAATGTGACGAAATACTACAGGAGTAATTGGTTAGCAAGGAATGCGTGCAGATTATTCAAATTTTTAACATAAACAGGGGATTGCATGATTTTGCCTATTCCCTGGTATGTTATTTAATGCAACCATTTTTAAGATTCAATAGGTTCATAACTTTACTGCTTGTTACCACAAATTGTATTTTTACCGTTAAAAATCAGATTGCGGAAATACCTTATGAAGAAAAATTTATGCACTTTGAATCTTTAATGGACTATTGAAAATACAGCAATATATTTCTATAACCTTTTTCATTTTACCTACGTTCCATCCCATACGGTTTGATAGTTTTGAATAGTTTGTTTCTCGATTCTGCTATGATCGTTAAAGAGTGACCAGGGAATTTTCTAAAATGTGAAAGAAACTGGAAAAACAAATTATTACTCTTAAAAATAACCTAATAAAAAGCTTATAAAGAGAAAACTAAGTTTAGTTCAACCGCTAACTGGAAATTAAGTTGACGTCCAATTTGGGAGTCGTGTAGAAGAATCTGAAACTCTATAGCATATTAAGCGATAAGTCTTTGATATAACAAGGGAACAAGAATTATATCTTTATTGTATACTAAAATGTAAAATTAGAGAAGTAAAACAAATATACGATATTTAAAATTTTTTTTTGAAGCATGCATTTACCGATCTATCCGTTTCTTAAACTTCATTAGCAGGTTTTCTGGAAATTTCATTTGATAGTAAATCTCCTGTTGAGAAAAACTGACAAATATAACCATCAATCTATGTCCTTTTAAAAGAAGTCATTGGAGATGCATTTTTATTTGCAGGATTTCACGCTAAATTATTCACATTGTATTTTCTGTTTGCTGAAGAAAGAAAAAAAGAGGGGGGGGGGGAAGATGGCAAAGTACACAAAGCTCACTCAATTTTAGGTTAAAAACGTTATGAGCTTCGTAAGTTCATTTAACTGTCTGAAAACACTTACTTTAGAGTTCCCAGAACGAAATACCAAGTACTAAAAGCGCAACATTTTTGCAAGAAAAAAATATTATAAGTTAGGAAAACTGTTGACCAATTTTTGATCGGTTCGAAATTTAATTCCTTATGCCTGATTGAAGCTACTTGAATGTGTTCATGAAAATGCAAAACTGTCCCTGATCCCAAATTCCTTTTCAATAGTTTTTTTAAATCTTTAAGATACGAGTTCCTGATTCCCAATACGAAAACTTTAAGCACTTCGAAGACAATGAAGGTAACACAAAACATTTTAAAAATTCAGGGCTTAATGCCTTTATTAAAAAAAGAACCTCATTTGAACGTCGCACAGTAACAGTTACTGTTCCTCACCTAAAGGTTTTTCAGTGCTGGCCTGTTTACTTTCTCCCTCGTCTGACGTTTCCTTGGGTTCATTCCCGGCACCAGACTCGTCCAGACTGGGAAGCATGGAAATGTGAGCCCCGGTGTCACAAGAGGCGATACTCTCTTTTCTCTCAGGGTCATCGGGAAATAGTTGACGAGACGACTCGCTCAATTCCGTCCACTGAGTAATCTCTTCATCAGGAGACGAGTTCAATTCGACGTCTCCTCGATCTTTTTTGGATTTCTTGTCTCGCGATTTCGAGGAAGTTGCAGCTGAGGACTTACCAGCAGATGAGGGACCAGTAGTGGACTCCCCGCAAGTATCTTCAGGAACAAAAGCCGCCTTATCAGATTTTCTAGGGCTAATCCGTTTAGCCATATCTTTAGTCGCCTTCCAAAAGCGTTTGACGACACCTTTTTCCTTCACACCAGATTTCCCCGATGCCCCTTCAGATTTTGGAGAGGTCACATCAGAAGGACGAGGAGACTCTTCGGGGCTGCCTACGGATTCTTGAATGGGTAGTTCCAACTGAATCTTGTCAGAGCCCGACCCTGAAGTCGGGCCAAGGTTAGAAGGAACACCTCCAGAGGCAGTGATTTCGCTTTCTGGGGAAACAACTGCCTTCTCTGCATCGGGGGGTGTGTCCTCACACTCCATCTTGTCGGACCCCGACCCTGAAGTTGTCCCAAGGCTGGAAGGAATCCCCCCAGAGGCAGTACTTAAGCTTTGTGGGGAGAGAACCGCCTGCTCAGATTCTTGGGGTGCGTCCTCACACTCCATTCTCTCCTGGCCTTCCTGCATCGGGTATTCCGAAGATGAGGGAGGAACTTCGTCTGCCATAGTTGGGGAACCTAGAAGGATTAACGAACCGCCGATTATATAAAACAGTTCCGTAACTGACTCATTCATTCATTGACTGACTGACATACAACGCACAGACCAAACCGCTGGACCTAAAGGGCTGAAATTTTGCATGGCGATTCTTCTAATAGTGTAGGGGTGCACTAAGAAAGATTTTTCAAAAATTCTTCATAGATTTTTTAAAATTAAATTTAAGCTGTTTTTTAAACTTTTTTTACGTTTGCATTTAAAATAATACATTGCGGATTATAAAATTTATATCACGAGAAAGATCATAAAAATTCCTTCAAAATGAAATCTTTTTCGAACCTTTACCTTGATTTTCTGATTTTTGGTGAATTATTAAAGATTAATTTATAGAATTTTATTTATTAAATGTTGATCACGTGATTTCTTTTTCTGGTACTTTAAGTAAATTTATCGTCACGTGCATAATAACTAAATAGACAAGAGTGATATTCTTCTTTCTAATGCAGCAGACGATTGGATATTATCCAAAAAAATAAATATCCCTTACGATTTTTTTATAAATATATTGGCATTAATTGCATACATTGACCGTTGTATTTAATCTGAATGTACTCCGTAGCGAAGCGCGGGTTTTCAGCTAGTATATATATATATATATATATATATATAAATAAGGGGGGGGGGAGATAGTTCTCTTCAGTGAGGATAAATACCTCAGTTTTTCCGAAAGAAATCTGCTTCATTAGAATTTAGGACAAAGGAGTTAAATCTGGTGCACGAATCGACAAGGATAAATGAAGGACTTTTAAAAAGTGTTTTAGAAGTACCGAAAATGTGTTTGACACATTAAATTTCAAGAACTGAAGGATACAAGCTCAGGTACCCAGTATTCACTTAAAAAAGTTTATGGCTCTTGATTTTAGTTATCAAATCTAAGAAAAATAGAACGCAAGTTAATTTGTTGTGTTCGTACACGTAACCTGCGCAAAATAGAGCTTACAACCTGATAAGTTACCACTTTTGTTTTAATTCCATTAGATTTAAAAGTACGGAATAAATTCCTAAATTATGGGCGTAAAACAGCGCACACGTACATGCCACTATAGAGAGAATAAATTTATATATGTGCACAAGATTTTTCTTCTGCAGTATCAAGAGCCACTAACGCAGCTTTTAACAGATATACTTGTACCCTATTTATATTCAAGCCATGTTTAGCCAAAAAAGGAAGTACAATCCAATTCATGCCAAGAAGGAGGCATTACTAGTTTCTTTTACTCTAAAATAAGATGTTTTAAGGCTAAAACTAACAGAACTTAAGGCAATAACATGTTTACATTTACTAAAATTACAGAACCGTTTCCACATTCCTTAACCAACATTATTTGTTTACATATTCAAAGAAAACGATCTCTCAAAAATCTTTGGAATACAGTATAAAAAAACAGCTATGATACTTACTCGCTACGAATGGTTATCGAACAACTGGATAAAAACGCAACAGACGTTTAAAAACAGATAAAACTTGAAATGTAGGGTATCTGCCACAGTGGTGAGATATTTATACGAACACATCACGATCGGAAATTTGCATCTTCACACTTACTCTTCAAACGAAGAATGTCCACAGAGTCTAAGAAAGTCAGTGCTCCTTGTGATCATTATGTAGAAATGACTTTAAATGTGTTGTGAGAAGTAAAAACCCAACTGGCGCCCCAGAAGAGTATCTGAAACGCCTAAGCTTACTAATTTTACACAATAGTCTCTACGCGATAGTGACTAGCAAGTCCATGCTCCTTGGGATTATGATGTAAAAATGACGTATAGAAATGTTGTGAGAGGTAACAAACCAACTGGTGTAACAGGATAGTATCTGAAACACCTGAACTTGCTTTTCCAGAGAACAGTCTCTGCGTGATAGTGACTTAGAAGCGGTATCTTGATACGATGCATATGAGTGAGGTCCAGCAGCTTTCAATCGGCGTTCACATCTTCATGAATTTGATTTCTAAAAACCAAAAGACACTTCCCGAGCATCAAAAAGAGCCAACGATATTCATTTATACTGACATGAAAATCTGATGTAAGTATAACTAAAAATTAGAACTCGAGAAGGGAGAGTAAGAATAATGTGTTGTTACGTCATATTCAGGTGAGACAACTGTCTGGCGCGAAATACCACATCTGCGGTTAACATCATATGAGGTCTATGTGTTGTTACAATGAGATACTTGTCGGATGGCAATTATCTCTTCAAATGAGAATGAGATATTTAAAGGAGCACTAAATATCTGAATGTAGGTAGATTGTCATAAAATATGGAGAATTTTGGGCCTGTTCACATAGGAGTCCGTTGCGTTGCCTTAAGGAAAAGATGACGTTGAGACGAAAATAAACCAATCATTGGCCTCCAAACGATTAGCAATGAAATTTTTACCGCCTATGATTGGTTTATTTTCGTCTCAACGTCATCTTTCCCTTAACGCTACGCAACGGACTGCTATGTGAACAGGCCGTTTATCTGTCAGCGTCAACATTACTCGCACTGAAATTTGTTTGACCAATCAGAAATACCAACAGGATAAGATGCTGAGCTCTGTGATTGGTTAAAAATTATTCCGTGCGATTAACACTGATGGATGTAACATGCACAGAATCTACGTACTAGCCCAGTCAAAATAGGTTTTATGGCTAAACATAATACGAAAGTTTTGAAAATTGTTGGAGATATTTGTTTAGGCATGCTAATGAACATACTAAAAGTCCCCACCGATCAGACTTGAGCTTTCGCTGCCATCTTGGAAAATGTGTACACTTTTTTGGTTTTTTGCAAGTAACTTCTGAAATATTGATTTTATGTAAAAAATTTTAATACAAAATTGAAGAGCATTAAATTCTGAACAAAAACGTCATTTACATTTTTTAAAAATGAAATTGTGTACCAAATGGGGATGCGCGGATCATCCCCATCGCGATGGGAGGATGACCCGCGCATGTGCGCCAAAAGTCTTGCATACTCACGTTTGTCAAATCTCTGCATATCAAAGCTCAAGAGAAAGTTGCAACAACACCCAATCCATTGTGATCAGGTTGTATTGTGAGGCTTGGTGGATTCTATATTTTTATATCATACTTAGGCTGCATTGGGTACATAATGGTTGGAAGTGAGTTAAAATAAATATTAACTTTGATGTACGTAACTACGTCAGTAGGAAAAATGTTGCCTGGCCATGCATACGCTGGAAAAATCCTAGCTCATTTATTTACCCAAAAATCTTTAGCAAAAATGATTTTTGAAGCCATGGACATATCTGATTTCAAAGCAATAATCTCCATGGGTTGTTTGCAGATTTTGAAGGTTTTTTTATGTTTTTGAACACGAACAAAGAACATGGAAAATATTAACTTTTATGTAAAAAAAGTTTAATACAAAAATTAAAGAAAATGAAATTGTGTACAAAAAATATTAAATACATTTTGTCGTAACCCTAACACGTTCAAATATATTTACTATTAAATGCCCGTTGATTATGGAGGTAGCGTCCAAATCTCACTGCAGGCGCTTTCCTTTGAATTATCTCCACTCCCTCATTGCGGCATTCTTTAAACACAAGAAAATAGACTTTGATGTGTTTTGGTATGTAGATAATTGATCATTATTAATTTTATAAACGAATGTAATAAACTTGGATCTATTCCCTACCGTATTTTCATTGTGTATAATTTTTTAAGCTTACCTACTTTAAGGTTGACGTGCTTTTTTAGGTATGGGATTGTTCGTGTCGTCAGTCTTGAAAATATCATCTATGGAGCAGCTAGCATCACTTCATTCATCAATTCCTTTTATTGGATCGTCATGATCTACAGGGCAATAACTGTAATGGGGTATGTCGTTGTGACATACTCCATTGCAGTTATTGCAGGCCGTTGTGCAGTTGATGCCTGCTTTCCGACACACGCATCTTTCTCCCCAGTCAGTCTTGCTGTTGCAAAAGACTATGCTTAAAACTGATTCGGGAGCCACTGCATCCATTGTTGTGATGGACACGAGGGTTTTCTCTTGACGTTTCCAGTCCCACACTTCCGGATACAATTCATTCCCAAACCACTTCTGCACTTGGTGATACAACCGAAAGGAAAGTAGCCTGGCTTCCTCTTCAATTGAGGGAAGAGACGAAATGTATGGTTTCATTTTAGTGTCAAATTTTGCGAAGCATTTGTACCCAAACTTATTTAGGGACTGTTCACTGGAATGTGCTCCATACCAGATCAGAAAAAAGCATTCTCCTGCTTGAACCATCATTGTGCGATAAGTTGCATTTATTCACGTTGTGTTCCATATCTTTAATTTTGAACATTTTTATGCAAAGTTTCTTTCCTTTGTTGAATGCTGCAGAAGTAGTATTCCATCCACTGAACGCATGTAGAAATAGGATACTTTGGTAAGTCCCGATGATTGTATTTCATTTGATGAATATATTTTTTTTCTTTGATTTCCCTTTGCGTGGTTTGACAGGGAAAATGTCCTTTTCTGTAGGAATGAGAGTTGTTAATAGAACCAGGTGGTCAACATCTTCACCGATGGTTACAACGATGTTGTTACCAGAACATGCTTCATTAATTGCAGTATTTATAATGAGAATGTCGGCGTCGTCATTACTTTGTCGGAAACGAATCCCATTGTTTCCCACCTCAGCTGATAGAATGCTGATCAATTCGCTCTTATTGTTTTCATTTGAAAGGAACTATTCTTGTTGAGCAGTAACTCGCATGTTTCCATCAAAATTTATGTCTACAGATTTTTTCACTATAGACAGTATGTTTTGTTCAATTTTTTTTGTAGTGTTAGTGGTGTTGGATTAGCCATTCAAAACGACTATACAGCTGGTACCATAAAGCTTTTTATGTAGTTAATTTAATTTGTGTAAACAGCCGAAAAAGTTAATTGTGTTCCCCACTTGATACGGTGTAGGAGAAAACCACTGTCCACAATGTTGACGCAGTTCAGGAGGTTAAGGTCTTTGTTTGGAACTTCAAAAACGTCGTACCTAGTCAATGTCGTTGTCTCTCGCATGCCAGATTCATTAAACAGAGCAAATGTAAAAGGAGCTAACTTATATTCTAAATAAAATGCTACTCGTTTCTTCGTCGTTTTGTTTAACAATCTCTATCCGGGGGCTTAGAGTGCCTTGAGTGGATTGCTGATCTGTACTGTATATCCGGCATCCTCAGGCCCTACATGCATGCAAAATGGCACCGGACCTGGGAAATTAACCCTCGGCTGCGAGTACGGGTATTGCTACGTAGCTTCCGGTTGTCAGTTTGATCAAGGCGTGTGAGCACTAGCTTGGGTTGCTATAATTTATGAATACTTAACAATCTCTATCCTCTGGAAAAGCAACAACGGGTTTACTAATGTATTGAAACCATTTCTTTCACCGTACAATTGACTGTGATCAAGCTTTCATAAGGTCTACCATTTCAAAGTACTGAACCCAGAGGGCTGCAGTGAGGCCATTCTCTTTCAACTGCTTCAAAGTCATCCTCATTTTAATCTCATATACGATGGCTCGTATACGAGTATGTCCGTTTATGGTTTCTAGCGATAGTAGTTCAGTAGCAAAATCTCTAAACAACTCATGGAGATTATTGCTTTTGAAATCAGATATGTACATGGCGACAAAAATTATTTTTGCTAAAGATGTTTGGGTAAATAAATGAGCTAGGATTTTTCCAGCGTATGCATGGCCAGGCAACATTTTTCCTACTGACGTAGTTACGTACATCAAAGTTAATATTTATTTTAACTCACTTCCAGCCATTATGTACCCAATGCAGCCTAAGTATGATATAAAAATATAGAATCCACCAAGCCTCACAATACATCCTGATAACAATGGATTGGGTGTTGTTGCAACTGTCTCTTGAGCTTTGATATGCAGAGATTTGACAAACGTGAGTATGCAAGACTTTTGGCGCACATGCGCGGGTCATCCTCCCACCGCGATGGGGATGATCCGCGCATCCGCGTACCAGGTGTGATGGTTCGCTCCTTTCAAGGTCAATTATCTTCGTTCGTGTTCGATTTATAAAAAAAAAATGTAAATGACGTTTTTGTTCACAATTTAATGCTCTTCAATTTTTGCATTCAAATTTTTTACATAAAATCCATATTTATCAAGTTACTTGCAAAAAACCAAAAAAGTGTACACATTTTCGAAGATGGCGGCGAAAGCTCAAGTCTGATCGGTGGGGACTTTTAGTATGTTCATTAGCATGCCTAAACAAACATCTCCACCAATTTTCAAAACTTTCATATTTTTTTAGCCATTCGTCAAAATCAGGTCTATTTTGACTGGGGTATACGAATTCTTTTGCAGTAGTACATAACGTGTCACGCACAGCGTTTCAAACGCTGTATTCGTGATAACGTATGTTCATGTTTTTATACACTTAAGGTACGCTACTTAATAGAATAGTTCAGTTATACTAAAAACGTACGATTGTTCTCAAAGGTTCTGGTACGATGTACGCCAACATGACAGCGATTTTTGTTTCAAATTTCGAACTCGGGATTTTGAGTGCATGTGCGTGTTGAATTCTAGTACAAAGTGAAACACTGAATTTGACCAAATTTCATTCTTTATTCAGCCATGCCCTTCCTCTGAAGTTATTTATATGAGCGACAATTTTGATTTCAGTAGGGGCCTGTTCACACAGGAGTCCGTCGCGTTGCGTTAAGGAAAAGATGACGTTGAGACGAAAATAAACCAATCAAAGGCGTTAAAAATTTAATTTGGAGGCCTATGATTGGCTTATTTTCGTCTCAACGTCATCTTTTCCTTAACGCAACGCAACGGACTCCTATGTGAACAGGCCCTAAGTGTCCTTCTTAGGGCCTGTTCACATAGGAGTCCGTTGCGTTGCGTTAAGGAAAAGATGAAGTTGAGACGAAAATAAACCAATCATAGGCGTTAAAAATTTCATTGCTAATCGTCTGGAGGCATATGGTTGGTATATTTTCGTCTCAACGTCATCTTTTCCTTAACGCAACGCAAAGGACTCCTATGGGAACAGGCCCTTATTGAAAAGTATGAAACCTAAATTAAAGATTTGCTCTCGAGGGAATTAAAGATTTGCAACTTCCTTGGCTACTTTCCCTGGAGCGCTGAAACCTGATAAATTAGCAGACAATAATCTATCGGTTACTTGTAAAAGAGTTTATAATGAAGGCTGTGAAGTTATACAACTACTATTACAGCTTTATTATCAGGGTTGTTAATTTTCTCGAACAGTTAAAAGTGAATTTCACTAAACCCGTGAACAAGCTAAGACAGGACTCGTCATCAAGTTAAACTTTATGCGTGTAAACATTGTATTTTCAGGGGACGGGGTTACATAGACCCTAGATGTACATTGTACGTCAGAAGGGATAGAAGAGTTTTAGAGGGCCACTTAGGAAGACAGATCAGATGCCTATGGTTTCCTTTGAGGCTTACAACATCCCGACATACCTTTCTAAAGAATGACAAAAGGAGTCTTTCTTTACTTTGTCAAAGGTTTTATTGACAAAACCTATAAGAGCTTTGTCAGAGGCATGATTGAATCAAGAAGATCAGGGAAGCATTTTTAGTATTAAAAATATAATGCATGGACCACTGACGTCACGGAGGGGCCAATATACAAGAGACTGGTGGTGAATTCGTAAAGTCGAACTTATTTATTCGAGAAACATGGTTTCCGAAAGCCGTCCTAAAAGTCAACTCGAGTTACTTAGTTCGCAAACGAGACACATTTGTTGCAAGACTGGATCACTCCGTTCGAAAGATGACGCTTTCCATGAATGTATGCAAGTGAGAGTAAGGAGAAATTTTTACTATTTTTGTAACTCATTTCCAACCATTTTATTGAAGCTGTTACTACTATAATCGAATTTCATGCTCTAAAGAGCGTTTACGATCTGTGAAAATTGGAATTATTTAAGGTATTTATATTTACAGCATAAAAGACTAAAGGGGCAATTTAAATTTGAAGTATAAACTTAACGAAAAAATCTGTTAATAATTCATGCATATATTTTTTTGACCAAAAATTTTGATTTCATTTTGTTAAAAAATTTGAGTAAGATTTTAGTGTCACAAAATCAGTTTACAAATAAAATTATTCGACTGCTCCTTGTTCAGGATCGAAATTTAATCCGAGAGAAATATTTCTGAAAGTTCATGATATATTTAATCCTTAATACTATAACTTTTCTCACCTACTGGACCATTTTATTGACATGCATCGAAGTTCTGAATTCTGCATTTACATATTTTCAGTTCCTTTCAAGCAGTTTAATATAAAATAAAATAAAAATGATATAAACATAAATATATGGAGAAATTTGTGATAGACAGTTAGTTTAGGACTCACATTTTCAATATTTCTTTAAAGTAAGATGGGATTAAAGGAAAACTTTAAAATGTATGTTTTATAAATATTTAGCGAGTTTTACTAGGATTCCTGTATACAAAAATGGTAACGAGATGAGTTAGATCTGTAAGCATAATCTTCCCCAGAGATGCCAGATAAAATTCATAGGAATTGTGAAACAGGCTGCTACATACCCTGGAATCAGCATGTTGGCCATCAGTGTTCCAAGAACTTTGAGCGACTGCGCCAAGGTTAGTTCGCTAATAGTGAATCACGATATAAATTACCAGTTGATGTTGAAAATTTTATATACTTTACTGCTGTTTAATTGATGGTAAATATAATGTGTTTAACGAGGGAAATCATTTAATTCAGTATTGATACAGTTATATTAAATGGCATATCTAGATGAGGAAGAATTAGCAGGAAATGTTTCAGCTCCAGTAAGCGATAATTCCATTGGAGAGTTTTGTTGGTTTCAAGTGACCAATTTTGGTGGTCGGTCAAAATTTCGTTGGTTTTAGGCAGTTGAAAGCGCTCTAACTTCAAACTAAATCTAGAAATTTTATTACATACCTATTATGTAATATAATATACAGTGGAATCTCGATCTATCGTTTTCGAAGGGACCCACTGAACTAAACGATGGATGCGGGAAAACGATAGATGCGGGAACATACAAAAAAGTATTAACATACCTTAAAGTTTGATATCCCTAAAATATATTTACTCACATACATAAATGCATACATATCCGTAGTGTAACTGAAGATAAAATTACAAGGTTGCACTGAAATCCAAGATAATAATAATAAAAAAAGAAATACACGTAGATACACAGGAATTTTGATTCAAATAAAAGTACTTAATCGTCGTTTGTTTTTTGGCGGTTTTCTCTCCACAAGTAAACAATATTTTTTTGTGTTGCAAATTGCATTCTTTTCGGTATCGGTTATTGTGTGAGAGTATAAAGAAGCGGCAGCCGTGAATCGTTTGTAGCTAGAACCATTCCATTGCACCGGATGGGGTCCGACATAAGACCTTCAGGAAGTTCTGCTTCCGGGTGAAACACTCATCGGCCAGTGTAGAACTGCAGTAATCAGAAACTTCTCACACACTAGACCAAACACCAGGGCGCCTCCATCCCAAGACCAACAAAAAAGCTGACTGTGAGCCATTGCTGATAAGAACAGAAATGTTTAATAGTCGGTGAATTTGGAATGAGTTGCCGAAAATAGGGGTACTCCAGGAGCTAAAGAATTAAGGAACACCAACGACGAACAAATAATGGGAGTGGTACAATGAAGCGAAACCAGGCTAAACAAGAGAAAACAAAAATACGAGATCGTGCACCTCAAATTGTTCTGCTCATTGTTTAATTAGAGCGTCATTCTAGCTCAATCCAGACATTTATATTTCAGGTTCAGTTATTATGAAAAAACTATCGATCCGATAAATTAATGTAAAGCTGCGATATTCTGAACGAACATTGCGGGAAAACGATGGATCGAGGAACGATCCATGCGGTCTCTTTTGCTTGTTTTCTATGGAATTTATTCGGGACTGGGTGAAATAAACGATACGTACGGGAAAATGATCATTCGGGGAACGATCGATCGAGATTCCACTGTATATGTTGTTTATGTCTTATGTGGCCTAAATTAACAATTTAAGAGTAATCATTGCACTATCCAATGGACGTTTGTAGCCGTTCGGAATCAGCTTCAATCAGTAGGAACCGGTCTAATTAGCCCTCGTGTAGCAAAAATTCATGGTAGCTGTATAAACCAAACCAAGCCTCGAAAGAGGTTGGACGTCTACCTGCTGGTCCAAGGAAGGTATTTTATTTCGCTTCTACCACCCAATGGAAATTCCACTGGAGGCATTCCTCGATCAGCCAGCTGGGGACGCCCCCTCTAGGGTTTACAGGCTCCCCAATAGATAGACTAAGAACTAATCACTTAAAGGGTATGAATATCCAGCCTGACGATACTTTATCAATTGTAGAACTGTCCAGAAGCCCAGCTTTCATCAGAACATATGCCTGAACTTTGACTCAAGTTCAGAACATACAAGTCAAAGGCATACAAGTCAAAGACAGTCAAAGTTGACAAGTTCAGTACATATGACTGAACTTTGACTCAAGTTCAGAACATACAAGTCAAAGGCATACAAGTCAAAGGCAGTCAAAGGTGACAAGTTCAGAACATATGCCTGAACATTGACTCAAGTTTAGAACATACAAGTCAAAGGCAGTCAAAGGCATACAAGTCAAAGGCAGTCAAAGTTGACAAGTTCAGAACATATGCCTGAACGTGTCAACTTTGAATGCCTAGCCATCGTGGCTGCCCTTTTCAAACTCGTTTTGTTGAACCCCTGTATAGCCACAGGCACCTAATCTGGCAGTTACTATTATCCAAGCTTTCAGTTCTATCTAAATTTTTTTTCCTTCACTATTAATAGACACGAAAACAACAAAAGTAATTATAAATCAAAATTGAGTAATTATTATAAAAAAAAAGTATGAAAGTCACAAAAATTTACTGGTTGAATAGCGTTAATTCAAAGTTTTTTGACATTTTCATGAATTGGGTGGGATGGTGTTAGATAAAATCACGTATGTTACAAACATCCTGTTCTTAATTAAATGGAGCGTAAAAAGGGTATATTTACAGATGTCGGTGCCAGAAAACGCATACATGTCACTACATTGAAAACTACTTTGAGTGTAACATGAGAATCTATTAAACAGTCTGAAATGGAGTCTCCTGGCTTCAAAAAGTATCAAAATTACAAACATTGTGCGGATAAAATGGCAATTCCATTCAGAGAACTAGGTTGCAACTTTAATCTGAAATTTCATTATTTACATTCTCGTCTCAGTTATTTCCTATGCATTTGGGATCCTTCAGTGAAGAATAGCGCGATTACATTGATTGCAATCTTTTCGAAAAGGTTTAAGTGTTAAGAAACCTGTAATGAACAAAATCTTTTTTCAAAGAAATTTTGTTTAAAAAAATGCAAATTTATCTCAAAATGAAGGAAAACGATATCTATATATCCTAATGTTTTTATTGCTAAAAGTTTTAGAGATAATAAAAGCATTCGAATGAATTCCATAGGGGTTTCAGTTTGAAGAATGTGTTTCAAATAAGGTCTTCCGATTTAGTATAAAAAAATTAAATTTTTTGTGCGAATGCTTTTATATACGAAACTTGTATAGAGCAGAGTCACCTATATTTTTTATGTTTTAAGAATGCACCTATATAAGGAATACAAAGCATGAAAAAGTTTGCAGCTTATTGTGTTTGACAATTATGGATTCGTGCTATTCTTTTTATTTGAAATTTATCGGCAGTTCGTTTCATTTTGTTACTTAGCATTTTAATGGATCAAGTTTTTTTTTCGTAATATTCGTTATTTTATTAAATTTGCCTCGAAAAAAATCATTTTCCCTTTCGCGAAGTAAAATGACTCAAATAACTGATGATTCATATTGTTATAGATAATAGCTAACGCGATACTTCAATTTTATTCGGCAAATTTTTTTATGGCGTAAGTAAATTATCTGGTTCCTAAAATAATATACCTTAATGGTATTTGTATTGTGATGTAACTGTTGTTGTCGTATCTTCGAATAGTGCAGAAGGGAAAAGACTCAGATAGAACCAAAAGCCTGGATCACAGCACCTGCCAGATCAGATGCCTGTGGGCTGTAGACGAGTTCTCGCGGTGACAAAACAAGTTTGAAAAGGGGCAGTCAAAGATACGTTCCTGCGAAAGCTGGGTTTCTGGACAATTTCTACACTTGGGTGGATTTTCATACCCTTTAAGTGACTGGTTCTTAGTCTAGCTATTGCTGGGGCAATTGATCTGGGATAGTTGAAGTCCGAAATTAGTGGTTTCTTTAGGGGTTGGTTGGATAATTAGGGACCTAGGGGTTACAGGCTCCCCCGAGTGGCAGCCTATAACCCCTAGAAGCAAGGGCGCGGTGGCCCATTTGGCAAAAACAGCGGGCCAGTGATCTGAATGTTCCTGGTTCGATGCTCGTCGCTGCAAATCCACCGCCGTGTTCACTAATGGTGGCAGGGACACGTAAAATAGGTCGTGGCTACAATGTCCTCCAAGTTCTCAAATTTACCTCTGGAGGTGCGGGGTCAAGTGTTCTGGTCTCGTCACTTGACTCTGTTCAAAATTATGGGCCGATGTTCTTCGAGGTCAAGTCAGACTTCAGCTTTAGTGGTACCTCGCCTTAAAGTGAAGCTGCTTACTACCCTTCACCAAGGTCCTAGGATTTGAGGACCTAGGTCCTTTGGACTTGGTGTAGGCCTTCCTACGCCAAGGGGATTGGAAACAACAACAACCCCTAGAGGGCGCGTCCTCAGCTGGCGGATTGGGGAATGCCTCCACTGGAAATTCCATTGGGTGGTAGAAGGGAAATAGAATACCTTCCGCGGACCAACAGGTCCTCTTTCGAGGCAACGGCACCTCTTTTCTGTGGATAATACAATTGTGATGCAATTAGTATGTTGGTATTGCAATGAATAGTATGTACTAGCTGAGTGGCTACCCGATGTGTTGCTTTTTCGATTTAAGGGGACGGTGGACCTTTCAAAGAGATTTTTGAAATTTCTACCTCAGAGATATGAAATTTTGCATTTATATTCATTAAAGTATAACAATATTAAAACCCTTATAAAATTATATATATATATATATATATATATATATATATATATATATTTAAATTTTATAATTAAAAAATTGAAATTAAATTACCTTTTTTAAAATGCTCCTTGCGACTCGATTTTTAACTTTCCTCCTTAATTTTGCATTTATATTGCTCATAAATACATTTTGAACAAAGTTATGTATTTTTTTGTACTTTCGTAGAATATTTAATTTTTCGGAAATATTTTTATGCTTGTATTCTGAATTTTCGTGAAATTTTTGAACTTTTCTACACTTAAGTTAAATTTTGATAACTTGAATGATCTCGAACCCTAAAATGGATACATAACTTTATTTTCATGTATTACAGGGGTCTTTATCATAAATTTCATAAAATTTCGTCAAAAATTATGCCTCGAGGAGCATTTTAAAGACTTGCTAATCTAGAAATTTCTCATTTTGAGAAAAAGCCATTTAAAAGATGATTTTTCAACTACCTTTAATACTTACTTTTCTAAAGCCCTCAAATTTTCATTTTAATTTTCACTACATATTTTAAATGCGTTTCATTCCAATATTTACATGTTTTTAAAATATTAATACACCACCCCAAAAAAATTCCAATTTTTGCTCGATTTTTGGTAATTTGAAAGTCCACCATCCCCTTAAAATGAAATAGTTTCATTTCTTAAAGATTAAAAACCGTTTAATCACTTTTAAAAATATATTAGAATTTTTAAAAACGAAATAATAATTTAAAATTTCCTTTCTCAAATTTCGGTTTTTGGCTTTTGAAATAATTCTTTCAAATTTCCGTTTTCAAATTTTGCTTGTTAGACAATAAAGAAATTCATTCAATTGGAAAAAATTTCTAAAGGTTTTAACTCCTCATTTCCAAAAACTAAAATTATTTCTGTATTTCAATTATTAAATGACTCGTTCTCAACTAATAATTTTTCCTTTTGGAAACTGAGCAGAATTTCTTTTGAAGAGTAGAGTTCCTGGGTCTATTGACATTATTTTGAAGACTTTGATTATTCTGAGGCCTTTAACTCCTGTCGCAAGATGCTTATTATCAATGCATATGTGCTCAATAGAAAAAATTATTAAATTAAATTAAATTTAAAGTTACTAGTTACATTAATATAAAAATTAACTTTAAAACCTTCAAATAGTAGAAGGGTAAGATAAATTAAAAAAATTAGAAATATATTAAGATTAAATAAATTAAGATTAAAATGAAGAATTAAAAAATTTAAAGAAAATAAGTTGATATTAATTATAAAGTTACGGATAAAATGGCCCTCAGCAAACAAGATGGAAAGTTCGCATAATAAAAGAAAAAAAAAAGGGCCCTGTGCAGGGTCAAACAATTCGTAATAAGATGATTGCAGAGTTCCGCGGGGGGAAAAAATAACACCAAGATAGGGAAAATTGGAAAATGCGGCATCATCTAGGACCGAACCCTCAACGTAGGGTTTACCAGGTCAGCGCGATAGCACAGCGTCCCGACAGAACATAGAGTTCGGCAAGATGGGAGGTATATCGCGGTAAGGCCGAATGTAAATATTAATATCGGGTGGAAAAAGTGCTTAAAATATAGAAAGACAGTTCTGACGAATTCAAAATTGGTGGTGGAAGAATCCTATCAGTTGCACATTAATTAGAAAGAAATTTCACGAACTTGCTGGAATTATTAGTGAGTAAAATAATAAGTCGAAAAATTGCGAACTGGGAATTCAGTTAAAAGTGAGTTTTGAAAGTACGCTCTTTTAGAATGAAAACTTTTTTTTTATTGAATGTATTTGGTATATTTTGGAAGCTGAACATCTAGCAAATGCCGATAAATCGTAAAATTGACATTAATAGGTGCAGAAAACCAAAATATTTGTCCATCAAAATTGTCGATTTCGTGAAATTCGGAAAACTGCTTTGGGGAAAAAGCAGTGGAAAACATTTTCAAATTTATAAAAATGTGTATATCCTTAAAAATGAAGAGTTGTAGAACACATGGAAATAGCAAATTTGTCGATTGGAGGACGGAAAAGTTGAATTTTACATGCATGAAAATAGTGGAAATTTGCGAAACGGAAAGGAGCTGGCCCATCCGGAATGTCAGCTGTTTCTGCTCTCCTCTTCTATTGAGTTCGGCGGTTTTAATTGAATAATTAACAAAAATTAAAGTTTTGAAAGTTGAGGATAGCATCAGTTAACGCGTCTCGACCGTTCTCGTATATTGGTACCAGTCGCGATATCCTGCTATGCTCGGTTCGCTAGATTAGCCCGTCCCCGTGTCTGCTGACTAACAAACTAACAATTCTTTACCTTCTGCTTCCATAAGCAATATTGTAGGCTTATATGGTATTAAGGTGTAAGGGCCTGTTCACATAGAATCCGACAGCGTCGGCGTTACTCGTATTGAAATATGTTTACCCAATTACAAACCTCCAAACGATTAGCCACGAAATTGTTAAGGTCTGTGATTGGTTTAAAATATGTCAATACGAGTAACGTTGACGCTGAAGGACTCTACGTGAACAGGCCCTAAGTTGTTATTTGTAAGATAGAAATTTTATGCAAGCTGGTATTCATGTTGTATACATTGAAAATATTTATTTGACTTATAATGTGTTGTATATACTGTAAATATGTTGATTGTTTCTATACTGTGGATACTTAGTGTAAGTAGCCGCTGCGCGACCAGGATGGTCGATTTTAGTTTTATATTTTCTTTTGTAAAACAACTCAACTGAAAGTAACATATGTAAGGAATGTTACCATTGCCTGTCATCATAAATATATTTTGTTAAGGGGTGTTCTCTGTAAGGCTGATTCTAAAGCATAGTGATTAAAAAATGTGAATTTCCATTACTTCAGAACAGAGTTAAGATAAGACTGAGAAACCCAACACCAATGATTTTAAAAATTGCATCCCTCTCTGTATGTACTAGGTTTGAAAATTAAGATATCTACACTTTATCAATACATCAAATAGGAAATTTTTGTGGAAATTCTTTTTTCACCTAAAAAATGGAGTAAAAATTCAGCAGGTACTAAAATATAGTGTGGATTACATCACTCTCTGGATGTAATATTGTTCACAATTCAGATATATTCACTTAATCATATCAAATAATAAATTGTTGAGAGAATTTCTTCACTTATAAAATGGAGTAAGCATTCAGCAAGAACTGAAAAAAGTGTAGAAAATTAACTATTACTGGCTGTCGGTTGCTGTGCCGGCGTCGGTTAAGCCTAACCTCGCGATCATTTATGCTCTCTCTTTCACGCCTCTCTATTAATGAATTATTCCTTCTTCGCTTTCTTTATTGAGAGCGTTCCCAATTTTCATTTGATCGTGTAGCTCGCTTTCGAGCATTCCTGATTTCAGCGCGTTATTTTCATGTTGACACGAGGTTGCAAATTGCGGACGGCCGCTAATGTTTTCATCTGGTAGTTGCAGCCGTTGCCATTCGGAATGTATAAATATCGTCGATTTTTGTGCCGCATACCTACGCGTTTTATATATATATGTAGATCATGTACGAAGGTATATGTAATGTTCTCTAAACTGGTATTTGTAATGTGTTATATATATATATTGCAAATATTCAATTGATTTGCAATGTGTTGCAATATTTGCAAGGATGTAATGTACTAAATTATTAAGAGATCAAGAGGATGGATGTTATAAGGAAGGTGTGGTGGCTAGGGGTAAAAACAAAATCCAATGAACTGTTTGGCCGTTCATTGGATTGGGGCTACTAAGTTTGGTCTATTTGCACCCTGACTAGTGGAGTACTGCTTGTGCTTTCCTGAGTGGGATTGCTGTTGAGCGATCGAGTTGCCAGTGTGATAAGCCGAATACCCTTTTAGGGTTGGGCGAAAATTCTTTGAGGTGAGTTATGACTTAAGAAAACTTCCATGTAAAGAGTTTTCTTTATAATGAACTTTTTGAGGATGAAGAGTAGGACAGAAATGATGAGAAACAAATAATATATAAAAAAATATTTTTAAAGTCAATTCCTACTTAGGTCAACAAAGAAAAATTTGAGTGTGAACTCAAGTTACAGTGTCTCAGTCTTATCTTAATAGTAGGAATTGAAAAAAAGGATTGCCTGCCAGAACCTTGCCTACTGTGCGAGATTTGGAGGAGGGGGGAGGAAAGAGAGAGAAAAAGTTTGACAGGTTGGGGATTCGATCTCGCAACCTACAGGACGGGAGAAGCCCGCGATACCGCAGTGCTACCGTTTACACAGCAACAAGAGGGAAATTACTATTCAAGAGCAAGAGACGCTCTAGGTCTAAAACTAAAATTGATTAATTAAATTTAATTAATGAATTAATATTTGAAAAAACTGTATTAACGTCAAGTGTCATCCACTACAAGTTTAAAAAAATGTATTTGAACTTGACTGGATGAATAAAAAGTACTTTTATTAACGATTGAAAATTTGAACAAGATATATATATATAGAGAGAGAGTGTGAACTAATAGTAGGAATTGAAAAATAGGATAAATGATTCATATGCACTGCCAAAATTAATTTCCTTTTTTACAGGTCATATTAAAATGCTTATTTTGGGATTTTAGAGATAGCAGAATAACATTAAAGTAGAATGTTTTGTGGTTATTCTGCTTAATGTATGTCATAATTTTAAATTTTGGGAGGTAAAAATAAATGCTTATTTCTTGAATTAATATTTAAATGTATTAAAATTCCGGACAAAGTCATGTATATGAGGGGACGCATAAATTACCATTTATGTAGTTTGTTCCTCGAAATACTTATCTTAATTTATTAGACCAAAAGTTCACAAATAATTTCATTCTTCGTTTTGAGGGATGTTTTATAATTTAATCTTTAATTATTAAGTCTTCTATGAGGTTATTTTTAAAACCTTCTGATCTTCATCTTTTAAATTATTTTGATATGCATATAAAGCCGGGAAGATGATACCAATTTTTTTATACATAACAGACAGACAAAAAATGTAATACGAGAATGTTTTTCGTTCGCAATTACTGAGGACTCTGGTATATAAAAAACATCCCCCAAAAAGAAATAACAATTTAATAAAACATTAGAAACGCTATTCTCAGTCGAAATGTTGCAACCCAATACCGCTTCGATTCTGAATCAATTCGTATAAAGACATCTTTGTAACTTGTATCCTTATAAATATGTATCTTCGTTTTGTTCAATGAAATTTAAGTAATTTGTGGGCCCGAGGTAGCTTAGTGTTAGCACGTCGGCTTTCGGTGCCGAGTGTGCCAGGTACGAATCCTGACAAGCGCCATTCAATACTTCCGTGTCTAGGCAGGATACATACTAGGCTGGATATGGGCACGTTAAATCCGTAGACAGGAAGTCCCTCTATGAGGTTAGAGAGAGTGGGAGAGGGTACGATCCCCCGCATGGTGGCCTTTGGAGGTTGCTCACTGAAAATTGATGTGGCACCTAGTTTAAACGGACTCCGACCCTTGTGCTATTGTAAACTGGAGACGCACTGATCAGCCCGCAAAGCCTATTCGGACCTGGTCTGAAACCCTTACGGCCAGAAAGCATTAGCAACAACAATAACAATAAATGCTAAAAATATTTTACTAAAACAGTGTTTAAGTAATGAATATTGCTAACACTTTTCTGAATTTTTTAAAAATTGATATTGGCAGCAAGTCACTCACTACGTCAATGTAGATATACCCTCTGCATTTTTCCACGTTTTCGGTTTTTTCTCAAAGTACTCGTTTTATTTTTGTCTAGCAAGATCTTTGGAGCTTTAATTGTTTTCCGTACAGTACTGTAGGAAAAGATCAGGATAAAGATTATCGCCATTAGAAATTTAAAGGTTTCTTTTAAGTTAATTGCTCAGCCTTTTGTGCATTCATAATTTATTCCATGCAGATGATCTCACAACCAGATCACGAAGGATGCGTTAATAGGTGAAAAGGAAGAATGTCTGTTTAAATTTTAAGAACCCCCTTCTCGCATTTTTTTACATGTTTTTATTAACTCGCTTTCTTGTTTGTGTGTTTGTGTGTTTGTCCAGTCCAAATCTTGCAATCGATTTCTAACTAACTTCCCGACTAGCTAGACATTTGAAACTTTTAGAATAGCTGAGAACACGAGGACAATGCATTATTTTAATACTTCTAGACATCTTTAAGCAGAACTAAATTAATTTTCAGTTAATTTTGTTTTGTAGACTGGTGCAGCCCTCTATCGGCCGGGACGGGAATGTAAAGTTAAATGCAAGTTAACTTCCGATTAACTTCATTTTCTTTCAACTTGATGGGATATTTCATCAAAAAAATTTTTAAAAGGTATTTATTAATTCATAAAATTGTCAAGTTTATATGATTCAACAGAAAATTTAAAAACATGGTATATAAAAAGTTCTTTTTATCTTGTAATTATTTTACATGCTGACACGTTTTAATATTTCATTATAGATTGTAAGTGCGTTAAAACACGGAACCTGTTGTATGCGAACGAGGTATTACATGTCACGGGTTTAAAATTTTTAATTTTAATTGCGATAATTGCGAAAAACATGGAGTTCGAGCGAGTTACCTTGCCTGTATCAAAAAAAAATTTACGTATTTGAGCTAGAAAAACATAATCAGGTTGCTACAGTTAAAAAATTATGGGGAGACATTAATTTTACAAAGTTTTTCAGTGTTTTATTCCCATATCAATTAAGAACAAATTAGTGATAATTAATAAGTAAATAAATTTGTATGCATAAGTGTTATATGTCTAATGTTTTGCTTCCGGAACTAGTCTACTAAAAAGCATTTTGGAAAAAAAAAATAATCCTACAACTTTTTTTGAATACATAAATTAAATGATGAATTGCATTCCCCGAGAAATCCCACAAGTCTTCGAAATCAAGAAATGCAGAGCCTGTACCTAAAATGATGAGTTTTTGTATTTTATTTTTATGAGAAATTGTGCAGTAATTGCTCTCAGCGTAATAATTATTGTGAAATCAGGATGCAAGAATTTTTCTCAAAAAGTTCTTTGAGCAGAAAAAAACCCCTTTTTTACATCTTTAGATATTGTTTTCAAAGTAATTATGGTTCGGGCACTAACTTTTTTTTTCCCAAAGGATAATGTTTCGGGCTCCTTTTTTAACGCTATATTTTTTTCCCCTCTTCTTCTCCATGGTTAGTTCTTACTGTCTGCGGAAAGGACTTAACAACTTAATTTCTGCGTGAATATTTTCAAAGGCATCAAAATTTGTATAAAATGATTAGGTAATGATATCACGTAATTAATCATTTCTTTATTATGGAAAGTAGAAAAAGGAAATGTTTATGACGTTATTAATTCAAAGATTATAAAAGTGTTTTAAAAAAATATTTAGTGGTAGGTCATGGATTTAGTTTCCCAGGCATTATTTAGAAGAAATCTTCGTTTTAAGGAGTTGCTTCTTTTGAGCGGCATTGATTTTCTTATAATTCCTATTATCTTCGTACTTTTCTGATCATTCTTTTATTACTGTGTACCCGTGCACGCGTATATAGTTTTTAAAAATATTTATTAAGATATTCATATGAAATTTACATCATAATCAAGAGAATGAGACCCATATATGAGCCATTCCCAAGACTAATCGATTAAGTCCACTTTTTAAAAAAATTTGAAATTTTAGTGTCAAAGCACTTGATTAACTTCTAACTTTTTACTTTCATTATAAATTTCCCATATAATAAGGATTAACGCCAATGACAATATTCTTTTTGGCCATCGGAACTTTTTTCAGAAGCCAGTCCAGTTAAGTCCATACTCTAATGTAAATCGTTGCAATTCGAACGCAGAGGTAAGTACTCGATGATAACGGTCAATCGTTTGTGACGAAAACAAAAAAGTAAGCTTAAACTTACTTGTTTGTTTCCTCACAAAAAAGTTAAGTTTAAGCTTAAGCCGACCTCATCCTAAGCTTACATGGTAGAATCCCTGACTATTTACTTTGTATATCAGCAGCGTAATTTACTTTTAACATTGAATTTCATACACAATATTGTTATACAATACAATGCTATACAATTAATTATAACAGTATGCAAATAAATGAATACACAATACACTGCATTACTTTAGTAAAAATGTATTAATACTGTTTTACTTTAGTAAAAATGTGCTTAGAATTTTATGTGAGTAGCGATGAGCCGGTGAAGCAGAGAATCGCAGCACGAAATTCGTAATATTCATTTTTAGGGCAGAAAATGTTGCCCAGAGAGATAGGCATAAAAAATGAAGCACCTAGGAATGTAACCATCGCAGAAGTAAATGCCGCAAAAATGCATGTATTAATATATATATATATATATATATATATACATACATATATATACATACATATATATATATACATATATATATATAAATATATATATACGCATATATATATATACACTGCTGGCCACCCAAATTGCAACACCAAGAAAGACAAGAGATATCACAACAAAATTTATTTTGTAGATAACATGTTGACCAAGTATCAAATGATTAAATTTATAGACTTCTGTGAAGTGTGGTTCCTGGCAAAATCAGTAGCCAGAGTAGCCGCCATTGTTGGAGATCACCGCTGCCACACGCCTCGGCATTGATTCAAAGAGACTTTGGATGAGTTCTTGGGGTACAGCAGACCAAACAGCTTCCACACGTTGCCAAAGTTGATCTTCTGTGGCAGCTGGTTATGGAATCTGGGTCAATCGTAGAGCAACCATGGACAACATGTTTTCTATCGGCGAAAGATCCGGAGAGCGAGGCGGCCAGGGAAGCAATTCAGTCTGGCGATTGACGAAGAACCATTGGACAATGCGTGCCACGAGTGGTCGCGCATTTTCCTGTTGAAATATGGCTGTGGGCAAGCCCTGAAGGTAAGGAAGGACAACTGGCTCCAACACATCGGAGATGTAGCGTTGGCTGTTTAAAGTACCGGCAATGCGTACTAGAGGTGTGCGAGAGTGATATCCAATACCGCCCCATACCATAATACCCGGTGCAAGACCAGTGTGGCGGTGCATAACGCAGCTGTTCAGCATCCTCTCTTCACGGTGTCTCCAGACTCGAATGCGACCATCGTGGTGTTGCAGACAGAAGCGTGACTCGTCAGTAAAGACAATTTCATTCCATTCTGCCGTCCACATCCTTCTGTCATCGTACCATTGGCGGCGGAGACGTCTGTGGTTCTGCGTGAAGAGTAGATAAAGCAATGGACGTCTTGAGGGCAGATCACTCTGCTGTAAACGGCGTCGAATGGTACGCGCAGACACTGGATGATGCGTTACAGACTGCATGTGCTGTACTATGGTTCGTGATGTGACTGAGCGATCCGTCACTGCCATGCGCACAATTTGCCTGTCATCACGTGAAGTGGTGCGCTGAGGTGGATGCGATCGAAGACGCCGGTCCGTCATACCCTCCTGCATCCAACGATCACATATCCGCATTACAGTTGTTTGGTTTCGTCCAACACAACTACCGATTTCCATGAAAGATAATCCACAATCTCGGTAGCCACTATCCTTCCTCTGTCGAACTCGGATACTTGATCAAAAGACGATCGCTGTTTTCGACGAGGCATAATTGATCGTTTTTTTGAAAAAACAAGAAAAACACAATTGCCGAACTTGAAATCGTCAAAATCTCCAAGCCTGTGGCGCCGCTGTGAAGTGGCCCCACAGGCGCGCATGATGTGCGTCTGCGCTGAAATTCTAATCATTTGCATATCTCACCTCCGCTAATGCATGTTGTAAATTTCATGTTATTTGCATGTTTCCTTCAGGGTGTTGCATTTACAGTGGCCAGCAGTGTATATAGATATATATATATACATACATACATACATATATATATATATATATATATATATATATATATATATATATATATATATATATATATATATATATATATATATAAAGAGAGAGAGAGAGAGCGGTCAATTTATTATGACCACCAGACAGTTTTTACAAATCAGCTATGACGTCCCGCTATTGTTGCTATAGAGTAGGATTCGTTTTAAAGAAGGATTGTTGAATGATTCTAAAGACGGTTGAAGCGTACTTCTCGTGAAGAAATGGGTAAAAAACGTGATTTCAAGGACTTTGAACGCGGAATGATTGTGGATATTAGAAGCAGTGGAGGGAGTATCAGCAAGAATGTGTCACTTGTGAAATGTTCGAAAGCAGTAGTTTTTCAAGTTTTCAAAGAGCTTTCAAAGTTACCAGCAAAACAAAAACCGGGTCTCAACATAAGGCGTGTGGTCACCGCCTCCTGAAAGGAGAGTTTCTACATTTTTCTTGTCCAACATAAGGGTAAACGTACGTCAGATTACTGCTAATCTTAAAATGGGACCTATTTCGATATCTTCGCTACGTATTGTTTTCCGCTCATTAAACCGTATCAGGTATGAAATCCGAAAAAGCCTGTTCGAAAGCATTTGCTTTCTGCAGCTAACAAACGTCTCCAGTTCACGCATAATCACAAGCATTGGACAGTAAATGTGGTCATGTTTTTACATCCTGACATTATTTGGACCCTTTAATTCGTGTGGAGGAACGCGTGGAGGTAATTTATTTAAATGTTGTCGCTGACCAAGTACAAGGAGCTATTTTATTGGTTTATCCCACTGGAGATGGGTATTTCCCGCAGGAGAATCTCCATGCCGTAGAGTCCAGATTGTCCACGGATGGGTAGATGAGCCTGCTGGAGACTTCACCTTGATTAGTTGATCACCGCTATCACCAAATATCAATCGAATTTAGCATTCGTGTGATGAAACCAAAAGATGCGTCATGGAGCTGGATCCAGAACCATGAAACTTAAGAGAATAGGAAGGTGCAGTTCCTCAGATATGGTCTCAGATTTCTCAAGCCACTTGCCAACCTCTCATGGAATCCATGAAAAAGACAATTGCAGCAGTGTTGAAAACAAAAAGTGACCCAATGAAGTTCTGAGTAGATGGTCATAATAAAATAACCACTCAGTGTATACTTTAACTTATGATTTACTGGGCATCTAAAACAGTTTTTAAAACACTGCGATCTTAAAAATAATTTATCTTTGTATGACGTCTATCTCCATATATAAATTACACTGTACAAGAAATTTGAACTTTTTCCCGTCCTATTAAGTGGAATTATAACATGTAATAAAATAGATGGTCGTATAGTGGCATTTTTTAAAAATTGTTAATTGGTGAAAACACATTCTGACACATGTCTGAGATAATTAGAAAAACAAACTGAATTTAAATAAATAATATTAGCATTTAATTTCTCTTCTTCTTATTTAAAATTAATTTAATCGTTAGTTACAATTTGCACAGAAAACATAATAATTATCTACATACACTAAGAAAGTATTCGAACACATAATAAAACCTAGTTACATATATTAATTATTCTGTGCTCTCGCCTAATTAAATATATTACAAATTATTATTACCACCACCCTCATTGGAGACTAAAGATTATATCTCATTGTATTACTAAACTCGGTCCAAAAGCAGACCAGAAATCTCAGCATACAAAATGGAGACTAGGGCTAAAGAGCGGACAACCTAGAGGTATATAACAGTCACGGCCTTTTCTTCAACTGCTCAAAAAACCGTTAAAAATTTTCAGCACCGAAAACGCAGAGATCAGAAAATGTTCTAGAACAATTAACACCTTTCAGCTATATCATTGGTTAAAAGAAGGTTGCTGGGACGTTGCTATGGAGAAACTATGTCCCCTTAATGACCGAGAGGGTGGAAAGTAAATCTCCTTTCTTGTGCAAATGACCTTGTGTACTATCCGTGCACAAGGTCCGTACAACAGGTCACACTCAATTGCCTATGGGAGGCACATTCCCTTCTTCCAGGAAAACCGGTACGAAAAACCACAGGAATGATTTTCAGCACATAGACATTTTAAGATTTACAAAATAAAATAAATACACTTATAAATGTGCATGGAACCGAATTAATGTTGTTTCGAAATTATGAAATCAGAAAATAATATTTTCTGTTCGGTGGATTAAACCGCATAATTTGCACCATACCTAATTTTCTGAAATAAAAAACCTTTCACAAGAAAGTAGACTTGATGAGGCTAACTAAAATGCCTTTATTTTTCTTATTTTACATAAAAACACAGTACAAAAAGGGGATCGATTTGATCCAATAGCTTGGAAGAAAAATATTTGCAAAAACTTAACCATTAAACAAAAAAGAATACAGATAAGCGTGTCATGAACGGGCGAAAAATAACCTATTTAAATTTTGAAAAAACTACTTATACTGAATGGTAAAGCTTGGGATAGTTATAGGAAGAAAGAAGGGATACAAGTTTAATGGTGCGACAATTCGTCACAAACACATCTAAATGTCAAACTTGCTGCGAAAACAGCTACTAACACTATGGCTGAAAGTCCCAACTCACTCGCAGAATAGCTACTGCTTAAAAACCCCCACTCGCTGAAAAAAAACCTACATCTTAAATACTTGTTGTATTTACTTGTACAAACCCCATTGGCTGTGACGCGAGAGCTTCGTAATTCAAGTCCTGCCTTTAAAGTTGAAAAATCTGCATATTATTTTATTTTTATTTTAAACCATCCGTTCATGACACGTTTTTAAATATCGCGTTTTCCGACGAAGAGAGAAAAAATACTACATTTTCTTTAGAGTTAAAACAGTATAATAATCAAAATAATTACAAAAGTCGAGTTCCAAGTCACATGTCCTTTAAATGAAACTATGTGATTCTGTATAAACTAAAGGTGCTTGATTCACAAATAAAAACCAAAATGGTCTATCACGTACCTTTTTTGTAGGAAATCCACTTCTCATATTTATACAAATTGGTTACAGACATAACAAAGGCTTGATTATAGAAAACGCAAACACTAAAATGATTTTTTTGGCCGTGTCTTCTTGTAGACATCTGTTGGCGTGTCCCTGATAACAGACCAGCAATATTCAGCTAGCATATTTCCATTCCGTCGTCTACTGAAAGGCTCTTCAAACATAGAGATGTCCTTGTGAAACCTTTCCCCATGCTCATCACTAATTGAGCCAAGGTTTTGAGGAAAGTAGCCAGATGTGAGTCCAAAAATTGTAGTTTTAAAGACATATTGCAATCTATAACACTAAATCATTTCACCATGCCACCAACAAGATGTTTATAGTTTTCAGCTTTCTCATTTCCAAGGAAACGTGAGCACACTGATTTGAAACCCAGCCAGGCTTCTTTTTCAGCTTGTGATAGTTTATTTTGTGGGCCAATAAAACCCCCTTCTTTTACCTTTGCCTCACTTAAACTTTTGAATTTGTTCCTGAGATGCAAGAAAGCGACTCCTTCTCTGTCCAGAACTGTTACAAATATTTTCATCAAACCGAGCTTAATGTGCAATGGTGGGAGAAAGACACATTGCGGATTCACAAGTGGTTCATGTGATATGTTTTTGGTGCCAGGAATGAAGTTTTTTCTTGGAGGTCACTGTTTACGGATGTAGTAATTTTTTCTGTCACGGCTGTCCCATTGGCAGAGAAAGCGGCAGAATTTAGTGTATCACTGCGATCTTAAAAATAACTTATCTTTGTATGACGTCTATCTATATATATAAAACAGTTCCGTAACTGACTGACTGACTGACTGACTGACATACAACGCACAGACCAAACCGCTGGACCTAAAGGGCTGACATTTTGCATGGCGATTCTTCTTATGGTGTAGAGGTGCACTAAGAAAGATTTTTGAAAAATTCTTCTTAGATTTTTTAAAATTAAATTTTTAAGCTGTTTTTGTAACTTTTTTTAAGTTTGCATTTAAAATAACAATTTGAGGGTTGTAAAATTTATATCACGAGAAAGATCATAAAAATTCCTTTAAAATGAAATCTTTTTCGAACCTTTACCTCGATTTTCTGATTTTTGGTGAATTTTTAAATATTAATTTTTAGAATTTAATTTATTAAATGCTGATCACGTGATTTCTTTTTCTGGTACATTAAATAAATTTATCGTCACGTGCATAACAACTAAATAGACAAAAAAAATTTTTTTCTTTCTAATGCAGCAGACGATTGGATATTATACAAAAAAAAAATAAATATCCCTTACGTTTTTTATAAATATATATATATATTTTACATGAATTGTATACATTGATCGTCGCAATTATTATATATATATATATATATATATATATATATATATATCTATATCTATAAAGGAAGAAGTCCTGACTTATATATACATATATACATACACGTATCAACGCCCAGCGAAAACTATTGGAGATACAGATATCAAATTTTAGGAGCTTATTACTTTTGTGCTGAAGGCGTCATTTAAGAAGCGATTTTTCAAAATTCGCCCCCCAAGGGGGGAAGGGGGGCAAAACGTGTTTTTTACATATTCCTTCATATCTCAAAGAAGGATATTGATATCCATAACATTCTTGCTTTAAAATGTAAGTAACATGAATACCTAAAAACCAATTTCAGGATTTTTCAAAATTAGGCCCCCAAGGGGGGGGGGAGGGGGGAAAACGTGTTTTTACGTGTTTTATCACATTTTCCTTCATATCTCGAAGAAGAAAACAGATATCCATAAAATTCTTGCTTTAAAATGTAAGGAACATAAATACCTAAAAACCAATTTCAGGATTTTTCGAAATTCGGCCCCCATGGGGGGGGGAGGGGGCAAAACGTATTTTCCCATATTCCCTCATATCTCAAAGAAGAAAATTGATATCCATAAGATTCTTGCTTTAAAATGTAAGAAACATAAATACCTAAAAACCAATTTCAGGATTTTTCAAAATTCGTCTCCTAAGGGGGAGAAGGGGGGGGGGGCTAAACGTGTTCTTACGTGTTTTATCTATATATATATATAAAGGAATCAACACCCAGCAAAAACTATTGGAGATACAGATATCAAATTTTAAGAGCTTATTACTTTTGTGCTGAAGGTGTCATTTAAGAAGCGATTTTTCAAAAATCGCCCCCCAAGGGGGGGGGGAGGGGGCAAAACGTGTTTTTTACATATTCCTTCATATCTCAAAGAAGGACATTGATATCCATAACATTCTTGCTTTAAAATGTAAGTAACATGAATACCTAAAAACCAGTTTCAGGATTTTTCAAAATTAGGCCCCCAAGGGGGGGAGGGGGGAAAACGTGTTTTTACGTGTTTTATCACATTTTCCTTCATATCTCGAAGAAGAAAACAGATATCCATAAAATTCTTGCTTTAAAATGTAAGGAACATAAATACCTAAAACAAAATTTCAGGATTTTTCGAAATTCGGCCCCCATGGGGGGGGAGGGGGCAAAACGTATTTTCCCATATTCCCTCATATCTCAAAGAAGAAAATTGATATTCATAAGATTCTTGCTTTAAAATGTAAGAAACATAAATACCTAAAAACCAATTTCAGGATTTTTCAAAATTCGTCTCCCAAGGGGGAGAGGGGGGGGCTAAACGTGTTCTTACGTGTTTTATCTATATATATATAAAGGAATCAACACCCAGCAAAAACTATTGGAGATACAGATATCAAATTTTAAGAGCTTATTACTTTTGTGCTGAAGGCGTCATTTAAGAAGCGATTTTTCAAAAATCGCCCCCCAAAGGGGGGAGGGGGGCAAAACGTGTTTTTTACATATTCTTTCGTATCTCAAAGAAGGAAATTGATGTCCATAAGATTCTTACTTTAAAATGTAAGAAACACGAATACCTTAAATCCAATTTCAGGATTTTTTAAAATTTGGCCCCAGGGGACGGGGAGGGGGGATTAACGTGTTTTTCACGTATTCCTTCATATATCAAAGAAAGAAACAGATATCCATAAGATTCTTGCTTTAAAATGTAAGGAATATGAATACCTAAAAACCAATTTAAGGATATTTCAAAATTCGACCCCCAAGGGGGTTAGGGGGGCTAAACGTGTTTTTACGCGTTTTTTATATATTCCGTCATATCTCAAAGAAGGAAACAGATATCCATAAGATTCTTGATTTAAAATGTAAGAAACACGATTAAATGTAACAAACACGATCAATGTCACGATTTTTCGACATTCGCTTTAAATTTTGAAAAAATTGCTAGAAACAATCCAATAATTTATATTTCCTATATATCACCATTTTGAACACCAAATTGGTGGTAGGAGAAAAGAGAGAGATCAACCTTAATTAAATGAAGTGTGGAAAGGTGTGTGTGTGTATGTGTGTGAATTGTATATATTTCGGTTGTTAGTACGTATACATCTAGAGCTCAGGTTAACTCCATTCATTTTTATTATCCTGGGCAACGTCAGGTAATTCTTTGTTTATGAAACCGGCAATTTTCACAAGGGTTTACGGGAAAGCCCTCAAACTCCTCGAAGGGCCGGGATTCAGTGGGTTATCAAAATTGAAAGAAACATTTTAATGCTGACATTAGCATGGGGGGGGGGGGGGTTATTATAATATGCTGATGGGATGATGACCAGTGGAGAGGGGTATAGATTGCCATAAAATACAAATATACATATCATACAAGTAAGCTTTATTAAGGGTTCACCCGTGCAACGCCGGGTATATAAATCTAGTATATATATATATTTTGACATTAATTGCATACATTGACCGTTGTATTTAATTTGAATGTACTCCGTAGCGAAGCGCGGGTTTTAAGCTAGTCTCCATATATAAATTGAACTTGCATGGCTGTTAATATCGTGCTTTAAATTGAAATATCAAGTAATTACCGCACTTTAGATGCAAAAATTAGTATAATACTTTTAAAAGAACTCTGGAACTCTGTAGAATAGGAACGATTTCTGACAAGAAGAATTACATGCTTAAAGTCAATTGCCAAGGACAACATTTAAAGTAATTTGAAATGGTTCTTAGAGTTATAAATAAATGCGATTATACTGTAGATTAAAATTTATTTTATTATATAAAAAAACCCATCTACGTCTTAAAAAACTAAATACGAGACTTCAGTTATGAAATATATTCTTTTTCTGTATATATTTTTAGATGTTTTTCATAACTCTCGAAATGTCAGAAATACACACATTCCTTAAAAAAGTAATTACAAAATTCTTTCTTTTTAAAGGACTTTCTGATGCTTTTGATGTAATATTCAGCTAAAAGTTTTTTTCCGCACCGAATGAAAAGAGGCTGAAAGGAACACAGTCTAGGATAAAAATGTTATATCTTGGCAATATATAGCTTAGAGTTAAATACAATTTCTTAATGCTCTAAAAGCTGCTTCAAATTTTTATCTTTAGAGACTGCCCATAATAATTAAATTTAGTCAGAGAACCGGTGATTTCAGCAAGAAAAAATGTGCTGAAATGATTTGTATAGTATTACCTCGGTTGGCATCTGACATTTATTTTTATTTCTGTGTCACTTAATTTAACTATTTTTGTTTAATATATCCTAAGAGCAATTCTTCGTCCATGCTTTTATGTCCCTGTAATGCATCTTTAATACTTTTTCAGCAGCACTGAATAGCGTTTGACTAACGTTTGAATAACGTTTGACGTGTTCTTTGTATTTCTGGTTATTACGCATTATCATCTGACGCATGAATAAACTAATGATGTATTATTTATCTAATGACAACCAATGACATGGAAGGGTAGTCCAGTGATGCCGAATATGGAAAGGTTCAGGCTTAAAGAATTTGAAATGCTCTCCTCAGAAACCTCTTCAAAACAGTCCCAGATATCGGGAAAACTATTCTGATTTGGTAATAAAATCCTACAGCTTTGTGTTTGTGCATGTGTGTATGTGTTAAAACAGGTCTGCATAACATACGGCCAGCGGGTCAAATGTAGTCAGCCAAGCCTTTTGTGAAGACGCATCTATACTAATATATAAAGAGAGAGCGGATTTTGTATGTGGAGGGTAATCTCCGGAACCACTGCACCTATTTGAAAAATTCTTTCACTGTTTGAAAGGTACATTATTCCAGATGGACATAGGCTATATATTACGTATATCTGACCAGTAGAAAGAAAGTTAGGGGGCCTAAATGTTGAGCTGATGCTTCACCTTTACAATTTTTCCTTTGTCAGCCATAGTCAAGTAACCATAGCAACACATAAAACGATATTTTCATTTATTATCATATGCCTATGTGATAGCCTATGTCCATAAATATCAATAAAACATTTAACATTGGAATTTTCTGTGTCAACCATAGTCAAGTAACCATAGCAACACATCAAACTACATTTCCATTTATTATCAGTAAAACATTTAATATTTTAAAGATTCAAGTGGAGGAGGTATTGATAAATACAAAAAGGATTTTTGAAATTGGCAACGTTTAAGGGTTTATTCAAGAAAATTACATTTGGAACTACGCTTTTTATTGGGCATTTCAGGTAAAAAAAAGATTTACAATTTATTGGCTATCAACTGGAAATTTATTTGCATAATATTACAAAACTTTATTTAACTTATAAACTTTATGTTTTTGAATTTATGTACAATTTTATGCCCAATTAGAGTAAATAGAACTTGAATTATTGAACTTTATTAAAAAATCAGCGTGTTTCATCGAAACTGTGAAATTTATTGATTATTTCGAATAGGCCTATGTTTGCTCCTTTTTAAATGAAAAAGTATTGCTTCAATTGAGCTGAAAGTTTGTATAGATATAGTTGGTAGTTCAGATTAAATCATAGGCATATTATTTTTTGAAAATCAGGCCCAGGAGTTTTTTAATTAATGTTTTAATGATTTTGAACCATAGAAGTTCATTATTTCGACAGCTTCCGCGGCTGTAGTCGTTGACAGCGAGACTATGGGGACGAATCGTACCAAAATCGGCCACGGACACAATTCAGTGACTGACTGACTGACAGATAACGCACAAAATAAACCACTAGACCTAAAGGGCTAAAATTTTGCATGGCGATTCTTCTTGTAGTGTAAGGGTGCACTAAGAAAGATTTTTGAAAAATTCTTCTTAGATTTTTTTAAATTAAATTTTTAAGCTGTTTTTGTAACTTTTTTTAAGTTTGCATTTAAAATAATAATCTGAGGGTTATAAAATTTATATCACGAGAAAGATCATAAAAATTCCTTTAAAATGAAATGTTTATCGAATCTTTACCTTCATTTTCTGATTTTGGGTGAATTTTTAAAGATCAATTTTTAGAATTTTATTTATTAATGTTGATCACGTGGTTTCTTTTCTTTTTGTGGTACTTTAAATTAATTTTACGTCACGTGCATAACAACGAAATAAACTGACATAAAAATATTTTTTTTCTTCCTAATACGGCAGACGATTGGACATTATCCAAAGGAAATATTAAAATACAGTAAAAGAAATGTTCCTCAAACTGTACTATATTAACTGTGCTATATTCTTTAGTATGTTCTATTAGATTTTATTTGAATATTTTCTTCTACATTATTTTGTCTATACGAATTTTTTTATAAATATATTTTTTTGGCATTAATTGCATACATTGACCGTTGTATTTAATTTGAATGTACTCCGTAGCGAAGCGCGGGTATTCAGCTAGTAATATTATAAATCTAAAAAATACGGAATATTATTCTTAGATTTATAGAATTATGGTAGGAATTTAAGAGCAATGAGTATTACGATTTATTTAATATTTTAAATAGTCAGTAATTTATTTTTTGTTAAATAAAATATTCTTTGCTTTCCCATCGATCCTTTTACCTTGCGGCCTGCAACAACTTTCCATAAAGTAACATGGCCCTCATCGCATTTCAAATTGAGCAAGTCTGTATTAAAGGAAAAGTATAAAAAGATTTACCAAACATGACACCACCTTTATGTAGTGCCAACCTTTATCCTTAAAGTTAATAAAAGGTTAGTCTCTGAGTTGCATATATTTCGGCGAAAGATTATATATATATATATATATATAAATATACACTCAAGAGCCAAAACATTATGACCACCCCTACATTTTGCAATGAATTCGCCTGGATGACGTGGAAGGCACGTGGTCAGGTGGAAGTGGTATTTAACTGTTGCTGGAGAGTCTGAAGAATCATTCTTTCACTTACTTCTGTGTGTGATGGGAAAGGCTGCGGATCTAAGCGACTTTGATAGAGGGAATATTGTAATGGCTCGAAGGCTCGGAACAAGTATTTCCGAAACTGCACGACTCGTGGGTTGTTCGCGACCTACAGTTGTTAGTACTTATGCAAAGTGGATGAATGACGGTGAAACCAGCAGTAGACGACATGGTGTTTGACGTCCACACGCTATCAAAAAAAAGGTCGTCGGAGACTGTATCGCAAGGTGAAGCAAAACCGGAGCCAGACTGTGGCTCAGCTAACAACCCAATACAATGCAGGGCCAAGTAGAATAGTATCGCAGCACACTGTTCAGCGGACACTGTTGGATATCGGGCTACGCAGCAAACGTCCCACTCGTGTGCCTTTGCTGACCAAGCGTCATCGCCAACTGCGCCTGCGCTGGGCCCGGGGACATCGCGACTGGTCCATGGATCAGTGGGAGAGAGTTGCCTGGTCAGATGAATCACGGTTTGTCATTCATCACGCCGATGGCCGTGTCAGGATACGCCGTCTTCCAGGCGAACTGTTGCTCCCTCAATGTACAGTAGGTCATACACAGGCCGGTGGTGGTGGTACACTCATGGACAAAAAAATTAGCGCATCAAGAAGGAGTCGTCGAAATGAAACGAAATTTTACATACGTAATGACTACTTTAATATAAGTAAATGATAAGAAAATCAAAGAAAAAGGATAATTTATTTCAGAGAAAAAGGCAAAAGAACTGAGGAGTTAATACTCCGTTGAACCCCCTCTAGCGCGAATGCACGATGCGATACGATCGGGCATTGAGTCATACAAGTTCTGTATGATGTCTTGAGACATTTCATTCCA
Organism: Dolomedes plantarius; assembly: GCA_907164885.2. Classification (NCBI taxonomy): domain Eukaryota; kingdom Metazoa; phylum Arthropoda; class Arachnida; order Araneae; family Dolomedidae; genus Dolomedes; species Dolomedes plantarius. The sequence continues at coordinate 22,653,153 of OU015497.1, forward strand.
TATTTGCTGTAACCTTGCCTCTAGTTCGTTTAAACTCGTGGGATGCCCAACTCGTCGTCCCAAATGATCCCAGATATGCTCGATTGGAGACAAATCTGGGGATCGGGCAGGCCAAGGAAGGGTAGTAACAGTGCGGAGACAGTCTTGTGACACCCTTGCCGTATGAGGCCGAGCATTGTCTTGTTGAAAAATGGCTCCTGGGAGCCGTTGCCTGAGTGGCAACACATGTGGTTGCAGGATTTCATGAACATACCGCTGGGCTGTCATGGTGCCACGGAACAATACTAGGGGTGACCGTGTATTGTAGGCAATGGCACCCCATACCAGCACACCAGCTGTGGGAGCGATGTGTCGCTGTACAGCAAAGGCAGGATTGAAGCTTTCACCACGGGCTCTCCACACACGAACACGATTGTCATCACTGCCGCGATTGAATCTGGATTCGTCGCTAAAGACTACCTGGTTCCATTCCGCTGCAGTCTAGTTTACTCGTGCGCGGCAAAACTCCAAACGGAGACGTCGATGGGTGGGCGTCAAGGGCAGCACACGTAATGTGCGCCGCGATACCAACTGTCCTTCAGCCAGGCGCCTTCGCATGGTTCGAGAAGACACAGAGGCCCCTAGTGAAGGTGCTACCTGTGCCTGGATGGCGGCCGATGAAGCAGTTGGCTGTACGCGTGCATTTCTTACGATGTAGCGGTCTTCTCGACGACTAGTCTGTCGAGGGCGTCCTGAGCCTGGTCTTCGTGTACATGACATCTCTCGGGTCCACTGGTCCCAACACCTCCTCACAACACAATCAGAGCGGCCTAATTGACGAGCTACTCGCCTAGCTGACCACCCAGTTTCCATCATCCCGATGATTCTCCCTCTCTCAAACTGCGACAACTGCTTATATTGTCTTCGAACACGGCGTAATGGCATGTCTATCTCAGCTCTTCCTTTGTAAATGATTCAGCACACTCAAAAAAGCTTTGGTTACCTGTTTTATACTCCACAGAGTACAATGTTCAACGTCCTCTACCGGCTATACGTAATGCGCAATCAAGCTGCATTTCTAATCATTTGCATATCTCCCTGACATGTACCTTCAAGTTTCGTTACGATCCCGCAATTATTTCTTGGTGCGCTAATTTTATTTTCCGTGAGTGTATTATGCTTTGGGGGACGTTCTCTTGGGCGTCTCTGGGACCCGTGGTTGTGGTAGAGCAGACCATGAATGCTACAGGGTATCTGAACATCATTGCGGACCAGTTGCACCCTTACATGGCCTCTGTTTTTCCAGCTGGAAATGGAATGTTCCAACAGGACAACGCCCCGTGTCACAAGCCTAAAATTGTGTTGGAGTGGTTCCAGGAACATGATGCTGAATTCCAGTTAATGCCCTGGCCGCCTAACTCACCTGATCTCAATCCGATAGAGCACATTTGGGATGTCATGGGACGGGCAGCTCAGAGTTCAAAGACCACCAATTCGTAATATCTCGGATTTGCGTGACCGTTGCTTAAACATCTGGTACAATCTGCCTCCGGCCATCTACCAAGGACTTGTGGCATCCATGCCAAGGCGGGTTGAAGCTGTGTTGCGCGCCAAAGGTGGGCCAACTCGTTATTGACAGGTGGTCATAATGTTTTGGCTCTTGAGTGTATATACATACAAAAGAGGTAAGAAATGTATTTTCACGACACATTACCCTCGATTTTCTGACATATGTAACTTATTTCTCTTACCATCGACCTATTCTGCATAGGGTTATCACTTATCCTTCTCTTCGTATGTAGGAATTTTATTGTAAAAAAAAGAGAGGTAGGCAACGATAAGTAATCCTTACGTTAGTAACCCGCGGTAGTGCCGTTAGAAGAGACTACCTGAAATTTTTTTCCCTTAGTACTTTTCTGATGACGCCTAAGGAAATGCATATTTTTTAGTTCTGCTTTTTGCAACCAAAAATTAATAATACAGGGCCTTATATTTTAAAAACTTTTAGAATTAAAAAAACTTCAACTTTTTAATGACATATTACATCAACAGTTTTAATGTCCCATAAAAAATAATTACTAAGAATTTTAAAATTTATAAAACTACATCTAATATAAATTTATTACTTTTTTCAATACAAATTTATACTTTCATAAGCAGCAGACAGAATTTTAAAATTTGCATTAGCTAATTAAAGTGTGTTTATAAAAATTGCAATATCTGAACACGGGGAGGGGGGGGAGGGGTTGAACACATAAAGGTGTTAAATTTTCTTTTAAGTTTATGCTAACACCCTGAAAAGAAACAGAAAAGTACTACTTTATCGATCGTTCGTTATGCATATAAAAGAACATAATAATTTTAAATCGTGTATTTATGCCAGGCTACTTTTTAATTATTTATTTTATGATAAAAAAATTGCTTTATATTCCTTTTGATGGCTACGAAGGCTTAAAATTGGAATGCAAGCAAACAAGGGCAAAATATTGGCCCTTAAATATAGCAGAAATTCACTTGTAACAAGTGAAGAGAACAGAGGGGAAACAGAAAAATTAGGCTGGAAGTATTGATCATGAAACATTGCCGATCGATTAAGTGCCCGCTGTCGATATCTTCGTGTATATCTTTTTGATATTTCATCGATATCTTCATTGGTATTTGATGTAATTTTGCGGAACGACCTGAACATCGTGATCCAGCCCTTTTTGACTACTATTGTTAGTTTGTTAATTCTGGTATTGAATCAGAGCGCTCTAGAAAACAGGATTTCCAAATAAAACCCCCACCAATTATTTTATATTGTATAAATAAAAAAAGGGGTTTTGTCTGTAAGAGTTATATTTTTTTTTTACTGTCACTTTTTTCTGTTATTTTATACCAGGCCGCGATGTATTGCCTCACATGCACCCTGATGTCAAAAAAGTGCTGCTGCAATTTTCCGGAGCCATCGATGATAGTGTCAGGAACAGTTCTGTTCTAAATTCCTTATTCTTATAACAATAGCCACCGCTTCATCATTTTGCGCTTGTTATTTCAGTGACACTATCATATGGAGTTGATATGTGATTAGGCTTCACGTGATGTTCCTCAGATACGTAGTTTTCAAGCTCAGAGCCAATCATTTTCAAATTCATCACTACTCACAGTAAGTCACTGATCACCTCTCCATCTGTATTGTCTATTTTCAGAAAGGGTTGACTTTTGGCTGATAGGATTTAGGTGCATTAAATAAAATCGAATTTACGAAGGAAATCGTCGGAAATAATACAAAGGAAAAGGAGTCAGCGAAATCTTACTCTCTAAATCCAAGTTTTAGTTGTCATAAGGGAATATACAGGGTGTTTCAAAAAGAATAATCCGATTTAGAAAATCATAACTATTCATATTTAAATCCGTTTTGATCGAATAATGTATAGGCAAAAAGAGGGAAATCTCGAGTTTCACGCAGTGGCCGATAAGTAGCGCTAACGCTCTTCCTTCGCCCGCCACTTCAGTATTTGGAAAGATGGCGACTGCACAACAGAAGTCAAAGAATCATCTGATTAAAAAAATCATAACTATTCATCTTTAAATCCGTTTTGATCGAATAATGTATAGGCAAAAAGAGGGAAATCTCGAGTTTCACGCAGTTGCCGACAAGTAGCGCTAACGCTATTCCTTCGTCCGTCACTTCCGTATTTGTAAAGATGGCGACTGCACAACAGAAATCAAAGAATTATCCGATTTAAAAAATCATAACTATTCTTCTTTTAATCCATTTTGATCGAATAATGTATTGGCAGAAAGAGGGAAATCTCGAGTTTCACGCAGTTGCCGACAAGTAGCGCTAACACTCTTCCTTCGCCCGCCACTTCAGCGTATGTAAAGATGGCGACTGCACAACAGAAATCAAAGAATCATCCGATTTAAAAATCATAACTATTCTTCTTTTAATCCATTTTGATCGAATAATGTATTGGCAGAAAGAGGGAAATCTCGAGTTTCACGCAGTTGCCGACAAGTAGCGCTAACACTCTTCCTTCGCCCGCCACTTCAGCGTATGTAAAGATGGCGACTGCACAACAGAAATCAAAGAATCATCCGATTTAAAAAATCATAACTATTCTTCTTTTAATCCATTTTGATCGAATAATGCATAGGCAGAAAGAGGGAAATCTCGAGTTTCACGCAGTTGCCGACAAGTAGCGCTAACGCTCTTCCTTCGCCCGCCACTTCAGCGTTTGTAAATCTGGCGACTGCACAACAGAAATCTTTTTGTGTTCTACGCTTTGCGAAGTGTGAGTCCGTAACAACTGTTAAGCGTGATTTTCGTCGACATAACCCTAGCAGATTGAAATTCCTACCTCTCAGAGCATTAGACTATGGTATAAACAATTCCAAGACACGGGTCGTCTGTGTACGCTTAACAACCGTGGAAGCCGTGTATGCGGACATGCTCGCAAAAGTTCGGGGCGAATTTGCCTACCGTATAGACGTATGTCGTGCACCGAAAGGTGGGCATATTGACCACCTCCACGTGACCACCTTCATTCACCTGCAAAATTTCAAGTCGATGGACAGTGTGTTCAACAGCAGATCGTAACCGATCAGTTGTGAGGCTGCGCACATGAAGCGTAAGGGCCTGTTCACATAGGAGTCCGTTGCGTTGCGTTAAGGAAAAAGATGACGTTGAGACGAAAATAAACCAATCATAGGACTCCAAACGATTAGCAATGAAATTTTTAACACCTATGATTGGTTTATTTTAGTCTCAACGTCATCATTTTCCTTAACGCTATGTGGTTCTTCCTTTCTTTTTACATCTCTAACGGTCGAGGCACATTATAAAGTACGAGGGCTACTTCTGAATAACTTCTTTATTCTCTACGTAGAGGCAGGCTAACATATACAGACTTGGGGCTTCCAAAATAATACACAACAGTACCGCAACCCGCGGTACTAAGAAACTAAAGGTCGCAATGAATCCTTCAGGCAGAGTACCCGTAAACCTCGGCTCTGAGCTAATTCTCGAAGTCGTGCAGCCACCTCGGCTAAATATGAATACACGCTCTATCATTTAAACACCGCTATCACCTTCCATCAAGCTTGCCTCGCTCTCTCCCGTATCGCTACTAAAGTCTTGGGTTTTTTCCAACTCAGCGTGTGCCCTTTAAATAGATCAAACACCTCGCCGAACTCACTTTGGCTGGCATGTACAGCGCTGCTTCCAGAAATTTGCATCTGTGCAACACGCGAACCCTACAACGCAACGCAACGGACTCCTATGTGAACAGGCCCTTATGGAGTACTTTAAGTCATTCAACGTCGCAACACCTCCACGATACACCAGACTTTTTAAATATCATTCATGCGACCCCCTTTATTAGTACCTAATTTACATGTGCCCTCTAATGGTAAAAAGGTTCCCCACCTCTGGCCTATACAATTCTCTTACAGTCGGGGGAGATTTTTCTTATTTTCGAAGAAGCAGAGGAAATGTAGTTAGAAACTTTTGTCAGTAAAGCTATAATACGCATGACAGTTCGTTATCGATTGTTAATAACTCAAAGAAATTTTCCTCCTGTGCTGAGAACATACAATAGATTGGTTTCGAGATCTTAATTGCTTCCGTCTTTTAATGATAGACTACCAGAAGCTAAAAATATCTCAATCGTAGGAAATGAGGCATTTTCGAAAAACATTTAACTTAATAGTAGTTTTGAAACGCTTAAATGGAAAAGGGCTCCAACCCACCTGGTTGCCTTCAGATGAGGTCGTTAAAACTATTTTTACTGCCTCTAAAATAACAGCGTTTATGGGTAATACCGTAGAATATTTCCAATATAAAAGAGAAGTTCAGAGCTTTGCTTAAATTTTCAAACTTAAATTTTTTTTGTTACGTGATGTAACTAAGTTGGTGATGAAGGGGAAGAAAAGAGGGGAAGTAAATCGAACGCTAAGGATATAAACGTAAACATTAGTATAAAAAAGAAAAGTTGTGTAAATTCTTTAGAAATTTGAAATGTTCATGGAATTGAACTTTTTAGTAATCGGCATTAGATATATAAGAGCCGTTGTCTCTGTATAACACTTCCGGGCTGTACTCATCTTTCAATTGAAGCCCTCAGTAAACAAACAGCCGGTTAGGCTTAATTTCAATTTCAGATGTGGATCAGAATTTTTTCTTACCTAAATACTAATATCTTCTCCATCAAATCACGTTTGTTCAGCCTATTTTTCTATAAAACATTCAGAACTAAAAAAAATTGGATGCTTTTAGCTGTATATTTAACAGTTTTTAAAAATCTGTTTACTTTTGCGATGAATTCTGAAAGTAAACAAACTTGAATGTGAATGAATCAAGTAGCTCAAGTATTCATATCGCGTAGTGAGCTGTAAAAAACTGGATGGCAGTCTACTACTCCAATCGCATGAAAAACTAAATAAATAAAAAATAATGAAAGGGTTTGCTTTTACAAGGTGTGGATTAAATGCAATATTGTTAGATAATTCGGGATATTTTTTAACTTTCATATACTTTTTCCATTATGACGTCATTATTAGTATTATGACGTCAAAATGACGGGTTACCTTCTAGTTTGAGAAGAAACACCACAAACTATGTACCAGCTTGCAAGTTAATCAACCTATTAACTACTTAGCCATTGGTTAATGTTTTCAGTACTTGGCATTTGAGAAAAAATAGAAGAGCTGTCTACCGGTTTATAAGATAGTCAGCCAATCAGCAACCTAGCCATTTGTTAACCTTTTAACCTAGCCATTTGTTAACCAGTTGAGAAGAAATACGTGTTCAAGCTTACGGGTTAATCAATCAGTCAGCTACTTAGCTATTGGTTCAGTTTTCTTGAGCACTATTAAGTACAGAGAGATGAAAATTACTATCACTGATGTCTTTGATCATGTAAATTCTGTCCAAAGAAAAACATTATCAAGGGGAAAGTGATCAAATAATAAAAAAAAACAAAAACTAAATGTTATTAAAACTTTCACAATGGTCGTAGAATAAAGTGCTCATAGTTTTAACGTAGGATTACGTTGCTCATTAACGGTCCTCCGGGAAGAAAAAGAGTGTCCATCCTTCGTCGCGAGTTATAATTTTGGCAGCCTGCCAAACCCAGTAACAGTAAACAGCTAAACAGAAAAGTATCAAAATGCTTTAAAAAAAAAAGAGGTAAGAAACGATAAGAATCCTGCGTTAATAACCTGTGGTAGTTTCATTAAAAGAGACTACCTGAAATTTTTTTTAATAAATGTTTTCGGCATGATTTGACTTGAAAAAAGGCTTACGCTTCGAGGCGGACCCAATTACACGCGGCACGTTGAGGTCCGCCCACCCATTACGGGGTTAGAAGCGGTATTTTACAGAATTTTTTTTTTCTTCGACGATCATGCTTTCAGAATATGGTCTAAATCAAAAATCCTGAAAACAGGTAAGGGATAGAAGAACTAATAAACGCTGTTTCGAATTTCAGTGCAACCTTGCAATAAACTTCAGCTATGCAGTCGATTCCGGTTAATCGGACTAGCCTCTTATTTGGACCGAATTCCAAAGAATCGAATCTCGTCTTGTAGACACGTTCGTTTAATCAGACCAGCCGGTTATGACCAGAATGATTGCGTCTCGATGTGGTCCGATTAACCGTAATCTACTGTATTCTTTTAAAGATGGAGAAATTCCATGCACCGATAATCAGATTCAAAGTATAAATGTATAGTAGGATACGCATTGATAGTTACAGCATGAAAATATCGGTTACCGTATAGGGATGCGACATCGACAAAACAACATCGATGTTTTGAAACATCGATGTTCAATATTAAAACATCGATGCTAATAAAACATCGCTCAAAAACCATCGAAGTTTTTAAACATCGATGTTTTAGAACATCCATTTTTTAAAACTGGGTTAGTAACCTCTAACATTAATGTTACTTCGGTTAGTCGTGTGTGTGTGGGGGGGGGGGATTAACTTTACTCTCTGATTGGGCTGACACAAATGACCAAAACTTGGTTGCTAGAGTCAGTGCATACCACAGAAGTTCCATGATGCATTTCATTACTTTTACCAGAAAATTGAGGAAGAAGTTATTTCTATAAAAACAATTGCTAGGACCAAAGCCATAAAAAAAAAATCCGTGATGTTTTCTAATTTAAATTGGCTGAATGTGAAAAATTATTGTAATATTTATTTACAAGTTGGAGAATAATTTACTTGAAGGAGGCTTAAATAATTTAGTAAAAAAAAAATCTGAAGTTATTACATTTAACATGTGTTTAAAAGCCTCGTCTTCAGTAATTGAAATCAGTTGAGAATCTCTACAAATCATGTAAAGAATAGCTTGAGAAACTTTGCTGTGCATATCTAAACCAATTTTTTTTTATTATGGGGCTTTTTCATTAAAAAAAACCACCGAGACAACATAAAACATCGAGCATAAAACATCGATGTTAAAAATCATCGATATCCGGCGATATCCGGTTGATATACGGCGAACGAGGAGGTCATGCTGTAGGGAAATGACGGCTGATAACCCGTGCATCTGTGAAATGCTGTCTTAGCAATTGCTTTACACGACGATCAATGTGAGGAGGTGCGCCATCCTGCATGAAGAGGATGTCCTGAAGGCATCCAAGCTGTTAAAGTTGTGGGATTACAAAATCCCTCAGCATATCTCTGTACCGTTGTCCTGTGACGGAACAGCTTTGGATTCCATTTGCAGTTATCTCTTCAAAGAAATACTGTCAAATCATAAAAGTAGCCTTAAAACCACACCATACTGTCACCCTTTTCAGGATGCAAGGGTATTTCCTAGATAGCGGAAAGGTTTTCCGCTGCCCAAATTCGACAACAGTCGGTGTTAACTTTCCCATTCAGGCAAAAGTGGGCTTCGTCAGTCCACAGAATATTCCATGACCAATGATGGTGACGTCAACCACCATTCGAGCAAGGAACTGAAGTTCAAAAGATTTACGAACCTCTGATTCCCTGTCCTGCAATAGGTGCACAGGCTTGATTTTGTAGGGATATAAATGCAAAATCCGTCGTAAGATTTTTCGTACAGTGGAATACGTCATATCCAATAGACGGGAAACTACTGGGCACACTCATACTACCATCCGGCAACTGATTGCTGGCTTCAACGATCGCGGTAGCCACATTTTCGACGCTAGAAGACTGGATTTGCTTTCGTCCTCTACCCGGAAGAATGCCAAGTTGCCCAATTCTGTCAAATATCTGTATCATCCTGCGTAGGTCACATGGAGACATTGGACCTCTTCGTATCTGCTTCATACGGCGGAATTCTTTTACAGCTGCAACGGAGTTCTGGTGCTTCTGGTAGAAACAATTAACATTAGCGCTTTTTCTTGCAATCTAGGCATGATGTGCAGAGAAGTAAACTGCAGTGGGCTGAAGGAGTACTGAAGTGGGATACTTATTTCTTGCTAACCCCGTCTTGGGCCTTTTCGGTGAAAAGGGGCCACCCAGGCAAGAACTCTCCCTTTACCAATGCTGAATTTCCAAGAAAACCATCGTGGGTCGCTCCTGCATCCCCCCGGCCAGCCGGCTGAAAAAAACAAAAGGAGATAGCAGTGCGTGGGAGGCAACCAGAGAGGGTAACTATTTTGTTGAGCCTCGAATTTGTCCGTCGATACGGTGCGGGAATGCGCCGTTGCGGACCGATTGCCTGAAAATTCCTCTCTCGGCTCCCCGGGTTAGTCCTAGTGACTTTTGGAGAAAGATATCTCTATTGAGAGACTTTTTGAAAGATATTTTGTTCTTATGAGATCTCTCATATGCAGAGGAGCCTAGACTCTCTGCATTGTACATACTGTAAATTTTTATTTGTTTAATACAAGCTCTGTGTGATATAATTGTCTCTCGTGTGTCTCATTTTCCACCGAGGACGTTACAGAGTTAAAATTGGTAAACAGGAGATCGCGAGTTCGAATCTCGCCGGTGCCTCCAATTATAACTCTGTAACGTCCTCGGTAGAAAATGAGACACACCAGAGACAATTATATCACACAGAGCTTGTATTAAACAAATAAAAATTTACAGTACGTACAATCAGATAGTCTAGGCTCCTCTGCATATGAGAGATCTTATAAGAACAAAATATCTTAAAAAAGTCTCTCAATAGAGATATCTTTCTCCAAAAGTCACTAGGACTAACCCGGGGAGCCAAGAGAGGAATTTTCAGGCAATCATTCCGAAAAGGCGCATTCCCGCACCGTATCGACGGACAAATTCGAGGCTCAACAAAACAGTTACCCTCTCTGGTTGCCTCCCACGCACTGCTTTCTCATTTTGTTTTTTCAGCCGGCTGACCGGGGGGGGGTGCAGGAGCGACCCACGATGGTTTTCTTGGAAATGCAGCATTGGTAAAGGGAGATCTCTTGCCTGAGTGGCACCTTTTCACCGAAAAGGCCCAAGACGCTACAATATATATAATATATATATATATATATATATATATATATATATATATATATATATATATATATATATATATATATATATATATATATATATATATATATATAAAACTTTAAATTTGAACAATTTAACTCTTTTAGACAACCTGTATGTACGAACTAAGGAAAAAGTTTTGCATTTTATAATTTCATAAAGGGGTAATCAAACATATTATTCAAGTGCTGCGATTGAATAAAGAAACAGCGTAAGGAAACAAACAAAAGGAATCTAGAAAGGTGATATTAAAATTTCCTTTTCCTCCATTAATCTCATACACTGTAAATACCTGAATTGGAAACCAAATTAATAAGAAGATTGTCGTTATAAGAGTTAATATAGGTCATGGAATCTTATCACAGCTTACCTATTTTGAAGAATTAAAAATACTTTCAACAACTTTTAGCTAAATGAACAAATAAAAGAAACAGAGAGCCAGTTTAAAAAGGCTGATCAAGAACGAGAAACGCGTATACTAAAAAAATACAAAACGTCAGAATGTTTCTGGCAGGCGGACTAGAAAATTATTTTTGTGGTAATTCGCCTAACTGTAAAAAATTTTGAAAATAAAATAGTATGAACTTTCAGTTTCTTTTGGATCTGCAATAAGACAAGAAAAATCTCCGTGTTCGTCAATGCTCGAAATGCGTCTAAAAATATATGTCGGTTTTTAATACAGAATTCTCTCTATCCCAGTTTATATCTTCTTGTTTTTGAAAAACTTATACACTTTTTTCGATAGTACGCAAACATCGTTTTTTTTTCTATGATCGCAAAGTCTTTAATAATTAGTTTGACCTTGATTTTTATCTGTTCCCAAGGGAAACACGCAAAGCAAATATAAAACAAATTACGTCTTGTTTTCTGGAGAGAATATCTCGCCCACTTTATTGCAGAGAAATTTCTTTTCTCGTATTTAAGTACGAAATTTGCTGACTATTTGAAAAGCATTTCGCGTAAAGTGCAATTTTTTGCTTCATATTTAACTTTCTAGTGCAGATTGCTGCTCTGAAAGAAAACGCATTTTCCTCTCAAATAGTTAGAACTGCAAATTATTTAAGAACTGACAGGATTTTATATAATGTTACATATTTACTGTTTTCCATTGGCCGAATCGAAAGTTACTCTAGCCACATACTTTAAAAAAATACGCGTACAAAATTTTGTACCATTCAATACCTGTTGAAAAGTGTCGCAGGTAAAACACCTTTTACTTCAAATAGATAGACGTTGGCTTGTATCCGTTATATTTTGCGTTTATTTTGAATACATGCAATCTTCACGAAGTTTATCTGCATAGCAATAGTATTTAAGTTTATAAGGCAGATTGGCTCGAGAGAAAACTTTCTTTCATTTTAACTTCACAGAGATGCCATTAATATGAAAATCTCGAGGATTTTAACGTAGGATTACGTACCTCCATAACGGCCCTTCGAAGAGCGAAATTTCAGACGCTAAAACCGTCTGTCCGTCCGTCCCTCGCGAGTTATAATCTTGGCCTCGCGCAAAACCCAGTCTGTATCGCTTGGACAAGCAATAAACAGTTAAACAGAAAAGTACCAAAATGCGTCAAAATTTTGACATGCATATATATACAGTGGAATCTCGATCGATCGTTTTCAGAATCATCGTTTTCCCGTATGTGTCATTTATTTCACTCAGTCCCAACGATCATATTGCTTTGTTATGTTCCCGGATCTATCGGTTTCCCGCATTTATCGTTCAGTTCAGTCGGTCCCTTGAAAAACGATAGATCGAGATTCCACTGTATATATATATATGCGTACATATCTATAGATACATATATGCATAACTCATACATACTTATATACATACAAAAGAGGTAAGCAACGATAAGTAATCCTACGTTAATAACCCGCGGAAGTTTTGTTAGAAGAGACTACCTGAAATTTTTTTTTATGATTTTAATATTTTTGCTATATTTCATGGTCTATGCGTTTGGAAATTTTTGTGGTTTCAAAGAATGATGCACAGTTTTGTTGCGAACACTTCAATTCTATATCCTGAGAAATTTCGTAGAAATAGGAAGAAAATGAATGCGCATGGAGTCTTTTGAAAAATTTTAGCATTTTTGAAGAATTTTTTTGAAAAAAAAAGGTCTTATATTGCTCTACAAAATACTTATTTGTGAATTCTAATTGCCTTCAATGTAGCAGAAGAGAATATTATTCTCATTTTGTGGATACAGTAAAATATTGAAAATTAAAAAAACAAATAAACGAAGTAGCAGGACCCTTGTCCCCTTATGGGGGGAAGAAAGGTCTTTTCCTTCTGCAATAATGCTTACTCCACACCAACGGCGACGGAGACAAAAATCATGTATCTTCGTTGTTGCGCATGCGTATTACAAACAAATTTTCACTGTCCCGGTTCGTCTCCGTCTCTGGTCTCTGCGGTTTCAAGTTGGAAAAAGTTCAACTTTTGTCTCTGCAGCCATGCTCGGCAGCTTATCAGAATAGAAAGAGAATATTTTGCGCATGCGCAAATAATTCGCCTCTTCTCCCCGTCTCCTAGTGGTGTGAAGCCTTTTGTGAGAGCCACAGAGACAGGTGGCGAAATGTATCTCTCTTTCGTTGCTGTCGCCATTGATGTGGAGTAAGCATAATGCTTACTCGGCACCAACAGCGACGGAGACGAAAATCATGTATCTTCGTTGTTGCGCATGCGTATTACAAACACATTTTCACTGTCCCGGTTCGTCTCCGTCTCTGGTCTCTGCGGTTTCAAGTTGGAAAAAGTTCAACTTTTGTCTCTGCAGCCATGCTCGGCAATTATTACAAACACATTTTCACTGTCCCGATTCGTCTCCGTCTCTCGTCTCTACGGTTTCAAGTTGGAAAAAGTTCAACTTTTGTCTCTGCAGCCATGCTCGGCAGCTTATCAGAATAGAAAGAGAAGATTATGCGCATGCGCAAATAAATTGCCTCTTTTCCCCGTCTCCTTGCGGTGTGAAGGCTTTTGTGACAGCCACAGAGACAGGTGGGAAAATGTGTCTGTCTTTCGTTGTTTCGCCGTTGGTGTGGAGTAAGCATAAGTGCCCTTCCTCGGAACACATTTTCGAGTGTCTGGGCCTTACCAGAGAAGATCTCATGCCAAACCCGCTCGTCCTTGGTTTTGCCCGAGCCAACAACCTCGTGGATCTCATCTGAATTTATATTCGGATTTATAGAGGATTAGAAACAACAACAACAACAGAAGTGTTGATACAGAATAGTCTGACACAACGTGGGCGCTGAATCAAGTGTATTTCGGGGAGTTAGTGAAATTTACATATTTCAGGGAATCTATATATTTAAGTTGCTAAGCCGACTTTTTGGGAAGTCCGTGAGAGAAAACTACTGCATCAATCGACTTCATTTTGGTCTTGAACGAAAGATTGTAATCTGTAGATTTGTCAAATTTGGTTTTTGTAACCGCAATTTCTATTAATTAGCGATAATTTACAATTAAAAATTTATTTCTGCGCATGCTCAGTGGCATGTTTAAATCTGGCTTTAGAAACTCACTGTTTCTGCGCATGCTCAGTGACATATTTTAATGATAAACAGGTTTATTCCGTTGAGTCTCTCTAGATCTCTGTCTGCCATTTTTATTTTTATAATTATGTTTGTGAAATAGAAGATTAAACTTGATGGAAATTGTTTATTTCGCGCTGTTTAATTAGTGATAATTTACAATTAATTAAAAAAATTGCCTTCTGCGCATGCTCAGTGACATTTTTAAACCTGGCTTTAGATACTCACTAAGCACGAGGCCGCTTAAACACATTAATTTGTTTCTGCGCATTATTATGATTTTCAACATTTGGCAATGATGTGATGAGTATAATTTGTGTATTAGTACATTTATTTACTATCTAGCCGTCGTGTTTTGACGGGTACCAACTAGTCTATATATTTAAGTTGCTAAGCCGACTTTTTGGGAAGTCCGCGAGAGAAAACTACTGCATCAATTTACTTCATTTTGGTCTTGAACGAAATATTGTAATCTGTAGATGTGTCAAATTCGGTTTTTGTAACCTCGATTTCTATTAATTAGCGATAATTTACAGTTAAGAATTGATTTCTGCGCATGCTCAGTGGCATGTTTAAATCTGTCTTTAGAAGCTCACTGTTTCTGCGAATACTCAGTGACAAGTTTTAATGATAAACACGTTTATTACGAGATCTCTCTCTAGATCTCGCTCTGCTATTTTTATTTTTATGATAATTATGTTTGTGAAACACAATATTAAATCTCATGGAAATTGTTTATTTCGCGCTGTTTAATTAGCAATACACAATTAAAAAAAATTGCTTTCTGCGCATGCTCAGTGACATGTTTAAATCTGGCTTTAGATACTCACTAAGCACGAGGCCGCTTGAACACTTTAATTTGTTTCTGCGCATTATTATGATTTTCAACATTTGGCAATGATGTGCTGAGTATAATTTGTGTGTTAGTACATTTATTTGCTATCCAGCCGTCGTGTTTTGACAGGTACCAACTAGTTTATTTTAAAAATCGGAATTCACTGAGGTTCAGCGTAGTTTTAAGAAGACAAAAATAAACACATTTCCCGTTCAGCCTATAACAAAATAATCATAAATTCACTCTGAAAAATGACATAACTCAAACAACATTTGCATATTTTCTCCTAGTACACTTATAAAGCTCGGTATGAAAAGACAGAAAAATAATTTTCGTCATACCTTATCATATACGGTTTTCAATTTTTTTTTGGTATAAGTTATGTTGTGTCGCAATAGAATCCTTTCATATTCGTTATCAAGAATAATCAGAGTAATACCTTACAGAATAAAGGATCTTATTGGACTTGGCAGGTAATTTCATAACTCTTTGTTGAAGATCTCAAGAGAGAGATTATTTTTCATGCGCGCTGAAGGATGCGGGGGTAGATGAACTGGAAGGAAAGATTAGCACGCTTTTTTAGACCACGACTCACTTTCTTTAAATATAAAATCACTCGATCCACAATAAAAAGTATATATATATATATATATATATATATATATATATATATATATATATATATATATATATATATATATATATATATATATATATATATATATATATATATATATACAAGGTGTCTATAAAAGAACTCCGGGGTTTTAAAAATTCATATCTCACTAACTATAAAAGATAGCAAAATTTAGTCGATTTCTCTGAAAAGAGTAGCTCAAAAAGTTTTACTCATACCAATTGGGAATGGTTGTATCAACTGTTGGCGGCGCTGCAGGGCGTTGACCTTGAAATGACGTCGCGAAATTTGAAATGATGGCGACTCCGCAACAAAAGGCTCAATGTGTTATTTGGCTCACAGAAACGAAGTCTGTAGTTACCGTACAAAGAAGCTTTCGACGTAACTATGGTGTTAACCCGCCTTCTGACAAAATCATTCGTCAATGGTTCAGTGCATTTAAGGAAACAGGAAGTGTTTTGAAGCAAAAGTCGCCGGGTAGGCCGAGTGTGTCTCAAGGGGCATTTCTTCTGGGGGCATATCAAGAATCTTGTGTATGCAGAGAAAATTCGTGATGTTCAACATCTCAGGGAACGAATAGTCAATTGTGTGGCAACCGTCCCCCCAGACATGCTCGCCAGGACATGGGAAGAGGTAGAATACCGTTTAGACGTCTGCCGTGCCACTAACGGGGCTCATATAGAACTTTACTAAGTGTTAAAAAAAACTTGAAAATGTAAGCTTTTCAGTCATGTATAAAACATGTATGTATGTTTTTTATTTCATTAAAATATTTTGCCTCAAAACCCCGGAGTTCTTTTATAGACACCCTGTATATATATATATATATATATATATATATATATATATATTGTACTTTAAGGGCTTGTGGCGGCCCAGTGGTACAGCGCGCTGGTTTTCGGTGCTGAGGGTGCTCAGATCGAATCCCAGCGTCGCGCCACGAAAAATGCCTCCGTTTGTGTCGTCCCTTCATAGGGGGTAATGCTGTCCGCCTATATGGTGCCCCCATAATAAAATGGACAGTAAACTGCGGCGTAGTATAGGCGAATGTTTGACGACAAGTGCCTCCGCTTAAGAAAAACAATAAAAAGTTTTTGGCACTAGCAAAAAAAAAGAAAAAAAAGACTAGGAAATGTTAACAGAAAAAAAAGAAATAAGAAAGTTTTGACGAACCATATTAAAAATTGAACTGTAGATTTTGGTCATTACTTTGCAGAAAAACATTGCAAAAAATTTCAGGTAGTCTCTGCTAACGGAACTACCACGGGTTATTAACGTAAGATTACTTATCATTGCTCACTTACCGGGTGTCCCAAAAATGACCGACGATTTGAAAAATCAATTAAAGAAAATCGGAAGGCGACAGAAATGTACGGTTGCTGCATTCTGCTTAGGTAACCAGGGAATTTATTCTCACCAGTTTTCAAAATTAGTTACAAAGTTCGTCAACAGATGGCGCTGCTGACTGGGAAAAATTATAAAACAATGTTTTCAAAGCAAGAAGCATACGCAAAGTGGCACGGATTGGCTTCCCTATTCGCCAGATTTGACGCCATGCGATTTTTTCTTTGGGGGGTACTTGAAAGACCAGGTGTATGGTCACAATTCACAAACTGTAGATGAACTGGAACAATACATCTCTGCTGCTTGTCAGAACATTCAAACGGAAATGTTTGCACGGGCGTCTGCGAATTTTGACCTCAGACTGTGCCACGTTGTTGCTGCAAATGGTGGTTATTTTGAAAACATTGTTTTATAGTTTTTCCTAGTCAGCAGCGCCATCTGTTGACGAACTTTGTAACTAATTTTGAAAATTGGTGAGAATAAATTCCCTGGTTACCTAAGCAGAATGCAGCAAACCGCACATTTCTATCACCTTCCGTTTTTCTTTAATTGGTTTTTCGAATCGTCGGTTATTTTTGGGACACCCGGTATGTATATATGTAAGTATGTGTTATGTATATATGTATCTATATATATGTATGTATGCATATATACCGGGTGGCCATAATTAAACTGACAGTGCTCACAGTGTTCTGTAGCGCGATGTATTTGCGAGAATGACGCCACATTTTGTAGGAAGATTAAACAAGACGGGGGACGAAGGATTCCGCGAAAAAATAAATTAGTTCCAAAAGTCACAGCTAGGGGAATATTTGGAACTGTGTAATAGAAAATAGAGTGTTAACAATTGCAAATTAATACGGAATAAAATTACCTTTTATTATGCATATTTTCTTATTTAGTTCAAGTGCAATATGGCAACACTTTTAAAAAAGCGTAAAATCTACATAAACACCGATAAAGTCTCGTGATCTGCAATATCACGTACGCTGAGCAGAAGAAGAAGTTCTTTATTCAAATTTCACGTTACATCCATTGGCACAGCGCCAGCTGCTTGGGTTTTAAAAGGCAATGTGTTACGTTTCGAATCAATCAGATTGAAAGTTTATGTGCAATGTCTCCTTCTTTAGTCGAGCGTGCGTTACTGGTCAAATTCTTTTACCTCAACCAGTGCAACGCGTCAGCCGCTCTTCGTGCTTTTTGAACGCACAAAAAAATGCGTAAAGGTAACGGTCCTGTGTCAGTTAATGGGCTAAAAGCAATGGTTGCGACGTTTGAGAAAACAGGTTCTCTGAAGGTTCTGTCAGGCAGAGGACGAAAACCTGTACCACAGGATACAATCGAAGCAGTTGCCACGGCGATTGTCGACAGAGGACCAGACAATATTGCTGCCACCTCTAGCGCTCGTGGATTAGCTCGGAATATGGATATGCCTTACAGTACGGTATGGAAAATCTTACGAAAGATTATCAATTTCTATCCGTACAAGATCAGCCGTGTACAGGAGTTACTGTACCCCGACCATGATAAGCGATTGACTTTTGCTCTCACCTTTCTTGCCAGAATGGAGGTGGATGATGCTTGGCCGTGGAAAATCTTATGGGGAGACGAGGCCCACTTTTACCTGCATGGAACTGTGAATACCCAGAACTGCCGAATTTGGGATGACAAATCACCACATGCAGTCACAGAAATTCCCTTACATTCACCAAAGGTAACTGTTTGGTGTGGGTTCACAGCGGAATTTATCGTAGGTCCATTCTTCTATGAGAACATTACCCCGACAGGACCGGAAACCTGTTCTGTTACCGGAGAGAAATATCGCCACATGTTGAACAGCTTTGTCATTCCGGCCCTTCAGCAAAGACAATGCCTGGGGGAAATCATTTTCATGCAAGATGGAGCCCCTCCACACGTTGCTGTACGGGTGCAACAGCTGCTACGACAGAAATTCACAACAGAAAGAGTCATTAGCCGCTACTTTCCAACTGCATGGCCACCTCGGTCGCATGATCTTACCCCATGCGACTTCTGGCTATGGGATTACCTTAAGTCCAAGGTCTATCAAGGAATGGTCCAGGACCTGGCTACGTTGAAGGATAACATATCACGGACTGTACGGGAGATTCCTGCAGACATGTTACTTTCTGCTGCTGTGCATACTGTGCACAGAATGCAATATGTGGTCCACAACAACGGCAGCCACATTGAACCTCATTTGAATGCAAAATAAAAGGTAATTTCCGTATTGATTTGCATTTGTTAACACTCTATTTTCTATTACACAGCGCCAAATATTCCCCTA
Source organism: Dolomedes plantarius (assembly GCA_907164885.2). Lineage (NCBI taxonomy): Eukaryota > Metazoa > Arthropoda > Arachnida > Araneae > Dolomedidae > Dolomedes > Dolomedes plantarius. The sequence continues at coordinate 22,672,264 of OU015497.1, forward strand.
GCTGTGACTTTTGGAACTAATTTAATTTTTCGCGGAATCCTTCGTCCCCCGTCTTGTTTAATCTTCCTACAAAATGTGGCGTCATTCTCGCAAATAGATCGCGCTACAGAACACTGTGAGCACTGTCAGTTTAATTATGGCCACCCGGTATATACATATATGTATGTCAAAATTTTGACGCATTTTGGTACTTTTCTGTTTAACCTCTTACTGCTTGACCAAGTGATACAGACTGGGTTTGGCGCGCTGCCAAAATTATAACTCGCGACGACGGACTGTTTTAGCGTCTTAAACTTTGCTTTCCGGAGGACCGTTATGGAGGAACGTAATCCTACGTTAAAACTTCTCGCTTACCTCCTGCACTGGTTTTTAGCTAAGCTCACGTGACTAAAACTTCCTATTGAATTATCAATATGTATTTGTATTTCATTAAGGCAAAAATTAACAAATTAAAAATGAGCATTATTTCGAAATTATCACCATATTTATAGTAAATTTTTTAATTAAATAATTCAATATGATATAAAGTTACTTCAAACTATCCGCGACTCCTCTAATTATTTTCGCGACCCCCTGTAGGTAGCGACCGTCAGTTTGCTGTCCACTTGGATAAGCCTATTAAAAAGGTGTTCCATAAAGGTGTCCTTCACTTCAAATAGAAATTTGGGTTTGTATCTGACTTTTTATGTATAATATGTATCTGATTACATGCATCTAAATGCATTTTATCGGAATAAATAAGTAAAAAAACCAGTAAGTTAAACAACTACATAATTTTTGACTGATGTTTAAAGTACAATATTTTTTTTTATTATTTATTTGTTTTTTTTTAATGCGGAGGCACTTGTTGTTAAACATTCGCCTATACAACGCCGCAGTTTTACTGTTCATTTTATTATGGGGCATCATATAGGCGGACAGCATTACCCCCTATGAAGGGACGATACAAACGGAGGCATTTTTTCGTGGCGCAAAGCCGGGATTCGATCTGAGCACCCCCAGCCCCGAAAACCAGCGCGCTGTACCACAGGGCCGCCACAAGCCCTTAAAGTACAATATATATATATATATATATATATATATATATATATATATATATATATATATATATATATATATATAAATAAGTATAAATAAAACATTTGTCGTGACCTTGTGGTTAAGTAGCTCGTTCTTTCGTTTTCATGGACACATAAGCTTCTCTTTCCTTACATATATACATATATCTTGTTTTTTCTTATTATATTTACAGCATCTATGATACAACATTTCCATTATCAATTGATCATTATCAATCCTCAAACAGAACAATCATCAATCGAAAATCAACAAGAGAGAGAGAGAGTCCAAAGTCCAGCATAGAGACGGGAATCACGTCCCATAGTTATCTATATTCTCCCCTTTCATCCCTCTTATATATATCTTCCTTCTTTCAGAAAACTCCAGATCATTCTAGAAGTCTCCATCACAGCGTGGGAAAAAAAGCTTGCCGGCTCGGGCAGCCAGCATCTGGTCCCCCGGAAGTGGCCGTAATTCTCTTAAATTGAACACTCCGCCCGTTAATGACGCACATGGGGAGGCTTTTTCTACTTAAAATTGGGCCTAACACCACTACGTGTACGGGCTCCTGACAACAGTGACGGGGTATTTTTCTGAAAAGCTCTTCAGTTCTGATGGATCTTCAGTTCTGATTATTTGGAATGGATAAATGTTTATGTGCGTCATTAACGCTAAGTACAAACTAGAAACAGGTATCAAAATATTTCCGCAAAAAAAAAGCGCACAGTTGTGAAATTTATTCCTTTAAGATATTTAAATTTTGGATCTTATTGAATGACCCGAAGATGATCAAGGACGGATCTATGAATTTTAGAGCTTGCTTAGATTTATCTAGAAAAATTCAAAGAAGAAAAATAGAGACAAAACGTTAGGAATATGATCCTTATGACAATGTCCAAATGATGTATTATTTCTTTCCTGAAAGCTGAAAATCATACATGCTTGTGTTTCATATGTGAGGTATTGAATAAAAATTTATCCCCCTGGTTTAAATAAATCGGTGTTTGAAGAAGAAGAGAAGCCCGGTGGCGTAGTGGTTAAAAGCGTCAAGCTGCACATCCCACAGGTCCAGGGTTCGACCCTGCGACTGGGCAAGGTCGACCCAGCCTTTCATCCTTTGAGTTGGTCGATAAAATGAGGATCAAGTATGCTTGGGAACTAAACTCTGGGGGTCCCACGTCAGGTTGACCACCTGACTGAGACATATGCTGTATGTCATCCCAAGCCCCAAGGTCAAGAAAGCGGAGATGGGTACCGCCGGCCCTGGTCCACATCGGACTTGTAGCGCCGTGAGTTTAGTTTAGTTGAAGAAGAAGAAGCGACTTATGCAAATGAGAGGCACTTTTCTACTAGATGTGAATCCCCTTGGGTAGCGTACACGCTTGATAATGAGAGAGAAAACACTACGAGGCGAGGTCGGACGGGGGTGAGCGGCGATAGAAAAACAATTGGAGTGAAGATGTCTTTGCCTTACAGCAGCCGGACATTATCAAGTTTACCGAAGGTGTTTTGATGTTAGCTATCGTTCCAGCGACCTGGGGATAAAGTGAAGACAGAAAGATTAGTGTGGCGTATGTAAAAGCAGTGGCGTGGCTGAATTCTGGTAGGGTTTCAGAAATATAACTACCGGGATTAACACACGCGATAGATAATTCCCCGTTGCCTACTAGCAGTTGAGTACGGCATTTATGTAGTATAATTGTGTTGTAATAAATAGTTTAGTGTAGAAAACCTCGTTGGATGTTGTTAATGGTGAGTTCGTTGTTTAGTATATACATTATCTTAAGGGTAAAGGAAACAGTGAACTTCACACATAGCATTTCCATCTCCGTAAGGTGAGTTAATTAAGACAGCACCTAGTAGTACGTTAGTGAAAAAAATAAATTCAGTTGTCAAATATATAGGTAAATTGCAAATATATACGTAAAATTGCAAGAATTCCATATATTCTCGGCTCTTTTCTCTTTCAACTTATGTACTCAACTTATCTAATCTGTTTTTTAACATAGGTAGTTAAATAAATTTTATTAATTGCTTAAGTAGCTTTTACTGTCCGGTTTAAGATGGAAATTACAAAAAATTCTGGCTTATATTTGAAATTGATTATGTCTACGTCTGGTGAAAAATAAATAATTGTCTTTATATTTAAAGATTGGAATTTTCTGTAAGTCTTATCTTTATTATTTTTTTTTAATTCTATAAACAAAAAGAAGTATGGAATTGATTAATATAATGTTAAAGTACTAAACTGAAGAAACTGAGTAAATACTGTATAATCAAGTTTTGATACAAAACTCCCCCAAACTTTTAAGTCTTTTTTCTTACATTTTATAAAGTAAAAGATGTTTAGGAAAGGATGGCAAAATCCATTCATTTATATCTATTTAAATATGTATAAACGACCCTCTATAAATTGACGCTTTTTTTGGTTTTTGCCGTCATGGACACTTAAGTAAGTACTTTTTGGTCGGGATCTGTAGTTTAAAACTGCCGAGTGGACAATATATTTATATCTAGCTATCTATGTTTTTTCTCAGTAGACCCCTTTGAATCGTTTGGTGAACGTACAACAGACAAATCTAATCACTGAAGTGTCTCTTTCAATTTTACCGTATTTTAAAAGTACGAGTGAAAAAATTTAGTTTTGAGAAAAATATTGACAGAGTGCTTTACAGAAACCCTTATGCAATCGAAAACAATTTAAAGTACTTATATGATAAATACAAAGCTTATTTTAGAGCAGAAAATTTTGGAAATGATTCTTTGTTCTCAAAATTGCATGCAATATATGCTAGATTTAAATAAAATTTAATTTTTTTTTTATGAAATAACCTGTTTTGTTAATGCAACCATTTTAAGTTACGAAAGAATTTACTAAATTGTTTTATTAGAGTGAATTCATTGTACTTTGATCTTTACTCAAATAATGGTATTCAAGATAAAGAGTATTAAAAGAAAGACAATTTATCTCCCAGAACTCTTATTTGTTTTGCCATTCGTTTCAAAAGTGATTAATGTTTTACCATAAAACATTTGCTTAAAGCTCTGTAAGTGAAACGAGATATCTTATTTTCCTACAGCAGAAACGTGATACTTATTTAATTTACTTATCAAGGTACAATCGCTGATAAGTATACATTTTGTAATACTGTGAACGAAATTAATGAACGAACCCAATGAATACAATTATGATATTTGAATGTTTTTTGGTACTGAATTATTAAACGATTAAGGATATTGAGATGTAAATTTTTAAAAAGAAATGACAATGAATTTTTATAAAATTGAATGATTTTTTTGCACTCTCTAGACTGTTAAAATTAACATTGAAATTTATTATTTGTTTGTGGCATTCCGAAATTGTAAAAGGAAATGGACATTTTACTCAATAGTGAGTATCCCGAATACTAAAAAATGAATATGTACTGAGAATTGAATATATTCAATTCTCAGTACTGAGTTATTAAGAATATATACTCAGAATTTAGTGTTACGAAAACATACTCAGCAATGACTATTACGAATGAATACTCAGCATTGAGTATGCATTCGTAATTAAGAATGAAATTCTGTAAACTTTTAAACTTTTTTTTAATATAATAGCTTCCAATACCTATATATATATAACAGTTCCGTAACTGACTGTCTGATTGACTGACTGACAGACAACGCACAGTCCAAACCGCTGGACCTGATGAGCTGAATTTTTGCATGGTGATTCTTATTATGGTGTAGGGGTGCACTAAGCAAGATTTTTGAAAAATTCTTAGATTTTTTAAAATTAAATTTTTAAGCTGTTTTAGTAACTTTTTTAAAGTTTGCATTTAAAATAATAATTTGAGGGTTATAAAATTTATATCACTAGAAAGATTATAAGAAGTCCTTTAAATTGAAACCTTTTTGGAATCTTTACCGCCATTTTCTGATTTTTGGGGAATTTTTAAAGATTAATTTTCCTCACGTGCATAACAACGAAATAAATTGACAAAATCTTTTTTCTTTCTAATGCGGCAGACGATTGGAAATTATCAAAAAAATATTACAATACAGTAAAAGAAATGTTCCTCAAACTGTACTATATTAACTGTACTATATTCTTTAGTATGTTCTATTAGATTTAATTTGAATATTTTCTTCTACATTATTTTGTTTATAAAAATATCCGTTACGATTTCTTTTTAAATATATATATATATATATATATATTTGCATTAATTGCATACTTTGACCGTTGTATTTAATTTGAATGTACTCCGTAGCGAAGTACGGGTTTTCAGCTAGTATAAATAAATAAATAAATATATATATATATATATATATATATATATATATATATGTATGTATATATATATATATATATATATGTATGTATGTATGTATGTATGTATATATATATATATATATATATATATATATATATATATATATATATATATATATATATATATATATATATATATATATATATATATATATATATATATATATATATATATATATATATCTGTTGAGGCATTCACCCTATGTTGACCTTACGATAACTGTTACAGTCTATGGAACATTTTGTGTAAACATGGAGGAAAACGAAAACCATTCTAAGGGAATTTTTATCCTGATCTATTCATTCCTATGCAATATTTATTCATTTCTGAGAAATTAAGGTAAAACCCTAAGGTAAGTATTTCTTCCTTCGTAACGCCCCAGTTCTACGGATATATAACGCAATATACTATATAATATTATATATAGCGTATTTATAACCTTTATAGAGAGGGAGAAGGCAGGTGGCAATTGCAGATACTGGACATATTTATTTATCCCAAGAAAGGTTGCTAGACGAAATAAACTATAATGTTATGCAGGGCCATTGTAATTCTATGTTGTTGCTGGATATGCCTTGTTGCATCCAAATCATGATGCAGTATGTTCAGTAGAATAGGAGTAAAACATTTCGAAGGAATATGACATTTGAAATATTATTTATTTAAAGGGTTTTTTTTTTTGAATTTTTTAAAATTTGTGTGTCATTTAGATAAATGTTTTTTTTATTACTATAAAACTGCAGATACAGAGATAAGTAAGGAAATATTTTTTTACTGTAAAATAAAACTTCATTGTACACAAATAAAGACTTTGTAGGTAATTACGCAAAAAGATATATACATTCATGCAATGGGTTTCGATGTAGGAAGAAATACTGCTCTTAACTTGAACATTACTACATGCTCAAATTTATATATTGACTAACCTTGCTTAAAACCTCTTCCTAGAGGTCAAACTTTACAGTTAAATGTACCATAAAAACAACATATATAGTAATTGAGACTCTGCATCTGCACTTAATTTCTAATTCATATAACAATAAAGCTTGTAGAAGCGTACGGATAAAGCAAGTTACATCTGACTTCGATTTTCTATTCTATCTATATTAATAAAGAGACAAGGGGATGTCGAGATCATCACGTGACCGTCACGCGACCGGACGGACCACTCCTCGAAAAAAAATGGCCGACAAATATACAGGAATCGGTGTATTTTTTTTTCTCAGTAATGTACATAAATGTTACATATTTGGAAAGAGCTTCGAAAACTGATAATTTTTCTGCGTACACTTATTCTGTTAATTCAATAGTTTTAGAGATATTTGGATTCTAATGAAGCGTCATCGCTCTTTAACGATGTAAACAAAAGGTGAATCATTCACAGCGTGATTCTCACTAAAAAATGAATCACTGAAATGAAATACATTGGATCTTATAACGTGCCACGGATTTCGATTAGTTGTTAAGCGATAATTTATTTTTGCAACATTCCCAATGTTTTTTATAAATAAAACATGCATGAAAAACCCTTCTGGTCAATATAAATACTCATGATTTGGACACTCATGATTTGGCCGCTCCGCATAATGTTCTCAAATTATATAATTACCTTTTCATTAATGACTGGATATGTGCAATACGGTTATTTTGCTGTATTACATCGAATAATATTAAGATTTGTTTCTGTATTTTTTGTCCTGGGGCTTTCTCCGTAACATCTGTTACAAAAGTTTACAGAAGGTAATGGCAAAAATGTTTTGAATTTTTGCTTAGTCTTATGCCTGTTTAAATAAAAGACAATATATTCAAACCAAAGTAAAACTGGATGAGTTTTACGAGTGTCTTTATAACTCTCAACAGAGCTGTTTTATAACGGTAGATTTAATCCTATTACTAAGAATTATGCTGCGTTTTTTATAAGGACGCACTTTCCTTCAGTTCTTCTGCTTCTGTTCAGCTACTATTACAAGGGATCGATAAAAGATTATTAATACAAACAGTATCACGTTCACCCCAAAAGAACGATTACTTCACGAACTGATTTCAGAAATATAATCTGCGGTGTTATTAGAGAAGAAGCCAACTGCTCTCGGAAGAACGTTCGCATCTGTTTGCTGCTCAATAAGTAATTGCCAAAATTTCTCTTTTATCGTCATGACTTGCCTTGGATTACATTTTAAGGGTTACCGAAAATGTTACTTATTCCGAGGTTCTTCGGCAATTCTTTTTGGTGTTTTTAATTTCCGATGCTACTCTGAAAACCACTGAAAACCACTCTTTATATCTTAACTAAAGCAAACAAATACAGAAATAAAAAACCTTAAAAGAAAAATCATTAGATCTTTAGGGAATAACTAGATTTAAGAAGGATTCGTTAAATATAACTTTTTTTTCAGTGAGGTCTATTCTTATGGCTAACTTTCTTTTCAGAACCCTATTCAGTTGAAAAGAGAAAGGAAGTAAATAGAAAATTTCTTAAAAATCGTAACTGTTATGTATATATCATCCTTTATGCCATTATATATATACAGAGGCTGTTCACACATTTTTAGACGATGTATATTGTATTCACAAAACTAAATTACAGAAAATTCTTGTGTTTTAAATGTTCTATTTGACATCCCTTATTCTGAACTATCTTTCGACACCGCAATTTCCAGGATAATAATGCCTTTTGAAGTGTCAGAAGAGGTATTCTATCCCATTCCTCCTGAACAGCTTTCCAGAGTCCTGTAAGTGTTTTAGGACGACGTTTGGATAATGCAGATTTTAACAGTCCGAAAGCACAAAAATCCATAGGTGATACATCGGGAGATTTAGTAGGGATATCAGTGAAGGGTATGGCCTTGATACCAGTTTTTTGTTCCATTTCTTTTAGGAAATTTACAGTGGATTTTGATGTGTGACTTCTAGCTTTGTCCTGATGGAGTCTCACAGATTGATGGCACTGTGGGTAAAGCGATAGTATTTCATTCAGAAAAATTGGCGATAAAATATGTTCCTGATAGTATATGGAGTTAATCTTGACATTTTTTTCCACTCTCTTTATTTTTAACTTGCCATTATAAGAAAAACCAGCAATAATCATGAATCCCTTTGAAAAACTTTCTTTCGATTCTTTGAACCATGTACTTAAATTTTTTTCTCCCCTTTTATGATAATAAATGGCTCTTTTTTTGTTGCAATCATTTAAATACACCCATGATTCATCTATTGTGACAATTGTGTTCCATTTTTCTTTGGATAAGTGTTTCTCATATAGAATTCTGCAGCGTGTCCTGCGTTCAGCGATATGATTTGGAAGACGACGATGCACATTGCGTTTTTTCGCTTTCTTAAGATTTAAATCAACGTTTATCATTTTCTTTACAGTGGACACCGAGCATTTTAATGATTTTGCAACTGTCCTTTGACTAGGGGGATTTTCTTTTAACATTAAACAACGTACCTTTGCAATAGTCGAAGATGTCCGTTTTTTCCTTCGATACTTGTTTGGAATTTTTGTCCCACTTGAGGCTCCAATTTCACGTTTATTTTCCTTTCTTGTTGACGATATTACCTATCGACGCTTTAGATATCACAAAACCATGACTCTCACATAGTTTTTGGATAACGGAGTATGCATATTTCTCTTCGGAAAGAGCATAAATGTAGCCTTCGAACCACTGCTTTGTTAAAAACGCCATTTTGAATAAAAACAAAACTTTCAAGCCGCAGACGATAATTTTGACTTTTAAAAACATAGTACAATTGCGATTATTTCTTTTGCTGCAAACGATTTTTTATTACCGCTTACCAAAATCGTCTAAAAAATGTGCGAACAGCGTCTGTATAATGTCATAAAGGGTGATTAAACAAGTTGAATTGACGTAGTTAAATTTACTATGAAAACTATAAAATTTATAGGTTTTCAAGGAATAGTTAACGAAAAAATATCAATAGATGACGCCACCAGACGGGATATATTTTCATAAGATATATTTTCAAATCAGCTTGCGACGAAGACCAGGCAATTCTGATTCACCGGTCATAAGATTGTGAGTCATCACTGACTAATAGCCCCGAGCTTTGGGAGCATGAAACATACTTCGAGATTTTGTTATTAAACGCCGAACAATGTAGACATCGACAGCGCCAGGGCACGTTTGTTTCGCAGATGACAGGTTGACGGTTTTGAGGGAAATATCGAGATGAACTTGCTGGAAAATCTACTTGAACTCCATCTGAATTCTTATTACTAATTGTGCAGACATCGTCGTGGCCGAGAATAAAGACACGCTGTTCGAATCAATTGCTTTTATTAATTACTCTTAACTCCAACACAGCTCAAATCGTCCCTAACTTAAGATGGCGTTGCGCCATTTTCATCCTTCTCTCCTCAGAAACACGCGTACGTTGTTCACAAAAGCAAGCAATCTCCTGCCAGCATTTTATTATGAAAACCCCGTATGTTGGTATATAAAGACTCTTATATTATCCCTCATATGATCTAGTTACCTTGAATCTCGAAGGATTTGATTGTTGATGCCATCTGTTGACCTCCCTTATTAATTATCTCGTTTCCCTAATATTTTATATTAAATTAATTAAGTCTACTTTACTTTTCAGAACGTTATATACACTGCTGGCCACCCAAATTTCAACACCAAGAAAGACAAGAGATATCACAACAAAATTTATTTTGTAGATAACATGTTGACCAAGTATCAAATGATTAAATTTATAGACTTCTGTGAAGTGTGGTTCCTGCCAAAATCAGTAGCCAGAGTAGCCGCCATTGTTATAGATCACCGCTGCCACACGCCTCGGCATTGATTCAAAGAGACTTTGGATGAGTTCTTGGGGTACAGCAGACCAAGCAGCTTCCACACGTTGCCAAAGTTGATCTGCTGTGGCAGCTGGGGATGGAATCTGGGTCAATCGTAGAGCAACCATGGACCACATGTTTTCTATCGGCGAAAGATCCGGAGAGCGAGGCGGCCAGGGAAGCAATTCAATCTGGCGATTGACGAAGAACCGTTGGACAATGCGTGCCACGTGTGGTCGCGCATTATCCTGTTGAAATATGGCTGTGGGCAAGCCCTGAAGGTAAGGAAGGACAACTGGCTCCAACACCTCGGAGATGTAGCGCTGGCTGTTTAAAGTACCGGCAATGCGTACTAGAGGTGTGCGAGAGTGATATCCAATACCGCCCCATACCATAATACCCGGTGCAGGACCAGTGTGGTGGTACATAACGCAGCTGTTCAGCATCCTCTCTTCACGGTGTCTCCAGACTCGAATGCGACCATCGTAGTGTTGCAGACAGAAGCGTGACTCGTCAGTAAAGACAATTTCATTCCATTCTGCCTTCCACATCCTTCTGTCATCGCACCATTGGCGGCGGAGACGTCTGTGGTTCTGCGTCAAGGGTAGACAAAGCAATGGACGTCTTGCGGACAGACCACTCTGCTGTAAACGGCGTCGAATGGTACGCGCAGACACTGGATGATGCGTTACAGACTGCAAGTGCTGTGCTATGGTTCGTGATGTGACTGAGCGATCCGTCACTGACATGCGCACAATTTGCCTGTCATCACGTGAAGTGGTGCGCTGAGGTGGATGCGATCGAACACGCCGGTCCGTCGTACCCTCCTGCATCCAACGATCACATATCCGCATTACAGTTGTTTGGTTTCGTCCAACACGACTACCGATTTCCCTGAAAGATAATCCAAAATCTCGGTAGGCCACTATCCTTCCTCTGTCGAACTCGGATACTCGATCAAAAGATGATCGCTGTTTTCGACGAGGCATAATTGATCGTTTTTTTTTTTAAAAACCACAAGAAAAACACAATTGCCGAACTTGAAATTGTCGAAATCACCAAGCCTTAAATAGCGCTTTGAAGTGGCGCCACAGGCGCGCGTGATGTGCGTTTGCGCTGAAATTCTAATCATTTGCATATCTCACCTCCGCTAATGCATGTTGTAAATTTCATGTTATTTGCATGTTTCCTTCAGGGTGTTGCATTTACAGTGACCAGCAGTGTGTGTATATATATATATATATATATATATATATATATATATATAATATATACATATATATATATATATATATATATATATATATATATATATATATGTATATATATATATTTGTATTTGAGACGTAAATGCCTCGTACGAAAGATTGATCTAACTAAAACTAATGCAAAAAACCGTGACCCTGTAAAGCTGAAATGTTCATGAAACAATTAACTTTTATCAGAATCAAACAACTTGATAAATGGGACTGTCAGGTATTGCTACCTTATTTTATTCCTGTTAATTCTGCAAAGCCTCACTCCACTCCCGCATATGCAAAAGACCGAACAGGGAAATCTGAAAATTAGACATATAAATGGCTTACGCACAGGTAGCTTTGGACCTCAGTTTCTCCCTTGTTATGGTCGCTTTTGCAAGTAATTACCGATGATTACTCTGGACGGAAATGAACTCTTATTGCGGAATTCCTCTAAATTTTTACTACTGCTGTCATCCAAGCCTACTTCGGAAACAGCTTTCGTCTATCATGAACTGAGGCACAGAATTTCGATCGGAAGTAGATGACAATATGCATATAACTGGCTAAATGGGCGGTGCTGGACGCAAAAACATACATCTCCTGTGAGCTGAGACCCACGCTTCGCTGCTATATTTTGGTTTATTGACTCATTCATTCGTACTTACCAACTGCCGTTCAGAACGTCATACATATATATATATATATATATATATATAGATATATATATATATATATATATATATATATATATATATATATATATATATATATATATATATATATATATATATATATATATATATATACATATGTATTTATATATGTATATATGTATTTATATATATATATATATATATATATATATATATATAGATATATATATATATATATATATACATATATATATATATATATAACGATCTGAACGGCAGTTGGTAGGTACGAATGGATGAGTCAATAAACCACTGGGCTGCCATTGGCGTAATCCCTGAAGAAGAGTTGGCGACACTGAGAAAGCTGGCAATGTATTGGGACTGCAGATGTACAAATATAATTTGGAGGTTTCGATGGATTTCCACGCAATCATGAGTGATATAGGTTTCAGAGGAAAGATTTGCTAACCACGTTTAACTAATTCTGGTCATACTTTAACGTGCGTTACAAGGAATTTCTGGATGAGCAAAATATCCGTACTCCTCCTGTGTTGATGTTGATCCTAATGCTCCTCTGACCGGAAGTTCCAGATCAGGTCCATATAGACTCCGGACTGATGTGTGTGCTTCCGGTTTTATAGAGCACCACAAGGGTCGGAGACCGTCTTATCTACATGCCACCTCAATTTTGACCGAACACCCATAGGGACCGCATCCTGGGGGTGATCGTACCATCTCCAACCCTTTCTGACCTCATAGAAGGACTGTCCAGTATACGGATTTAAAGTGCTCATATCCGGTCTAGACACGGAGGTATTTAATGGCGCGTGTCGGGATTCGATCCGAGCACCCCCAGTACAGAAAGCAAGCGACCTCGAGGCTTCCTCGATCTCTCTCCTTTGATAAAATCAGTAATAAAATACATTTTTATAAAAAGGATATTTTTAAATAGAAGAAAAAACAAATTAAGAATGTACTTAAGTTACAAGGGACCTTCAATCTCTATCTTCTTTAATGTTCAATATTTTACTCTATATACCCCATGAACATAATTAATATTCTTTTCTATTGCATTGAAGATACTTAGATTTCCCAAATTAGTATTTTGTGGAGTAATAGGACCTGCTTATCAAAAAATTCTTCAAAAATAATAGAATTTTTCAAAAGGCTCCATGCGTACTCATTTACTTCTGATATCTTTCAAATTTCTCAGAATTGTTATGTGAAGTGCTTGTCACAAAACTGTGCATTATTCTTTGAAATCACAAATATTTTTCAAATTTGCAGATCATAAAATAAAGTAAAAACATAAAAAAATAACAGACAGAATAGAAAAAAAAAATTATTTAAGACGTTAGATTCACATAAAAAAATTAAATGCACATTTATATTTATATACATGTGGTAAACTTATAATGCAAAATTTAGGAATTTTAATTGATATATAATGCGCATAGATCATTTTGAAAAAGTTAGCATTTTTGAATTTTTTTTTGAAAAACGGGCATGATTCTTCCAAAAATTCCTTTTTTTCAATTCTAAGGATTTTCAATGTAATAAAATTGAAAATTAATTATTCTCATTTTGTATATGGAGTTAAAAATTGAAAATTAAAATAATTCGATTAAAGTATATTTTAGACTTAAGTCACCTCTATGGAAGTTTTTAATCCTCCGAGTTTAATGCAATTTTAATACGGGGGAATATCCATTTACTTACCAAAACACACACTTTTCTACGTTTCAGCTCTAAGAGTGTTCAGGAAAGAATACAACGCTAAGAAATTATAAAAACGATATTTACTAAAAGCACAATAGAATGATTTTGTAAAATTGTGTAAAAGGTTTAAATATTCAAAAACCCTTTAGAATCGTAAATCTGTATTCAGCCAGTATTATAAAATCCTAAAATGTTTTGTATTCATATATTTTCCTTAATACTTTGAATTCAATTGTAAATAATCGTATTTTACAAGAAAATAGATTTTAGAAAGTCTGAATGATAAGGACTTTATTCTTTGTACGTCAAAAATATTTGCATCTTTTATGCATAATCTAAACTCTAATATGAACAAAAATTCTGCTTTGTTTTCAAAGAAGAAAGCCTCGGAACATGAAGTGTCGAAAACTTTACTTTAGGAAGAGAAGAACGTGACTTCCTGATGGCAAAATATCACTTTTGAAAAATCCTTTAAAAAAATGGAAAGAAAGGTGAATCCAGCAGAAAGGTATAAATGCAACGAGTATGTGCTGTTGAAAAATATTTTATTCCATAGAATTCAAACGTCAATAATTTTATGTTTCATATATATATATATATATATATATATATATATACAGAGGCTGTTCACACATTTTTTAGACGATGTATATTGTATTCACAAAACTAAATTACATAAAATTCTTGTGTTTTAAATGTTCTATTTGACATCCCTTATTCTGAACTATCTTTCGACACCGCAATTTCCAAGAAAATAATGCCTTTTGAAGTGTCTGAAGAGGTATTCTATCCCATTCTTCCTGAACAGCTTTCCAGAGTCCTGTAAGGGTTTTAGGACGACGTTTGGATAATGCAGATTTTAAAAGTCCGAAAGCACAAAAATCCATAGGTGATACATCGGGAGATTTAGTAGGGATATCAGTGAAGGGTATGGCCTTGATACCAGTTTTTTGTTCCATTTCTTTTAGGAAATTTACAGTGGATTTTGATGTGTGACTGCTAGCTTTGTCCTGATGGAGTCTCACAGATTGATGGCACTGTGGGTAAAGCGATGGTATTTCATTCAGAAAAATTGGCGATATAATATGTTCCTGATAGTATTTGGAGTTAATCTTGACATTTTTTTTCCACTCTCTTTATTTTTAACTTGCCACTATAAGAAAAACCAGCAACAATCATGAATCCCTTAGAAAAACTTTCTTTCGATTCTTTGAACCATGTACTTAAATTTTTTTCTCCCCTTTTATAATAATAAATGACTCTTTTTTTGTTGCAATCATTTAAATACACTCATGATTCATATATTGTGACAATTGTTTTCCATTTTTCTTTGGATAAGTGTTTCTCATATAGAATTCTGCAGCGTGTCCTGCGTTCAGCGATATGATTTGGAAGAATACGATGCACATTGCGTTTTTTCGCTTTCTTAAGATTTAAATCAACGTTTATCATTTTGTTTACAATGGACACCGAGCATTTTAATGATTTTGCAACTGTCCTTTGACTAGGGGGATTTCCTTTTAACATTAAACAACGTACCTTTGCAATAGTCGAAGATGTCCGTTTTTTACTTGGATACTTGTTTGGAATTTTTGTCCCACTTGAGGCTCCTATTTGACGTTTTTTTTTTCCTTTCTAGTTGACGATATTACATATCGACGCTTTAGATATCACAAAACCATGACTCTCACATTGTTTTTGGATAACGGAGTATGCATATTTCTCTTCGGAAAGAGCATAAATGTAGCCTTCGAACCACTGCTTTGTTAAAAGCGCCATTTTGAATAAAAACAAAACTTTCAAGCCACAGATGATAATTTTGACTTTTAAAAACACAGTACAATTACAATTATTTCTTTTGCAGCAAGCGATTTTTTATTACCGCTTACCAAAATCGTCTAAGAAATGTGCGAACATCCTCTGTATATATATATATATATATATATATATATATAATGCAAATTTTCATGTATTTGATATTTTGAAGTAAGTGCACTGTTCTGTTTATACTATACCCTAAAACATCCTTAATGTAGCACCGATTACTGTTTACAGCATAGATTAAATATGGTGTTGAGAAAACCGTTTTTGTACAATCATGTAATTTACAAATGAACAAATACCTTTTCATCATACCAGCTAGACACTGGGTTTGGGAAAGATAACGAAAGAAGTTGATTTAATGTCTTATTTCGGTACATAGCGTTTTATTGCATGGCATGCTCTCCACATTGTTTCCTGTTTATTTTGATTAATTCCCTAATTTCATGCAAGTAAAATTGCTAATTACTTGCCGAACATTTTCTTGATAATATCCACTCACCCGTTTCTAAGATTCATCAACTTACCGAACAGATTGTTTTTTACTATCATAGGATCAGAGATAAACAAATTCAAAAGCAAAATTTAAGCCTTATGATATTTCAGGTACAAAAACTACGAAGGGTTTTAATACTATAAATTTATCATTTCAGAAATACTTTAAAAGAATATAAAAATGCAAACTATCGCATATACCATATCAAAAAAATAAAGCCAAACAAATTTCCAATTATTTTTAATGATCATGTTTCTTTATTGATGGCAAAGGAATGCACACGAGGAATTCAAATGATCGCGAGAAATATATTTAGGAGTAATTAACATTTTTTAATCTTTTTTTTGCTGTTTAAACGAGATTAGATTCTATCTACTCTCCGAGTTTCCTACTTAATGATCCAATTGTTTGCTTTATTTCCAGTGACTTTTAACCATGCGAATGTTAGGTTTTACTCATCCTCACCCGAATAAACTCTAAAAAAGAGCATATAAAATATAAATATAAATATAAATATAAATATATATATATATATATATATATATATATATATATTTATATTTATATATATATATATATATATATATATATATATATATATATATATGTATATGTAACGCTTCTACTCGTCCTCTTCTTATTTCTTAAAATGCAGTCTTCTTCATGGCAGAAGTGATGACACTTCATTTATAATTAAATTAGTTTATTCTTCAAAATATATAAAGTCTCAGATCCAGCATCGTAATGTTCTAATTCCCTCAAAGGACTCAACCTCTCATCCGCGAAAATACGCGTCCTTTCTCATTCGGCTATCCCATTGTTTCTGCGTCCACTATTAGAATCGCGTATGTTTTCACATTCCAAAAACGCGTGGTTATTAAGTTAAAGATGCCCCGTGACGGGTGAATGAGAATCGTCTGATGCCCGTTGCGTAAGCGTGGTTTGAAAACACATCGTATGTTTCCTGAATCCAGAGCCTCACGTATGGTGCTATCATCCATTGGCATTTTTTCGTTAACTATTCTGGGAAAACCGTTAAATTTAATGTGATTTTCCGAATGAATTATTTAAGTTACCCCAATTAGTTTAACCAATGCTCATGGTATGACTTACACACACACAAACACACACATACGCACTCACACACACACATGCGTACACACACACACACATACGGACACACACACACACATACGCACACACACACACTCTCATACACACTCTCTCTCACACAACACACACACACAGACACAGACACACACACACACACACAAACACATATATATATATATATATATATATATGTGTGTGTGTATACATATATATGACCTCATATAGGGACTTTCCGGTGTATGGATTTATCGTGCCCATATCCAGCCTACACAAGGAAGTATTTGATGGCTCTAGTCGGGATTAAATCCGAGCATCCTTAAGGACTTTGCCTTAAATGAAAGACTACAAGCCTTTTTGTATTTAATGCTTTAATTGCATTTCTCGACTAAATACAGGCTATTTATAATACATATATATATATATATATAAAGATCAAATTCGTGTGTTCACGGCATCGACGACGAATGTCAGACTTGAGTTATCGCTGCGCTCATTCAAGTCTGTCTAGGCCTGACAGAATCTCCTTGTCTCCGGCTCCAGCGTCACTCTGAATAACTTAATATCTGAATCACTGACTTTTAGCACCGAATCTGCGTTCGGCGACTTTATATACCACTGCTGAACATTCTCGAAATGTCTAGAAATCGCCGCCTTTCTTCATTCAGTTACGTTCTCAGACGACTAGGCACACCCGTACGGCCACTTTCTTTTGGTATCTGACGAACTGTTCCGCGAGCTGTCGGTAGCACTTCCGGTCTTAATGTCGCCAAGACTGTCTGTCTCTAAATCGATTATGTGCACAAACCGCCCGTTGGTTGGTCTTCCCGAAATTTCCACGCACAAAATATCGCTATGGTATGGGAGTCGTTACAACCCTCAGCTCCGAAAGACGACGCGCTACCACTAAGCTACCTCGGGCCATACGTCCAAATGTTGCTATTAACAGATATAATAAAACTTTACTTTATCGGTTTATGCGGCGATTTCTAGACAAACTTTACTTCATCGGACATTGTAGAAGGTTATTGCACACCGAGAATTGCCATTATATTGATATATACGACAGTTTCCAGCGGCGTTTTAAGAAAACTTTTAAAAAATAACGGCTGGATAAAAATTGGGAAAATTAATTTCGTAATTCCAAGCGAAGGTAAATAAACCAGTTAAGTAAAAATTTATTCATGTTTTTATGATTCGGATATTCTTGCCAGTGTAAGGTTTAGTTTGCGGAGCCTGCTAGATTTCTAAAGCTGGTAGCTTGAATACGTAGTTTACAAATAAGTCAGTAAATATAAATGCGTTTACAATTTTCTGACAAAACATAAATAACCATTCTTCTTTGAATACTTCTGTGTCTCTCCATAATTTTCAAAATCTTCAAAGTACAATAATGCGGAGATTGTCCTGTATGAACCTTGCGCCATTAAGGCTGCTATGTACTAAGAAAAAAATCGTATATCCCCCTTCCTCTTATTGCAGACTCTTGTGGTGGGAGGAGTCCAGTTGACAGTTCAAGAATTCCACCCCCTTAGGATTGACATTTTGAGGGATTGTAATGGCTCTCTCTCTATAGGGGGGGGGGATAAAGCGCTGCCCCCAAATTTTTTTTATTTAAATAATATTTTTTTGTCAACTATTTACAGGTACATAAATGCTGATAATCAAATAAAAATGGTATTGTCAGATAGCCTGAACTTTTCTGCAAAGCGCTACAGGGTCCATTTTATAAATTTCGTCCACCGAAGGAATTTATGAGCGTTTAAAACACATTGACAAAATATCGCACACTATACCAGATTTTTCCCCGAATAATTTAAATTTTAAAATATTAACTGCATTTAAAAAAAAAACGAAAAATGTACACAAATGTAAAATTTCTTTCTCTATGGCGGAGTACAATTTAAAAAAAATCTTTGAATCCAAGTCGGCAATCCGTGGACAAATTTTCTCCATAGGTTAACATTGAGGTCAGCGAATCCAATGGGGTTAGTACATAGCAACCTTAAACCCCAAACAACCATTAAATTACATAAAATATTAAATCAATATGCCAAATCGGTATGAGAGAGAACCATACGGAGTTTTCCAATATTATTGGGTCTTGTTCCTTTTTTAATGACCTTATAATGTCTTGATATCCTCCTATACCCTCTACTTCATTGGTCATAGAAATATATTTTTACTAGCTGAAAACCCGCACTTCGCTACGGAGTACATCAAATTAAATACAACGGTCAATGTATGCAATTAATGCCAAAACAAAGATATATATATATATATATATATATATATATATATATATATATATATATATATATATATATATATATATATATATATGTATGTATTTATAATAAATACGACGATCAATATATACAATTGATGTAGAAAAACTACATATATATATTTAAAAATATCGTAAGGGATATTTTTATAGACAAAATAATGTCCAATCGTCTGCCTCAATAGCGAGAAATTTTTTTTTGTCTATTTAGTTGTTATGCACGTGACGGTAAATTTATTTAAAGTACCAGAAAAATAAATCACGTGATCAGCATTTAATAAATTAAATTCTAAAAATGAATCTTTAAAATTTCTCCAAAAATCAGAAAATAGAGGTAAAGATTCGTAAAAGATTTAATTTTAAAGGAATTTTTATGATCTTTCTCGTGATATAAATTTTATAACCCCTAAACTATTATTTTAAATGCAAACATAAAAAAAGTTTCTAAAACAGCTTAAAAATTTAATTTTAAAAAATCTAAGAAGAATTTTTCAAAAATCTTTCTCAGTGCACCCCTACACTATAAGAAGAATCGCCATGCAAAATTTCAGCCGTTTAGGTCCAGGGGTTTGGTCTGTGCGTTGTATGTCAGTCAGTGAGTCAGTTACGGAACTGTTTTATATATATAGATGAGGAATGAATGCAAAACAGTCTCTGTTTCAAAGCAAAACATTTTAGGAATTCTTCTTATGCTTCTTCTATCTAAATGCAGATGAATCTCCATGAAAACTTCTTTCCTTTTTTGAGTAGGCGTTTAATATCATCTAAAAAGTAAAAAAAAATATATTTTCGAATACTATAAATATGAGTATTCTATGAATAAGAGCAACCATATAACTAAAGTATATAACTTTTTGAATACCAGGAATTTTCCCCCCTAAAACCTTTGCATGCAAGAATTTAAATTCGTATAAACTGACAAACTTTCAATACAGAAAAATCTGAAAGGAGTTATGGCACATCCCAAGAGACTTGATTCTTTACTGTGTAATCGTTTTTGTCATCTTTCTTAAGTTTGGAGACCACGCCTGAGTCCATATCGATTTAAAATCCTAAATGTTAACTTAATTTATATCGTGACTCACTGAACTATTTCTTGTGTGTATTAATTTCAGACTAACTTTTTGATTATAACTTTCCTTTGCTTTTACGTAACTAAGAGCGGAGATTTACACGTCTACAACAGTTGACATTCTGAAGTGATTTGCTTCAGGTGAAATACTGTTTTTTTTCTTGTTCAGTCTCGTCAAAAAATCCTTCGTTAATTTCTTTGCTTCCGGTTATAGTTAATTTCCCTCTGTTGGGTGATTCCGTTCATCCTCGGCTTCAAGGTCCCTCACAATTTTTCGCTTTCTCGTGTAATTTATAAAATTTCCTTCTGTTCATTCACTGGTTACAAGTCCAGTGGCGCCGGAAAGGGGGGGGCAAGAGAGGGCACTTGCCCCCCCCCCTAGAAAATTTAATTTTTTTGTTTCTACCTAGCTAGCGTTCGTAAAATATTAGAATTTTCATTTAAAATCATAAAGCCTAACAAAACTGAATACTAAATTGCAACCTCACACTCGTTAACGCAAGCGCGATAAACGTCATTCCATATACGCAGGAGCGATTAATCGCCAATTTAAGGTACGCAAGCGCGTTTAAACGCCAATTCCAGACGTTTGCTTTTGCGATTCAAAAGCAACCCTACAAGATGTTTTTTCATCGCGAAAGGGAATCTTGAATACGATGCATTTGAAACGCGTACACGTTGACGTGTGATAGGGCATAATATAACATAAAATAACATAAAAGTTTATTTTTTATAACCGTATATATGTATTTTTAATAATAAAGGTGTAAAAGTTTTAATCTATTTTACTTTGCACCCCCTCTATATTTGACTCTTCAGGTGCCACTGTACATGTCTTTAAAAAATTGCCTTCTACAAAGATTTCCGTTCAATCAGAAAATTGCTGTACAAACCTTGTAACTTTTCCACGTCATCAAAAATTACCGTCAAGTAACTAAATTCTAAACGAGAGAAGAGTTCTCTGAAAGTAGAAATGTTGTCTTTAAGTCTGTGCGTGCAACAAACAGTTTGAATAAAGTTAAGAGAAAAGTTTCCTGAATTCACTGGAATTACTTAGGGTGGCTAAAAATTTTGGAGAAATAGTTGTAATCCTTTACGAGGCATTCAGAGCATTCAGCCCAATAATTATCGGGGATTTTAAAGGCTTTTATCATTTGAGCGCTTTCATTTTCCAGAAGCACCCCGAGAGTGCCACATCTTGCATTTCTTAAAAGTACCATGCAGGGACGTATTAGGAAACATTAGTATAAAGCTGTTATTATTTTACTAGTATATAACCCCCGTAAAAAATGACGGAATGTTTATCAGCGTTTCAAGAGGTGATTCATCATTTTCAACGGGCATTGCTGAAAACTGTACTTAAACAGCAGTAAACAACAAAACAAAACTAAACTAAATCAAAACTAAACCAAAACTGTTTCAAAAGTAAATGACTCACCACACAGCACGCATTGCTGAAAATGATACTTAAACAGCAGTAAACAACAATAAAATAAAACAAAAATAAAACGTGAAACACAATTTGATTGACATTAAAATTACACATTAAAAATGTAGTTATTTAAAGGGAATAGGAAAAACCATGGAGTACAATGAATTCGAAATTCAAGCGAATGACTCAATTGAATAAATGATTCTTTTCAATGGATATTTTAATTTGAAGATATTTCGAAAACTAAACGGTTTTGAGCTAGGGTGTTCACTTGAAATTTTCATATTTTTTAAAGGGCTTTCAAAATATGTAACTTTTGTGGTATTATTTTTCAAGAAAAATGTCAGAAAATGGCGTCGCAATGTTAAGATGTTCCCCACTTGGTCCGTCCCGGAATGGTTACCTACATTTTTTCTATTCTAGGCTTTTATATAAGTAAAGATAGGAGAACACGTGCTT